>SNQN01000030.1:129347-269227 GCA_008642245.1 Bassia scoparia | reverse complement strand
CGATTAACAGACCGACATTTCAGTGTGGCACGTATCATCATCTGTTTGTGGTTATATGAACAAGAACAAGGTGTTACATACCTGTTGATGATGAAGGTCCTTCACTTGGTGCTGCACTTGAGGTTGGTCCTCCTGCTGGTGCTCCTATTGGTATTCCAACCGCTGTAACAAAATTTTTCTTACTTTGTTTAATTAATTTGGTTTTGTCATACTTAAACCAGCAAAATGTTTCAGAAATAATTTCATAATAAGAAAAATTATTGTCAGGAAGTTGATGAATAAATTAAAATTGGTTGTTTTCACATCATAATCAATCACTTATAGTCCTGCACCTCCTAAGTAAGTCCTGGCTAATGGCTGTTGTGGGTTGGACCTAGCTAATAATAAKCACAGCTCAAATTTCTGCACTCGTACACGTTACAGACTTACAGTTACATCTAGGGTCTTAAACACGATTTAATGACCTSAATCCCATTGTACTCGGCCTTGGATAAAGTGTCTACTCATATTCGGGTGTATAATGTTAGACTCGGGCCACTCGGCCAATCAGTACAAAATGTCAAGTTCTATTTTTTAAAACTGAGGTAAGCAAGTGTAGAGTAGTATTCGTCCGGACAAGAATTAACAGAAGACATATGAGGTAAATGAAAGAGTCCAAATAACTCCACGTGAAACAAAGTACTCTTAAAAATGGTTTGCCCCATGGTGACCTAAATCTTAGCCAACGKACGAACCCAAACCTATCGGTCCGAAACGTATCTAACCTAGACAATTCTTTCGGACACGAAACTAGTCACATGACATGCGGTGAGGAAAAAGGAAACAATAAAATTGTGGTGGACTCCATTAAATAGGCCATTGATTGATTGATACGAGTACAACGGAGCATAAGTCGGTGAAATGCATGTGTAATAAGTTTGTCATGATTCCTAATTTATGAGTTTGTTGAGTACTCATTCACAACTCTAAATTTGCAATGCAATGCAACCGTATTTCTAGTTGATGAGATGAAGTAAATGCCAATTTAACAAACAACCAAACATTTGTCTCATGTAGTASTAATGTTAGATCTGATAATGAAATAGGGTGCTTGAGTACACTTCTCAATGCTCCCTCTACATGAGGTAATAGATTAGACTTCGGTGGCCGAATGCCCACCTCAACAAACCAACATAAATTTAAGTTTTGTTGCGAGGTARCAAATGTCATTTTGCTGATGCAAAAGTCAAATTYAACTTAATTTTAAAGAAAAATCGAATAATCTTCATACATTGACYTATTAGATGTATACTGTGACAACAAAGAATGTGAAATTTTACGGTTGTCATTTACGGAGTGTTAGTTTGGCTAATTGTGTAACAATCGCCTAATCGGCAACTAATTTAATTAAGTATGAAAATCAAACTAAATTAATAGAAGAGATTTCGTCCTTGTTGTGTAACTCATTTTGAACTTTCCATTTCAAAATGTAAGGATGTTCATTGTACCACCGATTATATTGTACAATTTAACATTTTTCATAACGTATTTCCACACTTGCTGACCATCGTAYAAATTTAAGTGTGGTTATACTATAAAATTTGCCCTAAAATGCRTCAAAATTTGCTCCGTGATTAGAGAGTGATAATGGGTATCTTACTCAATGGACTTTTGATTAAAACGTAATGATATGTTACTTCATATTAAGAAAAAAGGTGTCAAATATCATCATGGTATCATGTAATCTTCACATAAATAAAGAACATAAAATATTTATTCATTGACTTTAGTACTTTACCATGTGCTTGTAACATGAATAATTAAATCTAAATAAGATTGCCAGCCAACTAGTAATCCTCATTAAGTAGCTTGTTCTTGTTCTACCATTGCTAGTTGATCCCAATGACATTCAATAATTAACTTCTATTAAGGTGTTATTACTCAAAAAGCACCCTAATGCCTAATTTAGATGTCAATTAGGTCAGGTTTGTGTTAAATATAACATACTCTATAACGGTAACAAAATTCATAACATGGACAAATTGAAATTCGTCTAGTGTTATCGTGTCATGTATCAAAATTATCAGCTCAAAATGCACATAACCACCCCTAGAATGTTTTAAAACTAGACCTCTTCGATCAAACCACAACCAAAACACGGTCAGTGTACATTGGCGTGCCCACGAGGCAAAGGTTCAAGAAAGGGTCACACCACAAGAGTGTATGGGGGCAACGGGCAAGTCTTCTCTTGTCACTAGGCCGCTCCTAGAGGTCAAAACTTGAACCCGTGACCTCAGAGTCACACAACAACCAAACAAGCCCTAAGAAAACACATTAGTGTGGTTCAAACTTCACTCACTTCCAGCACAAAAACACATAATTTTTATATGAACTCAAAACCCCAAAAAAAATCTGCAATAAAAGGAAAAAAAAAAAACAAACAAGGCAGCAAATAAAGCAATTAAGAGAACATACTTGAGCACAAGCTAACATCAGGAGCATCAAGCTTGCAAGCTTTAGGCAATGTAAGAGCTCTCTTAAGATCCAACTCCAACCCAAAATCCTTGCTTTTACCAAGCAATTGACACAAGCAAATTGGGTTTGAATCCAACATTCCAGCAACTTCAGGGCAGCAGTTTTTATCAGGCTTACTCAGCTTACTCCCTTTCTCAACAAATGTCAGACAGTCTGACATGTTGTACAGTGAAGTCATGCAGTCTGACGCCCCACCCCCTGGTGCTGGCGCTTCTGCTGGTGTCTGCGCKTTCACTTTCATGCTTCCCACTGAAATCAACCCCATTATCACCACTACCCACATCATAGTTTTTGATGAAATCGCCATTTTTCTCAGTTTTTGAACAAATGCTCTGTTTTTGCTCTGTTTTTGCTCTGTTTTGGCGTTTGAACTAGGAGGTGGGAGTTGGGGAGATAGATAATGTGTGTGTGTCTTGGTTTGTTTATGAAAAGGGTTGATATAAAAAGGTGTGAAATTTGAGAATTTAAGAGGTGAAATGAAGAATTAATAAATGCTACTGCAACCTAACTTCTAACTATATTATGATATTGTGTTGGACTTGAATGAGCTCACCTCACTTTTGTTTGCTCCTTCTAAGATGGTTGAAAGATGCCGTGATAATGTGAAACTTTTCCTTTTGCCTCCTCACCGATATCTTTTTCTTTTACTCATCTCTCTCTCTATATCTATATATGCTTATATAAAAGTTACATTCCTTATGGAATTTTTTTTGTGTCCGTTTATTTATGTACGTTGTTCTCSTTTGAGCTAATATAGATTCGAAAATTAATTTTAAGTGGTTAAGTCTCAGTCTCCTCTCAATTACTATTAGCGGAGATTGAGTATGTAATCCTCTCTATCAATTAGAGTCTCTCAATTGTCACTGCGTTATTGCACCAATGATCCATTGGTGTATTTATTATGGAATTCACTTATTAGTTCAATTGTTTTGGAAAATAGGGTTTTTTAGACATGATCAAATATGGTTATGAATTATTAGGTCATTGTAAGTTTAGATCAGATAGATAATGAAAATTAACGTTTTATTCTCTCATTGATAAGTGAAAATAAAATCAAATAATTTAAAATGACTTGAAAAAACATACCCATATGATAGAAAAGTTTAATTATTTAGTGTTTGTCCATATAACTAGAAATTAGTTCATAAAATTATATTCACCTTAGTTGAAAGTACGTTTTAAATTTGAATGCACATGAGACAGTGGTCAAGTACTATTTGATCTAATGATCAAAATTTGCATCTTACAACCTTGAGGTGATAAGATAATCGGGGTAGTATTTAACTTGTAAAGTTAAGTCGAGTTGACCTTAACGAAGATCGAGTCCAATAGAACAATTTATCGTACTTACAAAGTTACAAAAACAATTTAAGTTAAAAAAGTAGTACATGGGGCTAGATTACTTGCASTAAAAGATATTCCAGCAAATTTTATTGCAACTTTTAAGATTGAGAAAGAGTCACTTATATAGTACCTTGCTTAATTTCAGATAAACATCTTCCTTGTTTAGAGGAGTGATTTCATATGCAAAACTGCAATATCAAATGTAATATGAAGTATATGAAGAGAGTTACTTACCCAATTACTCATCAATTGGACAACTTAAGTAGTAAACAAAATTAATGAATGTGAATTTTATTTTCAAAGATAAAAGTTAATAAAAGATTGCATGAACTTAGAAGACTTGACCATGATAATCGTTACAGATTTATCTTGGTACAATCGATTGTATTATCGTACCATGCTTATTCTCATTTCTCAATGTAGTCATATTGTATAAGATTAAACAACAAAATTTTGGTTGCTAATTTGAAAGAATAAAACACCATCCAACCACTAACTAAGCGCCTGTAAAAGGCACATGAAATTTAAAATGAAAGTATATAAAAGAAGTTAAAGGGCTATTTTCATCACTTATTTTAGAAAATGTTATAATCTCCTTCAAAAAACATTAATAATTGCATTCCAATCGGTTATAAATTTACATATAATGTGTATAGGACACCAGTCCATGTACAATCAATCACTTTTAGAATAAAGAGTAAAGGAATGGTTTGATCTAGAAAAAGGGCGTCACTATGATATTATTAGGATTTTGAAGGTTATGTGTGATTTTTAAATATAAACCGCACATGTTGTAAATTTTAGCTCTAACTATGTATTAAGATATAAATTTTAAAGTCCTTTTCTTCTTGGGATCATGTGTTGTTAGGCTAATTGCATATGTTCAGTCACACCCTCTGTCTAGAAACATGCATGTATACATGTACTTAATACGAAGTATATATACATATATATACATATACATATATATATATATATATATATATATATATATAGGTATATTCTTTTCAACTTATTTGTATTTATCCGAAGTTATCTTATCTTATTTTATCTTATTTGAATTTATTTTGTGATAGGAAAAAGTAATTATTATACTGTTTTTATTAATAATTATCTGAACTTATTAATACTTATCCGAATTGTACGAACTCATATTATTCAATAAGTACCGAAGATCCTATATGTGAAATTATGAATATGTCATTGGCTCAATGCACATGATACACTCATACACACATTGAAAATGATGTGTAGGTTTAGAAATCATTTTCAATAATATTTCATGCCACTAAATGACAGCAAATGTAATGCCTGATCAATGGTCCTACACAAAACAGTATTGCAGTGTTGATCACAAGCTATGAATATGGGCCTCTTATATTTGTTTAGTTTGTTGGTTTAATAATAAGTAAGATTATTAGGCAATGTGAAATTAATTGCTTCAATTCCATCTTGTGTATGTTGTGGTCTGGCTCGTGGTAGCTAGCTAGTATGCATACTTTGATACATACATAATTACATATATACACTAGTGTTGACTATTGAATTATACTCTAGCTAGTATCGTATTATGTGAGCTGTAATTTGTAGGATGCATTAAATGAAAGATATGCAACAATCAAACTTTCTTTTCTTTCCTTTTTTTTTTGCAGTAAGGACAAGCAAGTTTATCAATCAAATATATAAGTATACAACAAGTTCAGACCATAACTAGTATGGACAGACTCCTTAGCACTAGACATACTACTTAAATCACTACAACTATAATAACAGACATCATGACAACGACACTTAAAAAATTCTTTCGCAATGGACACATAACCCAATCAAGCTTCAATTTCCTCTTATGTCCGATAAGAGTTTTTCTCCTAATCAACATCTTTTTTTTTATAGCAGTCCTGTAAAATCGGTGCTTGACACTACAATGGTTTCTTCGCTTCATTGCAGAAAAAAGAAATTGACCTTGTGAAGTAACATTCATTTCTTTAGGTTGGAGTTGTCGCTGTTTGTCATTCTTGATATCCCGTCATGTAATTTCTTCCTCTTTCTAACCACCTCCTTTGTAGGTCGAGGCTTGGTTATTTTCCTACTTTGAACACAAATCGAAAGACTCGCTCTGCTCTTCCACCTAAGCTTAGAATCGTTCCTCCTCCAAAAAGTAGTGGACAACTTATCTATTATAGCCTTATCATCTCTACAAACCTTGTCATGTTCAACTGAGAAATCCTGTTGACTTGAATCACCCACATGCTCACCAACATCCATCAAGACTGGAACTTGCAACTTGTTCTTAATTGTACTCTTCTCCTTTATATAATCATTTGATTCATGTGTCACTCAGATTGACATCAAAGATTGCATTTTGGAATTGAAGCATTTGATCTCTTGACCTTGTTTTAATAAGTTGTAAGTCTTCCTTGAAATAGAAAGAAAGGAACTCGGTCTATGTCAGTTAGAAAACCTATATGTGATTATTGTTGATTGATCACCATTGTTGACACATGAACGGGGTCCAACACTTTCCTTTGTTCTTCACCTCGTCCTTGATCATCCTTCTGAACTTCAAGCTAAGACTAGTTGTGCTTACCCTCAATGACTCCCATGCATCTCTACATCTATGCTTCCCATCACATATTCATTTTCTTTGAACGGGGATTTTTTTAGCTATCTTTTTGCACAAACACACATTCATTCTTCCCCATTATATCACTTTTATGCTGATCTCCAACTACCTTATCTCCATCATTTCCCAACAAATCCTTTCTTTTCCTCTTTGCAGGTGAAGAAAGTCCAAAGCCAAGTCCAAATGGTGTGTCCTCCTTATGCTTCTTTGCTTGGGAATTTGATAACAAATCCTTGACTTGATGTAATTTCTTTGACACTTCAATATTGTCCGGTGCATTCTGAGATGCCAACAACAAGTCCCAAAATGCCAAATCCTTTCTTCCTAACTCTAATGCAAACTCCCGCCCTATTAAACAGAGCTTTTACATTCTCAACATCAAACTCTAAGATTAATGTGCACACCCTACCCACTTGAGCAAACTCGCCTTTTTTTTTCCGAAACACGCAGCAGAATTTAGAAGTAGACAGATATCAAGACCAAAAGTTTCCTTCAAAAAAGCCTCATCGTGAACATCATATTGAGTTAGGACGATACCAGCATATCCATACTTCTCCAACGCCCCATTAATTTTCTTTTGCTTAAAAAGACCATTCCCTTCTTCTTTTAAGGCCTTTATTCCAAAACCTCACTCGAATCCATTGAGTTCTTGATATGCTCTAGGAAAATCGCATCTTCTTCCAATAGTTCATCTCCCTTAGTGAGGAGTTGATGAAATTTAACTTTCAAATTAGTGTAAACGTCCAAAGATATCATGATCGCTTCACAACAAGACAAGTCACAACAGAAAAAGAGCAAGCTAAGCCTAATACCCAAAACTAGCAACAAGACTAACAAGTAACAAAACCGAAAGACTCGCAAACTGAAAATCTAAACTAAACAGAACAAAAATCAAAGGTAATTAAAGGGGGATCTGGAATACGACGACGATAATCAAAGAAAACTAAACAAGACCAAACGTTAATCAAAGAAAACAAGGAAACAAGAAAGGCGACATACACAGCTAGTTGTACGAAAACGAAGATGCAGCTCAAAATTCGCACTTCCAATCAATAATGAGGGCTCAAACTTCATGAATGAGGGAAAAACCATCACAAACTCACAACCCCAAACCTGAGATGAAAAGCATGAAACCCAAACAACACAAGCACTCTTAACTCGCGAAAACACGACTGAAATTAACCCTAAATCAATAGAAAATAGGAGGAAATTGCCAGAGAAATGGGCTCACTGACGACCAATTAACAGGCGTGGTCGCCGGCGGCCGGGAATGGCGATTAATTGGGTGTAAGTAGAAGTATCTTGGTGTTTGTGGATGTTTCTAGTGAGAGAGAGTCTATTGTTTCAGGGTGTTTCTACCTATAACAATCAACCTTTCTCGTCCCTACTTCTTAAGGAAAGTCTAACCTTCCAAATGTCAACGTCCAAAATGAAATCGATTCTCATCCCCGCCAATCTTATGAGTATCTAAACACTTATTAACCCTTTCTAGTCAATCTAGTGTACGGAGTAGGTGATTTTCAAGAAATTTAAGATCTTTTGTTTAAGAATTTTTGAATCAAAAGGTTGTTATATGCTTATTATACTTAATGTGGTTTTGTATGTAGTACGATAATACATTCCTACTTTATCTCTATTATATAAGTGAAAGAGGAGGAAGATGGTGTCCCCTTCAAAAAGTCCTATTTACCCTTAAAAAAATAAATTCAAATTCATAAAAAATTATTATTTTTTAAAAAAAAAACTCTTCATTAATAAAAATCCACTTTAGGTAAGTAATTGTTATTACATCCTAAATTATTGATCAATGCAATTTTCTATATCCCTTTCTCCTCTATAATGTGGCAGTTTTATCTTTTGCCCAAATGGTATTTACCGTAATACCCCTCCAGGACATTATTATTTCAATATGCCATTAGTTGCTTATATTATTTCCCTTTTTCTTTTCCTTTTGCAACCTCTCTTGTCATTCATCTTCACCAACTTCCTCTTTCTCATTCATCTTCATCTTCATTTCCTTCATCAAGGCTCATGACCGTTTCTACCTTTTGGTATATTGCGCTGCGAACCATGCACCCCCAATTGGACTTGATCATATTACGGACTTTAATATTTATGCTTTTCAATGTAATTTAAGACTTTTTTTTTGTATAGAGTTTAGGGGATTTTTTTAACATATTTTTGCCTTGTGGAAGGTAGTAGTTAGTAGGATTAGGAGCTTAACTTTGCTTTTGGATGAAAATTCCGATCAACCATTGTAATTAAGCAACTTCTATTTTACTTTTATCAATCTCCACTTAACTTTGTTTTCTTTAATTTCATTGATTATTATAATTGAGTAATATCTTTTATATATGGTTATGTTGAACGTTAATATGTATTATAGGTTATGATATAATCTCAATCCTCTATTTAATTAGTCTATATATTGTTTGTTTTTGCTTGATCGAGTTGACTTTATCATCAATGTTTAATTGGATATAGTATTTATTGAAAGTGATTAAGTTCGTGATGATTGTCAGCTCCTAATCAAATTTAGAACTTTAGACGAAAGTTCGTGATGATTGGACATCCTATGATTTTTAGGATGTTGCTTTAAATTTTTTTAATAGGCACGACTTCATAAAAATAGACTATGATATCATAATTAATTAGATTATACAGATTGGTTGTAAGAAATCATTAGTACTTATTCATGTAGCATATGCATGTTCTATTGAATTTTTTTTATTAATTTGGTGTATTATTAATTATTACACATGTTTAGAGTAGGAATGAATAGCACGAATAAACAGTGGGGAGGGAGAAGAAAGGTTGATATTAAAAAAATGGTAGCATTGCGAGATTTCTAAATACACTGAAGAAGGTAAATAATATGTTTAATAGTGTTTAATAAAGAAGCGAAAATGGGAGGACACCAACCAAACAACGATCTTATGGTAACCCAAAAAGGTAAAATAGAAATTAAGTGTAAAAAGAGATGACTTCGAGATTAAGGGGAAAAACACACAAAGGACAGCTGATACGAACATCCAAGTGACAAATGAGAATATCTCGAGTGGAACGAATACTATCTTTATGGAGTCATACATGTTAAATGCTGCAAATTCGAGCACTTTAGATCAATATAGAATACTATTTCCAGTCGGCATAATAAAAGATAGACAAGTCTTCGTTCATTTCTCACAAATTGAATTCACTATAATTGCGCTTGAAATTCGTATAATAATAAAAATAACTAAATAAAAGATTAATTTCATCATGCTCAAATGTTGTTCTTGTTACCATTACTCACACCGCTAGCTATACATTATGACGTTCCAAGCAATATGTTTTAAATATGTCGTTAATTATTATTTATTTCATTTCCAAAACTAATAATCGTCCAACAAAAATATAATAAAGTGGAATGCAATGTACATGTATTCAATTTTCAAAATATAAATCGCAACTAATTTGGTACTCCGTATCCAAATCAATATTATTCAATTTTAAAATAAGATAATAACAAATTAAATACATAAGCTAATGCAATGCTTTTAAAGTATTACAACGTGGAACACGGCGCGCACATGCGCGCCTTGTGCCACTTAATTATAATTATATATATATATATTATATATATATATTATTATATTATTATATATAATATATATATATATATTATATTATATATATATATATATATATATGACATGTTAAATGACGAATTACATTTGAAAATTTTAAATTAAATATTAAATTAATGGTGAATTATTTTTACTCAATTATATTCAACCTTTTCATTTCCTTACATTAAATAATTTGTGTAACACATATCCTTTCACTTTATTTAATACATTATTTGTTGCTTTAAAAAAATTAAAGAAGCATTGATTAAGGAACACACACAAAATCTTAAATTGTGTGTTTAGCCAAATTTTCTATCCTTTAACAAATTAAGACAAGTCCATTAATATGTTGTGCACGCATCACGTGCAAGAAAAATCTAGTATACATAAAGGAAGGGAGCAATTGTGTTCCCCTTTAAATACCACTTCCTAGCTTCAAAGTGAGAAATAATTACTATCTTACAATAAAAACTTGTCCAAAAGAAAAATACAACTAATAAATTCAAACTCTATATATATAAGCCAGGGGGAGTAATGGTGTCCCCCTAGGAAATGTCTTATTTCGCCTTGGTAAATATAAACTAACATATTTAAATCTTCCTTAATTAATCACTCCCTATTATTAAAATTTTCAATCAAAGGAAGGTTTTAAATTTATCAAATAACTACTAACTTAACAACCTAAAACACTTGATAGTAAATAAAATTAAATGATTGAAAAAAAAAACTATAATTCATAAAACAAAACAATTCAAAGAGCGGTGAAATATAATTAACAGTTTTTTTATCTTTTTTTATTTCTTCTTTTACAAGTTTCAAGCACGCATAGCGTGCACATAAAAAACTAGTTCTTTCATAATCAATGAACATCAATCAATAATTATATTTGAACAAAGAAAGAGTAAAATAGAAATTTACTTTAAATTGAAAGATTACAAATTATAACATTTTTAATCCGTAAAAATAGAAAAAAAAATCAATTAATTATGTATTATGATATGAATGGTTTTTTTCTCTTTTTAAGTTTTTTTTTTTTTTTTTTTTTTTTTTTTTTTTTGGCATAACAGGAGTAAAAAATTAACAGATTGGACATAGTGTTTTGTTAAATATTGTACTCCGCACTCCGTATCCAAGTTTTTTTCACTCAATTCTGACAATTTCTATTTATATTTTTTTGGGGTTTTAAAAATGGAATTACATAAACGAAAATGAAAGTATAATAAATTATCTTTATAATAGTTTACATTAAGACTTATTATTTTAATATCGTGCACGCATCGCGTGCATAAATAACTAGTATATTATAGGAAAATGATCATGTAAAAGCAATGGGTCATATGTATGTATGTATGTATGTATGTATGTATGTATGTATGTATGTATGTATGTATGTATGTATGTATGTACTAACCAACCATATTCAGTAATGCAAATACTCCGTAGGTAAAATGAACACTAACTGTGTAGCATTCCGGATCAATTGAGGGCCTCCTACCACCAACGTTACCTTATTCCTGCTTTAATCAAAGTTAAAATAAATTGTAATAAACATTTGTAGGAAACAATGAAACATATGTAACCAGTGTTGAGAAATCACCAATTATTGTTGTAAACTATTTAAGATGAATAATTATTATTTTAGTATAAATCAATAGTAAAATATGTGATCATAACCCATCATATTTTGCCTATAAATATGGGTTGCATGAAAGCTTTGTATGTACAATAATACAACTAATAAAATCCTCATACTTCATTTCTACTACTTTTCTTATAATCTAGTATAGTTGCTCTAGTGTTGCTACTAATCATACAACTAAATTCTCCCAATTTCTTAACACGTTATCAGCACGAATTCGTTCTCTAAGAGGTAATAATCTAAAAAACTTACTTATTATTTCTCTAACTTCATTACTTATTACTCATTACTGATTTAAGAAATCATTTTGAGAAGTATGCTCTATAGTTGCCGATTATTCGGATCTTCTATATCAGAAACTCAAAATGAAGCAAATTCTACTTGATTTAATTGTAAATATATTTCACCTTGTTATGAAAATATTTACTCACCTAATGTTAACAATATGTACATAAGTATATAAGTTCTCATGGACTAATTTGGTATTATAATTCTATGATGGACTTAATAACTATTACTAATCATTCCTAAGTAAAATTTTGGACACCATATATGACTTTACTTTGGACAAATTTTGATCACTCCATATATAACATGATTTTGGACAAATTATGGACAAAACTAGCTTCTTCATACAAAGTACCTATGCATGGTACAATAAAAGGGAGTAAACTCTTTCTCTTATTAATTACTCATGTCTTATTATGTAGCATTATTGTCCATGCTTTACTATTGAAATTTTTATCTTATTATGCTAGCTAATACTATTTATGTCTTATATGCAAGTTTTGCTAACCAAGTTACGTAAACTTTCATTGCATATGTTTTGACTAACTATTTTTGTCTTTACACTACTTTGTTTGTATTATTTTTCTAGTACTTTTATTAATACTACAATGTTTGTTTTTCTTCTGAAAAACGACAATAAAAACTGTAATTTTTCATTGCACGTGCCGTTGATAACTTCTCCATTTAATAAAATTAAAGTAAAATAGAATAACAAAAATGAAAAATGATGTATCTTTCTATGATACATCAAATTTTTTGTTTTCGAACCCAAGATCTTTTATACCGATCAAGAGTGTTCGGACCACTAAGGCTTCATTCCCATTGTGATAAATTTTTGCAAACTTTAAAACTTATAAGGTTTCTTTTACCATATGATTTTTAAACTGTTACAACAATTATTGCCTGCGATACAGTATTTTGACAGTTAAAGCTTATACTCCTACTTATTTCTACCACTACTTACATTCACACCTTATCCTCACTTTACTCTCCACTAACTCATATTCATTCTCATCCATTAAATTTTTCGACCACCATGGCTTCCACCAACAACCACCATACTTCATCTTCCTCACCATCTTTCGAAGAAAATCTAAGGCAACTAGAGTTCTACTTATTTTTAATAGCCGCATTATTTGTATTACTAGTTGCCATCATGTTTTTAATTATATTAAATAAGTAGATGATAATCTTTACTTTATGGAAAAATGCACATGTTTCTTGTTCTTTAGTTAATTAATGAGAAATGTGCATTTTGTAYTCTTATGATGTATTGAATATTATATTATATCAATAATATTTGTATGATGTTGTTTGTTTGATTAAATCTCCCTTTTCTCCTTTTATATATGTTTGTTTATGCTCTTGATTATAAATCAGGGGGAGATGATAATTTATAATAAGGATTTATTATCATAATCATAATACTAATAAAACCCACATTGAATTGTAGTTAATATGGGAGATATAATCAAGAAACAATTCGACCCATTGGACTTGCCGAGGGCAAGGTACCTCCAATGGAAAAAGGATGCAGAAATGCATCTACAAGCACAAGGTCTTGAGCATACGATTCACGAGTCCAATACTCTTGGTGGTTGTCCTCCCCCAGACCAAGAAAAGGCAAAAGCTTTGGTGTTCCTAAGACACCACATGCATGAAAGTTTGAAATATGAATATTTGTTTGTAGATGATCCCAAACAATTATGGAATACCTTGAATGATAGATATGGGCAACACCAAATGGTGCTACTCCCAAAAGCAAAATATGAATGGGAACATTTACGATTCCAAGATTTCAAAAGTGTCAGTGATTACACCTCGGCCATGTACAGAATAGTGGCCACGTTGAAAAATTGTAATAAAACTGTCACTGAAGCAGAAATGATTGACAAAACATTGGAAACATTTCATGCAAGTAATGTCATCTTAGAAGCACAATACTGTGAAAGAAGATTCACAAAATTTTCAGATCTGTTGTCGGTATTGTTAGTTGCTGAGCAAAATAATGATATCCTCCTTATGAATCATAACAAGAGACCAACTGGGTCACAAGTAATCCCTGAAACAAATGCAACTGAAAACTCCAAAATACCGCCCGAAGCAAATGCAATACAAAGAGGTGGGCGAGGAGGTCATAATGGTCGAGGAAGCTATAATGGCCGTGGAGGATATCATGGTCATGGTGGATTTAATGGTCGTGGAGGCCGAAATGGTCGAGGAAGAGGACGAGGAAACTACCACGGGCGAGGCTGTCGACGTGGCAGAAACAACTTTGCTCCGAGAAATAACAACTTCAAAAATAATGTTAATAAGCACAGGGGGCACTACAATGGAAGTAACTGTGAAAGAAAATATGAATGCTACAGATGTGGTATAATTGGGCATTGGGGAAAGAATTATCGCACCCCAAAACATTTGGTTGATTTATATCAAAATTCCTTAAAGAACAAAAATGCGGAAGCTAATTTTGTCAGTGAGACAAATGAAATGATGCCTAGTCTTGATGTTACTGATTTCTTTGATGATGAAACTGGAAATGAACTTGTCATTGGAGAATGTAGCAACATATGAATATGTGATATGATTAGCTCATGTCTATCTTATGATTTATAATTAGCCTATGGTGTTTTATGTTTGTATTGTACTTTTATCAATAATGTATCTTGTATGAATAAATAATATGATGTGTTTTATTTAATAAACTAATTTCCCTCTTTATTTATTTATGAAGATATGAATTGTTTTGGAGATGGATGCAAAGATCAATGTCTTCTCGATAGTGGAACAACACATACTATTTTAAAAAGTCAATAGTATTTTTCATAATTAAAAATGCTTGAAGCAAATGTTAACACAATATTTGGAGCAGCCAAATTAATCGAAGGATCTGGAAAAGCTTGTGTCATTCTTCCAAATGAAACAAAGTTGGTAATCAAGGATGCATTATATTCGAGTAAATCTCGAAGAAGCCTCATAAGCTTCAAAGATGTGCGCAAAAATGGTTACCATTTAGAGACAATACTATAAATCAAAAGGAATTTATTGTCTCACTTCAAAAGGGATGGCAAGAAACAAAATACATGAAATTGCCATCATATCTAGTGGATTGTATTGTGTGAAAATACATCCAATGAATAAAATACATCTAACCAGAAGTTAGATGACAAAGCACAATAAATTTATGGCATGATAGACTTGGCCATCCTGGCACTGGAATGAATGCAAAGGATAATTGAAAATTCAACATGGACATACAATAAAGATATAAAAATCCTCGAGCAATTGATACCATGCTCTGGATGTTCTCTTGGCAAGTTGATAATAAGACATCATAACCAAAATCGCCACTGAAAGCCTACTTCTTGAAAGATTCAAGGATATTTGTGGACCAATCACCCCAGCATGCGGACCGTTCCGCTATTTTATGGTATTGATAGATGCCTCAACACAATGGTACATGTAAGTCCTGCTTGCAACTAGAAATGTTGCATTTGTAAATTACTTGCTCAAATCATTAGACTTAAACGCAATTCCAGATTATACAATAAGAAAATAAGAATGGTAATGCTGAGAATTCACATCTCATCTTTTGATGACTTGTATGTCAATTGGAATTATTGTTGAAAATCACCAGTTGCTCATGTAACTACACAAAAATGGTCTAGCAGAATCATTAATCAAGAGCTCAATTGATAGCAACCACTATTAATGAGGTCAAGTCTACCATCATCATCATGGGAATTGCCATAATAATGCAGCATCTTAATTAGACTCAGACTCTACTGCTTATATAAATTTTCACATTACAATTGGTTTCTGGTCAGGAGCCAAACATATCCACTTAAATTTTTGGATGTGCAGTGTATGACAATTGTCTCCCCAACGAACTAATGGGATCCACAAAGAAGGCGGGATATAATGTTGGGTTTGAATCACATCAATCATTACTATTCAGCCAGATGATGTGATTGTTGTACTTTGGCTCGATTTGTTGACTGTATTTCAATGAAACAATATTCCCACCCTTAGGGGAGAAAAGTGGACCCACTTAGAAAAGAAGTTGAATTACAATGGAATGCAATGAAATTATCAATGTTGGATCCAAGGTCAAAAGTTGTGAGCAGAAGTGAATAAAATTATTCACTTACAAAGTATTGCAAATTGCCTGCATGCCTTCAAGATACTAGACAAGTACCAATCACACATCCAATCGAAATTGCTCTAACGCATTAATGCCGGCGCAGTGGACGGCCGGCGATGGATCAGCTAATGAAGCACCACACACTCCTCCACCGGTAACAACAGATATCCGCATCCACCATTGGTGCGCATAACCATCGGACCAAGGATAAGGCGAAAAAACGACGAAACCGGCCAGAGATATTAAAAAAGTCGTTTATACCAAATAATGGAAAGGCTGAGTGAATTAAAAGAAAAATTGCTCGCAGTAATAGCGTGGGAGACCATTTCTAGTGTTACAACAATGATTCCAAACCACGAAAATTGAAAAAGCAAGACGATCCAACTAGTGGAACCAATCCCATGATTCCAGTTGAGAATCTTGAAAATAAAGATGATGATGCCCCAAAGGATGAGGAAGGCATTGACAATAGCGAGACATCAATAAATTTATCCATTCAAGAAAATAGTGGAATAGGAAAACTGTTGTCATTMATGAAATTTTTGCATACTCCATGACGATCGACATAGAACAAGATGAAGATGATGTCGAACCAAGGACAGTTGATGAATGWCGTCAAAGAAAAGATTGGCCAAAATGGAAAGATGCAATCCAAGCAGAATTAAAATCTCTTGAAAAGAGAGATGTATTTGGAAGCATAACCAACACCCCAATAGGTGTAAAACCTATCGGATATAAATGGGTGTTTGTGAGAAAAAGGAATGAAAATAATGAGATTACCAGGTATAAGGCAAGGCTCGTGGCACAAGGTTTTTCACAAATGCTAGGAATTGATGATGATGAAACATATTCCCCAGTAGTTGATGCGACTTCATTAAGATTTCTGGTAAGCTTGACAGTTACAAAAGGACTACAAATTCGTCTAATGGATGTTGTAACTACGTACTTGTATGGGACACTTGATACAAATATTTACATGAAAGTTCCTGATGGATTAAAGTTGCCAGAAAACCACATGCCTAGAGAAATGTTGTCAATAAAATTGGAAAAAGTCACTCTATGGTTTGAAACAATCCGGGCGAATGTGGTATAATCGATTAAGTGATTATCTCCTAAAACAAGGGTTTAAGAACGACCAAGTCACTCCTTGTGTGTTCATTAAAAATTCCCAATCGAGGTTCGCAATCATTGTAGTTTACGTTGATGACCTTAATATCATTGGGACACCCAGAGAACTTGAATTAACTGCAAAAACATCTGATGAAGGAATTTGAAATGAAAGATCTTGGGAAGACAAAATTTTGCCTCGGTCTTCAAATTGAGCATTTGAAAAATGGAATTTTTGTCCATCAATCAAATTATACAAAGAAGGTTTTAAAARGATTCTACATGGACAAAGCACATCCAATAAGCTCCCCAATGATAGTTCGATCATTAAATGTGAATGCTGATCCTTTTCGACCCCGAGAAAGAAGAAGTCCTTGGTCCTGAATTCCCATACTTAAGCGTCATTGCTGCATTGATGTATTTGGCAAATAATACTCGACCTGATATAGCATTCTCAATAAATTTGTTACCCAGGTACAACAATTCACAACAAGAAAACCAACGATTACCGACCGTCTAAAACAAACCAAAAACGGTCGGTAAAAACGCGGAAACGGTCCGAAAAAGGTTTACCGACCGTTAACGGTCGGTAATCGACGGTCGGCAATATAATGGTCGATAATTAAGAGTTTACCGACCGCTAAACGGTCGGCAAATAATTACCGACCGTTACGTTTAGCAATCGTTGATTTGCGTCCGTCAATAACGGACGGAAATCTCCGTTTGTCTCAACTGGACGGTAATTACCGACCGCTAAGCGGTCGGTAAACATAGCATCATCGACCGTTTAACGGCCGGTAAGTCTGTTTCCCGCCATTGCAAAATTCAGAGATTAAATAAAAAAATTTGAAAATTAGGATTACCGACCGCTTGGACGGTCGGTAATAGTCAAATATCAGAGCTGTTTGACCATTACCGACCGCTTGGACGGTCGGTAAACGTCAACAGATATAGACTGTTGACTTTTATCGACCGTCCAGGCGGTCGGTAATGGTCAAACAGCTCTGTTATTTGACTATTACCGACCGTCTAGGCGGTCGGTAATCCTAATTTTTTTTTATTTTTTTAATATTTATTGCTTTAATTCCCTGTAAAATGATGCAATTACGAAATAATTTAAACACTACGTTTCAATACTCCGAAGTGCAATGATCCATTAACCTGTACGTAGCATTTCATCAAAAGGCAAATGTGGCTACAAAATGATTTTAGTCGTTTGTTCTAACACATCAAAACGCAAAATGTTTTTATAGATGCTTACATACACATCCTAACTTCTAACACAACACTACAATCCTATGTGGCACAGGATGCCGGAGGGTCATGAGGGTCGTCGTCTCTACGAGGGAAAGGAGTGCTACTGCACTYCTGGCTGAAGATCTGGTTGTAGCYGTCCAATGWGGCCTGCAACTGCGAGATATACTCATCTCGAGCGTGTAAAGTCTCCGAACGCTCTCGCTCCAAGGCAAGCCGCTCCTGCTCAACCTTCAGACGCTCCCTCTCTAACTCTGTCCTGGCTCGCTCGGACTCCTCCAGTCGCTGAGAAAGCTGAGAAATAACAGAAGGACTCTAAGTGGTAGAAGAAGTACCTGAACCCCTACTCGACCTCTCGTAGTAAAGATCGGCACGTACCCAAACCAGGACTTTCCCTCTTCCTCCCACGAGTCTCGAAGAAAACCTGTTTAGGGTTAACTTGTGAGTCCTTGGACTGACTTTCAGCAAGATTTTCTCATATGTTTCCTACAATAAATATTGAGCATAGAATAAGAATAAAACATAGGAAAGAACCATGCTCATTAATTACAATGTTTTTGGTGATTTTAAGTCCGATTTCGCGCCGAAATTACCATTTTCAACCCAATTACAAAGGTTTTAATAGCATAAACAGTGCTCTAACATATCACTTAGCTTCCTAAGCTGTTTTAGTGGTTTTAGACACGTCAAACTCAAATAGCTCTTGCGGCCATTTTTTCGGCATTTTTTCTCTCTAAACTTTAATACTTTACAACCTATTTTTTAAAGGTTTTAAAGATAACATATTTAACTAATTCACTTAGTTTCCCTAAGACGTGTTTTTTAGTGGTTTAGCATCAAACTCAAACTAGCTCATTTGGACCATTTTCGCAATTTTCCGTCCATTTTCGCTCTATTAATTTACACCACTGTAAACTCTTACAAGGTTTAGCTAAACATGTCTAACATAAGTGTTCACTTAAGCTTCTAAGACTTTTTTAGTGGTTAGACACTCAAAACTCAAAATAGCTCATTTTAGGGCCCATTTTCGGCCATTTTCGGACATTTTCGCTCTATTTACAACTTTCACCATACCAAGGTTTTAAGATAACACGTTCTAACATAAGTCCTTAAGCTCAAGACTTGTTAGTGGTCTTAGACACTCAAAACTCAAAATAGTCATTGTAGGCCATTTCGCTCCTAATTACACACTTTCAACCTGATGCCATGGTTTTCCTCCGCAATCTGTTCTTTAGTTGCAAACAATCCTTTGACCTTTGTGTGAGGAGTATATCAGGGATTTTGTTAAGGAATAAGATTTCCTTTAGAAGTCTTCTTTATAAGATCACTGTCCACGACTCCTTACACTTGTTCTAAGATAGACGCGTCCTCCTTCCAAATGGCATACACCACTGGGCATGTGGTTGTATCTTCTTGAGGAGCTCCAAAACCCTTTAAGCTTCTTGGTGTCGTAGAAAGTCCTACCATGTTGTCGGATTTGTAGGGATCGCTTCATTACCTAAAGAAGCAATCCTGTCGACGCATCTTCTTGTGGTAAGTGTACTACACTTTAGCTAATAATCTCTCGCAGCCATCTCTAACACGGCATCTTGCTCTTTCAATAAAGGATCTTCGGTTGCCTTAAGAGGTCAAAAAACTTCTTAGTTTCATTTTGGTTCATTCATCGATTGAGTAGTTTGTTCCTTCCGTCAAGATGATGCCCCAGAGCTATCAACAACCATCTCTCGATTGGATTGGATTGAGTAGACGAGGAGGAGTGAACCCAGCTCGATCAATATTCCCCGGCATGAGACCATTGAAGTATCTGGCCGTGGTAACCCTTTTGTACAAATGAACTTTGACCTGTCTGTTTCCATAGGTAGGCGCGTTACTTACAACGAAGCCCTACATGAGCACTTATCATCAGGTCATGCAAACGGGTGTATTCTTAGCAGAATTCAACAAACTCACGACCCCATTGATCAAGACTTCAGCCTAACGCATGCACACCATCTGCTAAGCAGTATGCATGTATCGACTAACTTGGGTCCTTTTCAATTGTTAACCAATCTAGCAACTAGCGAATAAAGATGCAAGTTAAAACATTCGACGTTCTGATCATCACATAGATGCAGATAGATAGCTGTGTGCTTTTGAAAATCTTCTTTAGTATATGATCATGACGAATTAACAACATTAACATATATCAACATAGATATCTTATCCCCTACTACCAATTAGTCTCAAATATATTACTAACCAAATCTTTCATATGCCACTAACTCATCTCGATTTTACACAATTAAATATGACCAAATAATCATAATTCAATATTCATATTCATAAACATTATCTGTCACATATATTACTAATCTTCAATCGATTAATATACAAAATACAATGAATTAAATAATCATCTATTATTACTAATACACAACAATAACAACAAACTACAAGAATAATCATAATATAAACAAATTATCACTAATTTTAGAAAACCAAAACTAATACATACATGAAAAAAAAATAGAAAAAATAATTCAAGAAACAACAACAAAAAAAAACAGAAAAAATAATTCAATAAACAACAACAAAAAAAACAGAAAAAATAATTCAAGGAAAAAACAGAAAAAATAAAATTAAAAAACTAACAACACATCGACAGCAGCAGATATGAAAAAAAAATCATCCTAAACACATCAAAAAATCAACCTAAATTAAAAAAATATGATAAATTTGTGAGTTTGAGTTACATTATCGTAAATTTGATTGTTTGTGTGATAATGTGAGTATAATTGAGTGTTTAATTAAATTTTTGAGGGTTATGAATTGATTTGATTAAGAGAAAAAAAATTAGGGTTTGTGACTTACCTCGAATTGGGGATTGCGGCGACGAATCAGGCCGAGTAGACCACCGGAGAGAGGAGAGAGGACGTCGCTGATGGTGTTGGCAAGCCGGTGCTGCTGCTGTGTTGTGCTCCTGCTGCTGCGTTGTGCGCAGCTGCTGCGTTGTTGCGTTGAGAGGAGAGAGGCGAGACGAGAGAGGAGAAGACAGCCGACGAGAGGGCAATCGTCGGCGAGGAAGACAGCTGCCGCAGAGGAGAGAGGGAAGGGTTTTCGAGGGAGTTTAGGTTTTGCGAGGGAGTTGAGAGACGTATGAGTTGTGAGGGAGTTTGGGTTTGCGAGGGAATTGAGAGACGACCCTAGCAGTGGTCTTCTTTTTTTTTTTAGGGAAAAAAGGATTACCGACCGCCAACGGTCGGTAAATATTTACAGGCGGTCGGTAATCCTATCTAACTGGTCAAACTATATTTTTGACCCTTTTACCGACCGTACAACGGTCGGTAAAAATTATAAACGGACGCTAAATTACGTCCACTTGATACAACGGTCGGTAATTATAGTAAAACGGTCGGTAATGTGCGTCCAACCCCAAAACGGTCGGTAATTATAACTTTTCAGACTTTTTTAGGGACGGTCGGTAAATTTGGACGGTTTAAGCACGGAATCTTGTTGTGATTCACCAACAAAGAGACACTGGAAAGGAATAAGGCACTTGCTTCGTTACCTCAGAGGAACACAAGATTTAGGGTTATTCTACCAAGCAAAATCATATGCTACCCTTGTTGGCTATGCAGACGCTAGATACCTATCCGACCCCCAAAACGCTAAATCTCAAAATGGATATGTGTTCACCTATGGAGGAACTGCAATATCATGGAAGTCAACAAAGCAAACACTGACATCCACATCATCAAATCATGCCGAATTGATTGCCTTGTATGAAGGAGGACGTGAGTGTGTATGGCTCAGGACGATGATTAGCCACATCCACTCATCCAGGGAGCATGTGAAATGAGAACACTTATAGAAAATCCAACTTTGATCTTAGATAATTTAGCTTGCATTACTCAAGTAAGTAAAGGATACATTAAAGGAGATAAAACAAAGTACATAATACCCAAGCTCTTCTTCACTCATGATCTACAAAAGGAAGGGYAAATTGAGGTCCAGAAAATTCAATCATGTGATAATCTGGCCGACTTGTTCACCAAATCACTTCCATCGAAGAAATTTGAGGAAMTAGTACATAAGATCGGCATGCGTCACCTTCATGAGTTATGTTGAATTCAGGGGGAGTATTTCACTTACTGCACTCTTTTTCCCTTCGACTAAGTTTTTATCCCACAGGGTTTTTCTTGGCAAGGTTTTTAATGAGGCAGTACAAAAGTCATATTATGCAATGTATGTTGCACTCTTTTCACTTGGCTATGGTTTTCCCCACTGGTTTTCCTAGCAAGGTTTTAACGAGGCAACTTAAACCAAATGATAATGGAATAATTATTCAAGGGGGAGTGTTGAAAAATCACCAATTATTGTTGTAAACTATTTATGTTTTTTACTAAGATGAATAATTATTATTTTAGTATAAATCAATAGTAAAACATGTGATCATAACCCATCATATTTTGCCTATAAATATGGGTTGCATGAAAGCTTTGTATGTACAATAATACAAGTAATAAAATCCTCATACTCCATTTCTACTACTTCTCTTACTACTTCTCTAATAATCTAGTATAGTTGCTCTAGTGTTGCTACTAATCATACAAGTAAATTCTCACAATTTCTTAACAACCAGTGATATAAACATTTGGATAGTAGTTTTACTTTGTAGTTTGTACACCACTAGTCCACTACACTTTGCTACAACACTTCTCCTTTCCAATCCGCTAGTCCATACTCCAATAATTCAACTGCGAAGAACATGGTTGTTAAAATCTCGATTTGACTCTTAAAATCTTACGATTTTGCGATTTTAATTGATGAAACGATTTAAATTGCAATTAGAATCTTAAAATCATCATTAAAATCTTACGATTTTTACGATTCTAACAAAACTTCAAAATTCTATTAAAATAATGGGTCGTGCCTTTTCTAATATTGTTTCTCTCACATATTCAATACTCCGTATGACTTTTATCGAATTTACCCAATTTGCTTTCATAGTTTGCTCAAACTCATCTCTTTACATCTACAATGAAATTAGTAGCAGCTCTTTAATACATGATTGGCGGCCTTGCACTTCTAAACTTAAAAGTAAATAAATAATTCATTGTATCATAAAATGACCAAATAACTAAATAATAATTTTCAAAAGTTTTTAATGGGAAAGATTTCTAAATAATCTATGAAATGCATCATACAACATTATTTTCGCAAAATTTATAGAATCTTACGGTTTTACTATTCAATACACGCCTTTCCGATTTAAATTAGAATTTAGATTTTAACAACCTTGGCGAAGAATATAAACTAAGTAGTACACTACAACTCAACAACCGATAGTACAAGAATTCTTACTCATAAAGTTAAAATAAATTGTAATGAGTCTTTCATTAATGACTAGATCATCAGCAGGCCCTAGTTTTTTTTTCTCTCTCAAAATTTTTTTCCCTATTCACTCTAAAACATCTGCTGCACCGTGGGTGGGCTCGCCGGAGATGTGGTTGGGTCACCGCCCATCCTAATCACTGGTGGGTCCCCCGATCTACCCACTATCGGAACTGGGCCTTTTTCCGACCACCGACGCGCGGTTTCTTGAGGGTACAAGTGTCCTTTGTCTTCAAGTTGTGATGTAGCGACCCGTTATTCCTCTTCTAACGACGACATTTTACCGCTCCGGCTTCCTTCCGACAGCTTGGTCTTGGGTACACCATCCTTCCCGTTTTATCTTTAGTTTTGTTTTTCCTGTTTAGGCCTTGTGTTTCTTTGGGTGTGGGTTTTTTTAGTTTCTTCTTAGTTGTCCTTTGCCTTTACTTCTTGTTTGAGTTTGGTTTTGTCTAGCCTCTTTGCCCCTTTTGTGGGTTGTGTTGTCCTCTTTAGTTTTCTTTAGTTTAAGTTCTGCTTGTGTAGTTTTGTTTTTAGTCTGGTCAGTGGAGTTGACCTTCTTGTGGGTCTATTTTGTTGAGGTGGTTTCGTGGGGTGTTGTGTCCGTTTAGGTTGGTTGTTTCTTGGTTTAGTCTAGTGGTTTTTTAATGGAGTCATTTGAGGTGTGTTCGAAACTTCAAGAGGAACTTCAAGTTCTCCTCTTTGACGGTAGCACTCTGGAGAAAGACGATGTGAGTCTTTTTAATTTCATTTCCAGCTTGGAGAACCCTATAGACGTTCTAGACTTTAGCTGTAAATTTAAGGATGAGGGAAATTCTTCTTTTAAGGGAGGAGACATTGATGAGGCACTTAAGAAGTATGGTTTGTCGTGTGTGTTCCTATCTTGTTTGGTCCTTGAAGGTGAAGGTATTAGAGGCTCGTTCATGGAATTATCAACAAGTGTTGTTTTGAACATGGCGGCGAGCTTACTAAAAAAGGAGTACAAACAAGTTGGTCATCTGTGTTCCATTATCCTCAATTACAACCCCAATAACATAAAAGCTTTGTTTAGAAGAGCGAATGCGGCGGTGGGCTTAGGAAAATTTGAGCTAGCTAGTTGGGATTTAAGACTGGCTCATGATTTGGAACCTACTAACAAGGAGGTTTTAATGAAATTGAGGGAAGTGGAAGAATCTATGCATGTATCCTCAAACAAGAACCAAGGAAAAAGAAAGGCTAAGCAGCTTGGTCTTGAACCGGAGGTGTCCCAAAACAACCATATGGAGAATGCGGTAGATTCCCAAGCCACCTTACTAAGAGCAAAAAAATCAATTGCAATGACAGGGGTCAAGTTGAGACCATGGATTTTGAAGGAATGGAACAGTTAGACGGGAAAGAAGTTGAGTATGACATCATCATGGAGCCAGAGAGGATTGAGAAGAGATTGGACGAGGGAGAAGACCACAAGAGCGGGAACACTGCGACCAAGGATGGAATAAAGAGTGCAAGAGTCGATAACATTGGTTTTAGAGGAAACGTAAGCGACAATGGCTTGGACAAGAAGAAGTCTAACTACCGCTTCCTAAACAAGAAAAAGGCAGGGGCAACTCTTGTTATCTTAAAGAGAGAGTACCAACTACTTGCAAAAGGAAGGTTGGTTCAACATTTCAACCCCAGGTCTGGGATAACTATGAGTATTAGAGTCATTGGTGGCCCTCAAGAGACCAAAAAGAGTCACACTCAAGCTACGTCTCACTCACTGCCAATGCAACAAGATGAGACTAACTGCCACGAGTTGTCAACGGCTAGCGTCACCCTTGTCTCGGCTACTCATGGTGTAGGAACCTCAATAATGGATACCTCGTCACCTGAATCCGAGGAAGCCGATGCCCCGATTGGAGACACCCCCACGCTACCAAAAAACCCTTCACATACAAGCTCTCCCAAGCAGAATCCTACCTTTATGCAAACTTCTACTACAGGCACTTGTAGTTTTCCCTTTCAATCAATTACTACGGTCAACCAACCGTAGTCTCTTAAGGAGAGCCAGTTATCAGACACCAAAGCAGGGTGTTAAGAAACACAACAGGGTTAACAACGGGAAGCATTCGTGTGTTTTCACTAACCATGTTTTCCACAAGTGCAAAGTTGCTGTTGAAGCCTCGGATAGTGTTCAGCTTCATCCATGTTGTCAGAGCCACACAAGCTTTCGGCTTGGAAAGAAGAGGAAATCAGCCTTTCTCCAGAGTCCAGACCCTCCTGTCCAACCGAGGAAGTTCATCATTATGACTAATGTTTGTAATTGTGTCTCTAATCGCGTTAGCAGTTTATTTTCGCATGTTGGTTTTGGTAATAGTTTTCCCAGTTTGGCTTGTAATGTGACCCTTTCTGTTATCAATGAAAAGTTGGCTAAGACCTCAGCCACATGCTGATCTTTTAGTTTTTTCCCCTTGTCACGCGATAAAAAAAAAGAGTCTTTCATTAATACATTAAAATTAACGACGACTATTCATTTTTTTACCACTTGATGACAAGTCAATACAACAGATGAGTCTTTCATTTACCAATTTCATGACAAAAATAATTCAATTTTAGAATCATCACAAACACAAACAAACAAGAACTCGACATCAATTTACTTACAGCATCAATACAAAACAAAGTTAAAAAAGGAGGGGAGCAAAATAGGATCTCAACATCAATTATCAATTACCAAAATCAATAAAAATCAAAACAAAATCAGACGAAAATGTTCATGTTAGGAAAGAAAACAAAACTTACGCTATCATCAACATCGTTACAATCTTCTGCAATTTTGCATTCTTCTTCTGCTTACCATCATCATCACTGCAATCTTCTTGACGAGTACCTTGGTTATTTCATCAAAAAGCGTGCCCCTCAACAGATGAAATAGCAGCCAAAAACAGTTCTTTTATACCGACCAAAATAATTCATTATTTACTCAAACATTATAAGTAGTTTGTTTTTTATAATAGGTTCATATTAAATCAAAACAATTTGTCCTTCAAAAAAACAATTTGTAATTTACTTTTTAGATAGAAATACAAATTATTTGATTGTTACCCCGTACATAGTTATATTTAATAAAATTTATTATTTAATTTATTTTTCTAATATTGATTTTAATATATACAAGGTAAGAAATGCACGCGGATATGTGCATAGCTTGCTTTTTAGAATAGTCAATTACTAGTTTAGTTCTCGTGCAATGCACGATTTTAATTATTAAATTTATTTCTAAAATTATCCCATAGTTAAAATTCGTTAAATACTTGTTATAATGTTAACGATAGATAAAAGCTGTTTCAGAATTTAACTAATTTATAGTGACAGTGGTTTAATTTAAATTTGGATTTAGTATAGATAATTTAATTAGCTTAATTATATATAGATATATTGATTTTAAAATTTAAAATTTTAAATATTTTAATATTATCCAAGCATTTAGTACATATTTGATATGCGTTTAATTTTGTTACTCCACATGTGAAATGTAAATAGTCGGTAGTAAATATGATATTATTATCCAAGCGTTTAGTATCTGATAGGTGTTTAATTTTGTTACCTGAAATATAAATAGTATTTTGTAATTTAATAGTTTATTATTATCTTATTTAGTTTTTTGCTTGAAATCCGATTAGGTTGATTTGTAGTGTATTAAAATTTAAATTTAACAGTTTATTTAATTTAATTATTTAATATAATTTTTTATATTTTAAATTTAAATATTTTTTTTAAAATCATTGAGCTGCAAACATCCATTTTAGAATAGTCAATTATTTTATTATGAGAAATTATCATTGGTAGCTTTCAACTTTTTGTGATATCTCATTACTAGTCCCGAGTTTTTAAAAATCTATAAAATAGCCATCAATTTTGAACTATTAGTTAATCATAACAATTTTACTTTAAAAATCAATTGAATTTACTAATATACCCTTATTAAAAAATTAAAAAACTAAATCTAATTTCTAATTAAGTTTAACAACCCATTTTCTCTCTTTCTTCAACCCCCTCCCTGCCACTGCCACTCTTTGTCACACCACTATCACTTCGCAGCACCTTTTGACCCCTTGCAAACCGCCACACAACCACAACGAAGAACAACTATCAAATTAGGGAAATTGATTTGTAACTCGAATTTGGGAAATTTATTTGAAAATTCGAATTAGAAAAATTGAATTATAGAATTCGAATTGGGTTTTTAAGGTGAAATTCTGGGAAATCAATTTGGGGATTTTAGGGTTTGATTGTAGCGTTGTAGGGGTGGTGGTGGCGTGCGAAGAGGAGGGTCGAGGCTAGTGGTAGTTAGCGCGAAGGACGTAACATTGGCGTGGGTTTCTTTTGTTGTTGTTGTAGGGCTAGTGGAGGCGCATGTGACAAATTCATGATGAACAAGTGTCATCTTCGCTCCCTCCACTGCGTCTAACAAGTTCGTGCATTTTGTTGGTGCGGTGGTCTATTGTTGTTGCGTGGGTGTCGTCGCGGTGATGGTGGTGTGTGGTTCAAATATCTGCGGTGGTGGGAGAGGATGGTAGTGGGAGGGTGGCTTGAAGAGAGAGAAATGAGTGAGTGGTAGGGGTTAGGGCTGTGCGGAAATTTCTGATTCCGATATACGATTTTTTTCCAAAAATACGGACTTCCGATTCGATTTTTTGAAATTCGGAATCGGATCTGGAATGCAATTTAATTAAATCGGATTATCCGAATTCCCGAATTATAAGTAAATTTGGGCTTTTAAATTCGGAAACCGTATCGGATATCCGATTTTTAATTCGGAAATCGGATCGGATATCCCGTTTTTTTAGAATGGTTGTGCATTTGGTGTAATTCTTTCCCCTTCCCTTGGTTGTAATTTATGTTCCCTTCCCCTTTATATTGTAATGTTAATGGATATTGGGTAACTTATGTAACATTTGAATATTTTAATTCTTTTCTTATCCCCTATAGAGACAAAATATTTGGATTTTAATTAAAAGTTGACAATAAAGTCAAGCATTACAAAGCTCCAAAACCGGATTTGGATATCCGCTTTTTCGATCCGATGTTTTCGGATATCTGGTAATTCGGATCGAAATTGGATCAAAAAATCAGATTTCCGAAAATTCGAATCGGAATTTTTTCGATATACGATTTTGAATAGCCTTAGTAGGGGGGTGAAAGGTTGAAGGTGGTAGTGTTAGATTAGGAATTACATTTTTATTTATTTATTATGAGTATATTAGTCAATTCAATCAGGTTTAATTTTAGGGGAAATTAAAGTAAAATGATTGAGTTTAATTAATATTGCAAAATTGTTGACTATTTTATATATTTTAAAAAACTCGGGGCTACTAATGAAATATTTTGTTTTGGGTTTCTTCTCAACATTAGCTGCGAGCTTCAAAGTAGGCTATTTTTTTTATAAAAAAATTTGAGAAATAAATAGACTTATACATTTAATAACTTATCCTTCAAAAATATGACAAATAATTAAATTAAAATAGTTTCATATATAATACAGAGTAGATGCTAATGAAAACAATAATAAACATGATAAATATTTAGAATTGTTTCATACACGGAGCATAATAGATACAGAGTACTAATTTTTTTTGACACAAAAATTAAAAGATTTCATTAATATGAAAAGGTCAAACGACACTTACAATCCAATTCCGTAGAAATTAATCGACAAGTACGAATATACCTATCCAAAAAAACTACATACATCGTATGATTGTTCAAAATTTGGAACAATAAAGCCTTAAAGAAACTCTTCATCCGAAGCAATACTATCTGTGAGTTCGCGCAAATTCGGCATAATAATTGATGTAGAAGTAATTGAATAACCATGCTTGCAGAGTCAATTAGGTATCCCCAACAATCGAACTGAAGAGGACAGGCCTTCACAATAAAAGAAACCCATAACACAATACCTAAAACGCTTAACTCCATAGATTACGATCTAGGAGGATGACATAAACAAAAACAATAATCAAACAAAATAAGGAGCCACCGCAAGGGGCAAATTTATTAAAAAAAACTAAAACCCAAGAGACGTAGTGTAGACACCTGAAAATGTGTCTCCCCAAATGAGTAATCCGTGATGAAACATACCGCGTCTCGCGTTTGTTTCGACTCAGAAAAGATGCTTTGAACTCACGAAAGTTGGAAATACGTGAAGTCGTACTCGGAACTATTGAGCAAAGGTCACTTACAAGGCAAACATATTTTCTTTCGGTTTTCTCGATAAACTCAAAGGTTTTCAAAGGTTTGCAAACAAGTTAGCAGCTGGCGATCTCGTGCTTTTTGTTTTCCATCATGTGCGTCCATTTTTCTGAATCCGCCAATATTTTTAAATTATTTTTCTGATTTTCTATATTTTCTATGAATTTTGCAATGTTTAAATACGCAGAATACGCAGAAAATACGTGAATTAGAAAAAACTCCGGAAATACGTGGAACCTTCTAGAACATTCTAGAAATCCTTGCTTGGAGAGCAAGGGTGTCTAGGTGCGTCGAATCAAGGGATTCACGAATAAAATCGGAGGAAATCGAAATATTTCAGGTTTTTTGGAAAATATATACGAAATCATTGAGCGTATATACGCAAATGTATGAGCGTATATACGCTCAACAGGAGCGTATATACGCTCAACAGGAGCGTATATACGCTCATACAACATATACGTTTGGCCAAAAATCTATGGAAAATAAGAAGCGTATATACGCTGGGATGAGCGTATATACGCTCCTTATGAGCGTATATAGCTCACCCCAGCGTTATACGCAGGGTTTCCTTGCTTTCAAATTTGCCTCGTGCCTATAAATACCCCCTTTGCCTTGCTCAGTTCGACACGCACAATTCACGACTTAAACCTTCACTTCACACGATTTCACAGCTTCACAACTTCACACTTCACAGACACAAGTCACAGAGACACATCTATACACTCTCAAAACACTCAAAACACATTCGATTTCAATTCAAAGCATCGATTCTTCGAATCAACAAGCGAAATAAGGGTATAAATCTGAGATTACTCACCAAAACTTTCTTTCACTCTTTTTCAATTCCTTTTGTCTCTTTTAATTTGATTAACCATTATTTTGAGTTTTAATTCAATTAAAGCAATGTAGAAACTCACTTGTTTCGTTTCATGTAAATATGTAGGATTTTATTCATATTTCATTGTTTCCATGGTTTTGGCTTTCATTATTATACATATTGTTATTGTCAATACTAACGCGTTTGTTTGTCTCAACTAGCAATTCAATCGAAAGGCGACTCCTTTGAGTTTTTTATTCTAACAATTTGATTGTTTGCAGTGACAAGGTGAGGAGGACACATATATATTATCATGTTCACTAACCTTTGTTTTCATGTCTGTTTATATATTTTTCTGTCAACTTGTATATATTGTTTAAACAAGACCGGAATTTAATCGTTGTCACATTAAAGTCAGATTCATGGACGACCGGTTTTCTAAGCACCTTATTACATTGACTAACAATCAAGTGATCGCTTGTCCATTATAGAAGTCTTTGTTTGCACATAATAGCAACCCACCTAGTAATCAATGCCTTTCAAAGCCAAATCAATAGGCTCTTTTGAATTCAATTGTTATGATTTATGGAACTACAATAGACCGAGTAGAGGCCGCTACATGCGAGCGAATTGGGTTCAGATCTGATTCGTACCATGTCCCGAACCCAGACTGGTTACTTGATTGGACGTGGGGCCATTGATTGCACAATGTTTCGGGCGTCCGTGAATAACCTATATAGCACGGTGCGATCCCCTCAATTCGACGAACACCCCAACGCATTCACATGCGGATTCCATGGCTCAACCCATGACATGAAGCTGAGGTCGCGCCCTTGCCTAAGGCGGGGCGAAGCCCTACACGTAGTATTCAAATAACTATCACACGTAGGAGCCACTCAACGCCGGCGAGAGAAAACAAAATAGTAAAACTACTCCCTCCAAACAAAAGTCACGAATCGGGTATTATCCAAGTCTACGAACCGTTCCGAAATCAGGAATAGATCAAACCCAGCCACTTCCTCTAGGATTGTGACTCGTGAAGGCATGAGTCCCACCACCGATCTCCCGCAAAACGAGACAAAAACTCAACACGTCAATAGGTGATGAATACTTACACAACTCGAAGGACGAACACAAACTAGGAGCCTAAGAAACACACGAAAAAAGGAAAAAAACATTCGCTCGCCGGCGACCTTTTAAAACCTAGGGCAAGGTCATCGGCGAGCCAAAGCCACCAGAAAACGAGGGAGGGAAGAAGGGTTTTGAGAGATTTTGAGAGGGTTTTTACTAGAGAGAGAATAGGGTTTTTTTTTCCAGATACGGAGTACTAATTAATGAAAAACAATGATTACAATTACCATTTTTTAGAATGTAGATGAAGATACATGTGAAATTAGAGAGAAATTGGGATTTCTTGGGATAGAAGAATCTTGATTATGAATCTCATTCATCAGAAGCACGTACAAGCAGTGATGGCAACGGATCGGACTCGGAGCGGATTATGCATAATCCAACTCTGACCCTACAAGAAGTCGGATTATAAATCAGCATCTGACTCCGACTCCGAGAATCCGACTTCGACTTCGATTTTCAAATCCGAGATTCGACTCCGACTCCGATCCGACTTGAATCCGAATTTTTCTCCCTTATATATATATTTTTTAAAAAAATTCTATACTTTTAAGTGTATTTTTTGTTTTTTTTCCTATTAATTTTCTTATATTTACTCTTTTTTTATATGAAATAAAGTTTTTTACTATACATTATACATAAGTAGCCTAATAAATATAAAAATTAAATGATAATAATTGCATAAAAGTCGGATTATATAGTCGGATTTTTTGTGAGATCCGACTCCGACCCTCCTCCAACTCGGAGCCGGACTTTATTTATAACGAATTCGGAGCGGATTTTTCCCTCGGATCGGAGCGGGTTAGGGTCGGATCCGATTTGAATTGTCATCCATACGTACAAGCCATATATATATGTATGGCAGAAAGCAAATAGGTTGTTACATGGTAGTTAGGAAGACTAATTTAATAACAATAACATTATGGCTAAAACTAATTATGATATAGTCCTAACAATACATAAACGGAGTATAAACGCACAACATATTTGAAATTGAAAAAAACTTGATAGTTAAAAATTTTAATGTTGAAAAGAATAACAACTAAGCTATTAGATGGATGAATTTAATTTTGATGAATGAATTGAACAAAATTAAATTAGTTTAATTAAATTAATTTAACAAACATCTCTAGAATTTTTTCATAGATATTATTGCTAATCTTTTCCAAAATTCCCAATTTGCTCCCATTATAGGGTCCACTTAAGATAACATCTATTTCTATTACGGATCGGAGTAGTATCTACTATTCAGGGCCTGTTTGCATTAATTGAAATCAACTGAACTGAACTTAATGGAGCTAAACTGAATTGAAAATATTTATGAGAAAAAATTGGGTTAAAAACTGAACTGAAATGAAAATAAGCTAATGTAAACAGGCCCTTAGAAATGTTTTTTAACTATCGGAGATTTTGTAAACTTATTACTCCGTATATTGTTCCACCAATTGATTCATTGTTACTTTACACGTTTTTCATGCACAATTTATAAGTCAAATATTTTTTTTTGTACATGAGTAACAATTATAGAAATTAAATTTTAATAAATTACCTGTTAATACGATTCTAAAAAATCCCACTTGACTATATTCAATCTTATATATCAACGGGAATTTAGAAAATTTTCACTGACAATGAATAATGTCGATTTTCCTTTTGGAATGAATTTAGTAGAACGGAGGGAGTACCTGTTTTGTGTGACAGAGATAAACTTATGTTTGATTATTTGAACTTATCTATATATGCTGAAAATAAGTAAAAATCAATTGAACATAACACCTACTTGTAAGTTTATTTAAAAAGAAGTTAATCATGTGATTGGTTCTTCTGTATACTGTTATCCTTTTTAATTACTCGTAATTAGCAAAGATGAGTACAATAACTACTGCTAGGATTATTGATTAAAAAAAACTGCTAGGATTAACTTAGTATAATCAAGTAATCAAGTAATCAACTAATCTTTTTTAATTACTTAACTACTGCTAATAGTTCCTAATAGTTTTTGAGCAATCTTTAAAACTGAGCTTTTCATGAATCTCATGTTTCAATAATTTAACATAAGGACCACACTATGTATGATTAAACAAAAGAAATAGTACTGTGAGTCTGTGACAACATGTTTCTGAATCGAATACTCCAAATAAAACATAAACAAAGTCTCTTATTATTATTATTGTTATTATTCATGTTTTGTCATCACTAGTTTAACTTTTTGTTGCCATTTTTTCCACCTCAAAAAAATCCTCTCATAGAACCAAGTTCAGTCCAATATGGCTTCTAAACAAGAATATGAAAGGTAAACTTAGTGTCTCATTTGCCTATAATTCAAGCTTATATATATATGTTACACATGTATATTGTATGATTTTTCTTATATGAAGGTCTTTTGTTGTTAGTAGGGTTGCGGTGGTGACCGGAGCTAACAAAGGCATAGGATTCGAGATCGTCCGACAGCTAGCGGCCGCTAAGGTGATGGTGGTTTTGACAGCCAGGGATGAGGGGAGAGGGGCAGAGGCCACTTCTAAGCTTCATAAGCTTGGCCTCTCAAATGTGGTGTTTCATCAAGTGGATGTTACTCATGACAATAGCATCACCTCATTGGTCCAATTCATTGAGGCTAATTTTGGGAGACTAGATATCTTGGTACGTATGACTTATTTAATCAATAATTGCCCTACTTATATACGCTAATTTAGAGTTGGATGTGCGAAAAACAAATAAGGGTTCATACAACAGTGCCAAAGATGAAGTAAGCCTATAACAAGCATCATACCAAAGTAGATGGTAACTAATTTACTTTTTACATGGGATTACATCATATATTATTATATTAACTGCATTGGTAGTATGTGCATCTCCTACGCAAAGAAATATGTGGGAATCTTGATTTTTAAACAATACATAAGAATTACAACTCAGAAAATCATGCTGAGATTTTGCAAGAAATCATGGATGAATAATAATAAATAAAATAAAATAAAAGTCATGGCACAAATTTAGGCTTCAAGTGGAGCTGATCAAATGCAGGATTTGCTGATAAATTTTTTGCAAGAAACATAAATTAAGACACAAGTTGTAGGGTTCATTTGGAGTCATTTGGGCTAGTCCTAGCAGGCTAGCATGTCTGCATGTGTATTCGATCGGGGAGCAAGCGGGTTCTGGACGGCTGGACCCATGCCTGCCCTAACAAGACGGGCTTATTGATCCGGCTATTGCTGACAGTAAGTTATGTACTGCATTGCAACAGATAAACAATGCAGCATCTTCTGGAATGGAGGTGGATGATGAAGGATTAAGGGCCTTAAACATTGATCCAGCCACCTGGGTGAGGCTAATAACATACATTGATTTCATAGATGTGTTTTCGAGTAAAGAAGCTAACTGGTGGTGTTTGATCTTGCCTTCTTACTAAGATATCTGGGAAAGCAGCTAACTTGGTACAAGGGGTAATGAGGACGACATATGAGAAAGCAGAAGAGTGCTTCAACACTAATTACTATGGCGCGAAAAGAGTGACTGAAGCTTTGCTTCCGTTGTTGAAGCTTTCGACTACTGGTGCAAGGATTGTAAACATATCCTCTCTTAGAGGAGAATTGTGGGTAAGCATATCATGATCAAGTACATACCTTCGTCGTGATCTGAACATCTGTCTGCACTTGTTCTGTTCAAAATACTGATGCAAATGTTTATTCTTCTTGAGCAGAGAATTCCAAATGATGAGATACGAAGCGAGTTTACCAATATAGGGAGCCTAACACAGGAGAGGATTCATGAGATACTGCAAACATTCTTGCAAGATGTGAAACAAGATAAATTGACAGAGAATGGATGGCCCTTGATGCTGCCTGCATATGGCATTTCCAAGACAGCGCTTAATGCCTACACCAGACTCCTTGCCGCGCAATACCCTGAAATGATCATAAACTGTGTTCATCCAGGCTATGTTGACACCGATTTAAATTGGCATACAGGAACTATGTCACCAGAAGACGGAGCCAAAGCCCCCGTTATGTTGGCCCTTTCATCTGAAGGTGGACCTACTGGGTGCTACTTCCACCAGACAGAAGTAGCCGGCTTCTGAGGAACTTTAAGATCACATTCATTTAGAGAGACAAATTGGTAACAGAAGATTTATAATTGAAACTATATATGATTTGCTTGATTGCTTGTCAAAGTAATAATCAATGCATGATTGTTGAATCTTGAATAAGCTCCAAACAAATATAGCTTTGTCACCTCCGGTCCTCCATAAGATGCTACTATCATGATCTGTTTTATATGATAAACATCAATTTTAGCTTCTAAATGTTTACGCAATGATATATCAATAACCATACATACAGAATTACAGCCCTATAGGTATACTGCAGAGAGTCCGTCTTATTTCCCCTCTCAAATGAAATCATCCTCCGATCATTTATGGATTTAGAATCCACCATAGCAACCGCTGCAGCATATAACACAGCAGAAACTAGTAATTCCACCTCGGCCCTCGTATGCAAGTAACAAAAACAAACTAAGCTTGTTTGAGGAGAAGTAGGTCGATAATTTCAGGAATTACTGTGTTCAACAAATTATTGATCTTACTAAAGCCAACTTTAGACCAAAAGCTGATAAACCACATTGCATACAACACCGCTGTCCTCGGCTTTTTAATCATCTAAGCCAACTTAAAGGGTCGAATATTAACCAATCACATCTTTCTATACTCCTATCAAACCGGCTCTTCACAAGTTACACCATTCAAGTCACATTTATGGCAATTCTTCCAATCACTTGCTTCCTCATACCGTGCTCTCCACTGCATATTATCATTGTGAATAATCATCTATTCTATACATATGTATAGGAAATACTAGGAACAAAACAAATTGTAGTTATCAGACCTTGCAACTTTAAAACATTGAAAAAAAGGGGGGGTGATATTATATATAGGATGTTCTGTAATAATTGATTACATAACATAGCCAGGAAGTACCTTGCTCCATAATTCTAATGATTCTTAGAATTCTTATGCGCCAAAATTGCACATCCTAATACAATACCTAACAATGATGGGATACTTGATAACAAGCTAAAATTATATCCTAAAACCATGTTTTCTAAAAATTCCAAACCATTGCAGCCGTGTTTTTTGATTTGTAGTGATAGCATCTTTAAGGATGGTACATGGGAGTTCTAACTAATCAAGAAAAGAGATCTTGAAGGTCGAGGATATCAGCAAGGACACCAGCAGCAGTGGTATCATTGCCAGCTCCAGCACCTTGGATGATCAATGGTTGCTCGCCATAACACCTGCTGTATACTTCCAACTGCAATTATAGCACAATCCAATGGTAAGCAAAATCAACATACTATAAGACCTCTTCATAAATAGACAACCAAAAAAGATCCAAATACGGACACATGCTAATCTCATCCATGATCTCACCCGAAATTCCTAATATTACTTACCACATTGTCACTTCCTCTCAGTCTTCCCAAGGCAGAATTTTTAGGAAGCTCCTGAACTCCAACTTCACACCTACAAAAAGAATTGAGTCCCAATGGCCAAACACAAACATCTTTCAGAACTTTAAACAAGATAAACAATTATTTTTCAGACAATTTTTAAGTTTGGAATGATTAGCTTCAACGTATTTATCCCTTCATCCCACACTGATTAGTATATATGGTGGCTGCAGGCACATTTTTGGTGCAAAAGCTTACTAGAAAAAAGATGTATCATTTAAAGTGATAACTAATGAGATATGTGTATATTAATAAGGAACACAAGAGTAGTTCATATTCAGTATCTACTATCAGATCACTAAAGGTTATTGTTTCCAAATGATTCTATTCTATTCTACATATAGGATGCCTCAATCTTTTTGCATCAAGAGAGTACATATAAGGATCCGGAAGTGGAAAGTGAAGTTATACCTAGATCCTTCGATCACACAGACATAGCGAAGCACATTTCCTTTAGAAGCAGCCTTTTCAACTCTATCGGCAAGATGGTTGTCAAGTTGTGGAACACCATTGCTGAGAAATTCTTCCACACTCATTGCATCAGGTCCCATTTCAGCAGGATATAAACTTTCAACCTAATAGCATGAAAGAATTAAGGTCCTATGCTCTGAGCAAAGACATAAAAAGTTCAAAAAATTGAATGTAAATTGAACCTTTATGCTGTCCAATTCTATCCGTTGTCCAAGAAGTCGAGCGATGATTAAAGCCTATTTCCATCCCAACAACAAAAATCAATTTCAAATCAAAAATATTTTAAAGCCTCTAACCATATGAGTACGCAGCGGATCAATAAACAGTACTTAACATGGTACAGAAGATGAATCGAAATTTCCATGAGACAGCAATATAGCATACTAGTAATTACAGACGGGCTTTATACAAAAACCTTTCCAAGCCAGCTTTAATTAGTTTTGACCCAAGTATGGATTAACAGCAAGCAAACTTGAACAATGGTGTGACAATACTTACCTAGCACTTCAAAATCCAGTCTTACATTCAACAACATTTCTTAATATGGTAAAATGTAGCAAACATGTCAACTTAATATGTGTACAATACGTAGTACTTGGAATCAAGAGTAATGTTCATTTAGATTATAATTATGTTTAGAAAGGCTTTTTATATCCCCTATCAAAAATTAAGACAGTGTTCACATGCCTAACATTCTAGCTGTAATGTATCTGACTGTTCGACTGGTAAACTACACTATCAGGGGCGGACCCACAGTGGAGCTAGTGGGGGCTATAGCACCCCCTCTTTTTAAAAAGAAAAAAAAATCAGAGAAAGACAAAAAAACAAAAAAAAATTAACGATCGCCACTTTCAGTCGCTAATTACGATTTTTCGATCGCAAATTAGGAAAAATCGGTCGCAATCCGGGAAATTGCGGTAGCTAATTCTTCTAGTCGGTCGCTAATTTTTTCAGTTGCTTTTTTTTTCATGTTGATGTTGAATTGTGTGATTGTTGCATATATATATATATATATATATATATATATATATATATATATATATATATATATATATATTGTTTATCTTGATTTCCTTGTCTTCTCCTTCAAGCTTCTATCCTCTTCTTATATCCCCTTCATTATCTTCTTTTTTTTTCCTTTTAATTTGCTTGAAACTCAAGTGATTGTTAATACTTTCTTTGATTTTCTCTTTTATTCCTACCAAAAATACACAACATATTACTAAGTATCAATTATTATAAAAATWGCTATTAAATAAAATAATGAATAAATTAAAATCTAAAATAATAAATGTAACTAATTTCATAAAATAACTAGTATAGAGCGATTAAAAGACTAATATTAGGGACTAAAAATAATAAATTACTCTACAAAGTCGTCATTTACCCAACTATCCGAACGACAATCCAAACGTATCATATATAGTAGACTATCTAACTCATTGGACGGAAAATCCCGAATCCGCCAGTGTCTACGCAAACACCCGATCACCCCACTTATAGACCGAAATACACGATGATTGAATTTAGCACCCCTAATTTAAAATTCCTGGGTCCGCCACTGTACACTATAGCCGCATTTCATCTTAGAATGAAACAAAGTCAGCACTCAGTAGTAAAAGATGGCTAATCAACTTCTTAGTATCATCGACATTTGATATTCTATAATGTATTTCATAATGAATAATGTTCTATAATGTTTTTAATAATGATGAAAAGACCACAACCATAAAAAAGCAGATATAGCAAAATAAAGAAATAAATCAATCAGCTATTTATGGTTGGGTGACAACACAAACCTTTCTTGCAACATCCATACCACCCAAGTCATCGCGAGGATCTGTTGTCATGAAACTTGAGTCAGTCACAGAATACATGTGCAGATACTGTTTGCCTCAATTCTAAATTGTGAATATTCATCACTAAATCCTACGATAAGATGCACAACCATACATATAACGAGAAGATTATTTGTTCAATGCCAGCATATACTCTCGCACCATAAGATCAAACAATTTAAAAAAGGGTAAAGACATATCTTACTTAACTTGAAGATGTAAATAACAAAAATTACATGATCCATAAAATAGATATCTATCATCATTACTTTTCGAAAACCCCATATCTTATGCAACTATGCTACTCTTAGTAGCTTTCAGGATGAGAGGAGTATGAGGCAGGAGGATGTTTGCCAATTATTGACTAAGAAAATCAATATGGTAAGTTGGTCATACCCTTGATTTTATTCTTACCTCCAAACAAAGATGATAAAATGACAACAGGTCATAAAGTACTAAAATTATAAAACCTTATGACAAGCTTATACCTAGTTTCTAACATCATAATGTATAGAAAAGTATCAGGCACAGACTCTCGCATAAAACTTTTCCACCTTCTAAAGTTTTATGTACTAGCCTTATCTAAATCCATTGCAACAGAAGCCAAACTCAAGGGAGAGTGACACACACAACATGAAAAGACTCAAAAAAGAGTGACAAACCCTCCGAACTCCCTCGTGATGGGATTAAGGAACTGCAAAAACTTGAAAGGAAGACTTTCTCGTAGTGTTATACCCCTTTTAGGACCAAATGGAAGGAAACAGAAAGGGAATGTTGCCCTCCACTAATCATCTACTCGCAAGCGTCTTTATCAGTATAATAGGTCGGAGCATAAATAAAAGCTAGTCCATTCCACAAAAATGAGCACAAAACAGTCTGATCACAGTCATAGATAATTCATACACGTGTCATGCCTTTATTTTTTTTATTATTTTTTTTTTTTAAAAAAAAAAAGAAGAAAAAAAAGTCTCGTTATCTATGTACCTCACCTTAAGAAGAAAAGTGACAATTCTAGAGTCTAGACGTATACACATACACCAATAAACAAACCAAAGTTCACACAAAAGGTGATCATCTGAGAAAAACTAAGTGACAACTAATTAAAAACCGTGCTAAGAAAAATCACAGAATCAACAAAATTAGAAGGCATTACGCATCCTAGTATTACCATGCACAGGCAAGCCTTGATAGTTTGCGGCCAGAGAGCTAATAAGTACACACACCTGGCTCAGTGTAACCAAGAGTTTTCGCAGTTTTTACAACTTGACTGAGAGGCTTCCCATCTTCTAACTCACTCATTACGTACCCCAGTGTACCTAATTGAAAGAGAGGTTATGTGAAATGTAAACATTCCAGCACTAAATTAGGATACAGAAAATGTAAGCAACCTGAAAGTAAACTGCAGACTGGCAAGACTGGAACTAAAATGTACCGCTCAAGCTGCCAATAATGCGATGAATGGTGTCCCCAGATGAAAGCAAGCGGTTAATGGACATTATCACCGGAAGACCAGCACCCACCTAGCACAAATTAAAGACACGGAAACATTTTATTTTTAAAGAACTGAAGTACGACATAAGTTCAAAGCATTACTATGTGATTCATTGTTAAACTAAGATCATTACAAAAGCATCCATATCATAGAACACATGAAGGAAAGAAAAGAAAATTCAAACCCAGTGCAAGGAAACCAAAGAGATGAGGAAAGAGAAAATTGTTACAGAAAATGAAGCAATACAATGACTAGGGGTGCTTTGAGCAGTCGAGCTCGCGAGCAGCTCGTGACCAACTCGGTCAAAGCTCGACTCGGTACGTTAACGACTCAAGTCGAGCAAGTCCCAACTCGACTCGTTAAGATCGCGAGCAGCTCGTTAATTTTTTTAGTTAATATTTTATAATAAATAATACTTTACTTAACATGAAAAATTAAACCAAAAATACTCAAATTACTTATATACTCAAACGGGCTAGTATAAAAAAAAAAAAAAAAATTACCCATATCAAATTATTTGGGCTAGCCCATTTTCGATCCTATTCTACCCAAAGTCCCAAACCCAATTCACATAATATTATCCTTCTCTCTTTCACTCTTTTCACATCAAACAAAGGACAACAGTCACCCAACACTCAAACCCTCGATCTAAATCTCTCAAACCCTGTTCCGATCCTGTCAACATTTGCCCTCGCCGTCGCCTAGATCTGCAGTCGCCATCGTCGATAACTTTCATCGCCGTCTCGCCAATCAACTATTGATGTCGCAAAACATCAACATTCGCTGCATCTAAGGTATGTTTTTTTAACCTTTTTTTGCTTTTTTATTTCCTTTATTTTAAAATATGTCAATGACATGTTTGAATTCCATGTTCTTAAATCTTAATTGCATTTTAGCTGTTTTGATTTTTTTTTTTTTCTGTTTTTATGCTACTATTTTGATTTGCACTATACTTTTTTATGCTGTATTGTTAGGTTTTGATTTGAGTTGTTGTTTCTTTTAAATGTTATTTATGTTTGTTCTTGTGATAATTTTTGTTCATGTGATAAGTGTTTGTTTTTGTGATAATTGTTGTTTAATCTTGTGATATTTGTTTCTTCTTGTGAAAATTGCCTTTTTTTCTTTATAATAATTGCTGTTTTGATTTTTTTTTATTTATTATAATTGTTTATTTTTGTATCCTTTATTGGACTTGATTTATTGTTGTGCACTTGTGCAACTTGTGTTATTTGTTATTGAAGCCTTGAAAATAGGTGTTTGATGCATTGTCGAAGTCTTAAAGACTTGTTTTTTTTATTGTTGATTTGAGGAAATTTGTTATCGAGCATAAATTAACGAGCTTGAGTCGAGTTGACGAGTCGAGTCGAGCTTTTAGCTTGAAAACAAAATTTTGAAACGAGTTTCGAGTCGAGCCGAATTCGAGTCGATCAGCCTCACACACTATCGATCACGAGTCGAGCAAAATCTTAACGAGCTTAACGAGTAATGAGTCGAGTCGAACAGGTGAGAATTTTTAACGAGTCGAGTCGAGACATATCCTGCTCGCGATCGACTCGCTCGATAAGCACCCCTAACAATGACATACAAGACAGTGTAATAAACCTGATGTCTATAGACTTCAGACTACACTGAAGACTGAACTCTGCAGTGTTGAAGTTGAGTGAAGTATACATATGACTATATAAGTATGCTGATAGCAAGACTTGGTGAGGTAATTTTACAGTCATGTAGCGAATTAGTCCAATTAACAGAGATAATGCTTCTTAAGAAAAGGAGAGGAAAAAACAGGAGAAACTGTTTTAATATCCCCTACTCTCTCCATCCCTAATATAAGTGTTCACTTTAAGGTCTAACAACCGTAAGAAATATAACTTCCACAGTTCCACAAACTGACTAACCAATTGCATTCTGAGGAAAATGCAATTGAAATAAGTAAACTTAGTAAACTCATAGGATTAGTAAGTACACATTGCATTAGAGCATTCTAAAGGATCTACGAATATAACAAAGACAGTAAGAATACATGCTTTGATTTACAAGTAACTCTTGTAAGGGAGGAGTGTTAGACAAAGTCATCCTACACATTCCATTCTTCATGCAAAAGATCATCAAGGATGACAGCAATAAAACTTACAGTTGATTCATGTCGAAGACGGCGTGGGTGTAGGGCCAACTTATCATAAACTTCCTGCATTTCAAGAAGCTTCTAATTAGATGACCACACACCAAAAGAATAATTTCAACTTTGCCAATTCAACATGGCTACAGAAAAATTGGAACAGGACATTAGTATCAATGTAAAATGGATTTACTTCATTCTATGCAGTTGACGAAATGGTCTGAAAAGATCTTACATCCAAGGAGGTGAGAGGAAATATTAGCAAAGAACAGGCAACAGTAATATATCTCAATCCCACCAATTAGTAGGAAAGCAAATGAATAAAGGAACAAGAGTACCTTGGGGAGCCACTATATTACTTTCCCCAACCCCCAAACCAGGGAGAACAAAATTAATAGTATTACCATTGAGGAGGTAAGAGGCTTCTTATTTGCCAGTACAATGCTGCCTCCCAATTCAACCACCTTTTGCAATATCACTATAGTGTCTGAACTAGCAGAGCAATCTACAACAGTCAATCCTGCCAAGCCAAGTTTGGTACAAAAACACTACACATTTGAGTATTCACTGGGCAAGATAAGTAATTAGAAGTAATTAGAAATATTATATATCTTTGGCTAGAGTCCATTGGGAGCACAAGTCACGAAGTAACACTTAATTGTGTTTTAGTTTAAGGTTATTCATATTTCCAAAAACCTACAACAAGGATTCTAGCATGACGGTTGATCAGTTAAAGCACCTTTCACCAATTAGAGGGGATTGTTACTTTAAGTTGAAGTTGACAAACCTAAATAATAATACAATTAAAACCAACACTTTGTTTATTTAAGGAAGTGAGCATGTGAACTACCAGTTATAGGAAACCCAGGAAATTTCCATCTATTATAAACTAATACACATACACCTCCCATCTGTTCCCAATGTAAAAGCTATGTTACACACAATGCCAGACAGAATGCAATTCTAAAAGTCATGTCTTTTTGTAGCACAAAGCTAATACAAGAAGCAAACTTTCATTCCCAACTCACAAATAAGAAATAATGAATTAAACCCATGATTTATTATTCGAATAATACACGAGCTAAATGTCAATGGTTTACAAAGTTCCAAGGAACTTACATCCAGCAGGTAGGGTTTCATGCACAACAAAATGTACAAGTTCTTACCACGAGTTAATATTAGCCCCATCTCAATAAAATGAGGATATCATACAAAATTATTAGACATCTTAAGTGACATCTTAAGTTAAGATACCAGTCAACATTGAATCAAATCCTTGAATGTGCACATTAAGCTTACATTTGCAAAAAAGAAGCACAAGTGACAAGTAGCAACAAACCTGTGGATCGAACCAAATGACTTGCAATTTCAGATATATTAGTAATTGTCTCAGAATTGGAGAAAACTTGGTAAGCACCTACATTTCACAAAACCCAAGAAAATCATTCAATAACAAAATTTTCGTTTATCAAGATTATAAACAGCATTCTATCACTCTACTAAAATAAAACATTAGAATCATCAAATAAATAAAAAAGGTCCCCTTTTTACTCACCAAGTGATGTAAGAGAAGCAAGAGAAGAACCATCAGATTTAAGGCGACAAATTTCATTGATAGAATCATCACCGAGCTCAGTGGTGAAGATATCTGGCACAGAAAGTAGAGATTTGCTGTCAGCCACTCCCACAACTCTTAATCTCACTCCCTGCAAAATACAGTACATAAATTTGACAAAGTTGACATCTTTTTCATAAAAAACAATAGATGGCATCAAAATGGAAAATGGGGTATGATTAAAATCACTGAAAATCGATGAAATTTAACCCAGAAAAAAAAATGATGAAGAGATTAATTACAAGATGTTTATGAATTTCTCTGCAAGAGACAATGTGTTGGAGAAGTTGACGGCCAACACCACCGCATCCCATCAAAATCAAAGGAATGCTCTTCATCTTGATTATTGATTCTTGCTTGATCTTACACTGTTGCTTGAGTATTGGAATTGTTTGGGATTTTCAGAATACTCTGTAATTTAGATTATTGGCTTTTTTGGGCTATTCTGTAAATCTGCAATTTAATACCCGGACAATTTGCCGGCTGTAATTTTTTTTTTATCATTATTATTTTAGAATTTTGAAAAAATACCTTTTGATTTAATTCCTCCTATCAAAATAAATACAGCGATTTGATATAAAGTAGAAAGAAAAAGTGTCAAATCGTTACTTTTATTTTGATACAGAGGAAGTACAAAGTTTTGTGAAAAAATACATTTAAGTTATTGTGAAAAAACATCTTTTGATTAATGGAACAACCATATTAGCATGAGCGACATAAAATATTCTTTTGGATATAAAACAATTAAATATTTATTGTTCAYTTCTACTATTGCATCATTTTTTTCAAATTTTTAAATGATTTTTTCTTATTTTTTCAAGCATGCTATAATCATGTAAAATCGATATGCAATTTAATTTATTTTTTTTTGGCAAAATCACTAATGTCGATAGTGCAGGTAAATCTCTACTGCTAGTAACAATTTTTCCCTATAATAAAATTTTTTCTGTTCAAAACGTCATGTTGAAAATTCGTTGTTGGCAGCAGCTAATTATACTTTAAACTCGTTATTGGTAGTAAAAGTAGTGACTTACAAGGCAAATTCGCTACTCCGTATTACCATTAGCGAATTCACTTATTATAATTCTGATAGCGCATGAAACATTGGAAAATATTAGGACGTCCAAGGGTCAAAAGCGTGGTAAAGTGGGGATAAAGACGGATATGAGCAAGGCTTACGATAGAATCAGATGAGACTTCTTGGAACGGGTCCTGCTTAAGGTCGGATTCCCCTCATTAAACTTATAATGAACTGTGTCACCACGGTCAGGTATTCCGTCCTGTATAATGGGGTCGCCTTGGAGCCTTTCACCCCTCACTGCGGCCTCAGGCAAGGGGACCCTCTGTCCCCCTACCTTTTCATCCTATGTACGGAGGCATTGTCTGGTCTGGTAGAAGACGTTAAGGCCTCTGGACTCAGGGGCATCAAGGTTTCCAGGAATGCACCTTCGGTTTCCCACTTGTTCTTCACGGACGATGCCGCTTTTTTCTTCAACTACTCGGATACAGGCAGTCAAAGCCTGAGCCGGGCTCTTACGGACTTTTGCGCAGCCTCGGGCGAGATGTTCAACAACGGCAAGTGTGCGATCGTCACGAATCCTGGCTGTCCTCGACTAATTAAAGATAACCTTACACTTACTTTTGGTATGCCCCTTCAGAGGTCATTTGGGAAATACCTAGGAATCCCTTCGGATTTCGGGTCGACCAAGAGGGACATTTTCAACGGTATTGTGGATAACGTGGAGGAGAGATTAAATTCGTGGAATGCGATCTTCCTTTCGCAGGGGGGAGGCTGACCTTAATTAACTCTGTTCTGAACTCGCTAGGCTTGCACGTCCTCTCGGTTTTTAGGGTTCCCAAAACCATTTTGGAAAAAGTCAATTTTATCATTGCCAGGTTCTAGTGGTCAGGGTTAAGTCGTACTCATTGTGTGCACTGGAGAAGCTGATCACACCTCACCAGACCCAAGAAGGACGGGGGTTTGGGTATCTGGGACAGTCACCTTCTAAATCAGGCACTATTAGCTAAAATCGGTTGGAAGATCATCAATGAGGAAGATAGTCTTCTTGCACGAGTCTTTCGGGCCAAGTACAACGTTTCTGACACGAGTTTGTTTATGGATGAGCTCGTAGAGAAGCAAGGAACCTGGGGTTGGGCAGGTATCAAGTGGGGTCTTAGGATCCTACGGGAATGTTGTGGGTGGAGCGTGGGATATGGTAGGAAGGCCAAGCTTGGGGATCCTTGGGTCAACGGGTATGAGGCTACTCCTAGGAACAGTTGGATTGCCTGTAACCCTAACTGGCGAGGTAGAAGTGTTTCGACTCTCATTGAGGATCACTGGCCGAAGATAGAGTCCTTCACCTCCGCATTCGATGATGGGGTCGTTCAATGCATTCTTGATCTCCCTTTGGGGGAGGACCAGGGGGATAAAGTGTTCTAGAAAGAGTCCAGATATGGGGTCTATGAGGTCCAGTTGGGGTTCCTCACTGTGCAACGTAGTCACATCCTGAATGAAAGTGTGGCTGGCGGTTCCAAGAGTCTCCGGGGCAACTTCAGGATTCCCTGGAAGCTACCCGTCGCCAAGAATCTGAAGACTTTCCTTTGGCGGTTGCTTAACGATGCGCTTGCTGTGGGAACTGAGGTTGCCAAACGGGGGATTGCCAGTGATGCGTTGTGCCCGCTCTATCGGGCTTGTTTAAATGTAGAAGTGGAGGAGTCTATCGACCATATTTTTAGGGACTGTCCGGTTTCAGCACATATCTGGCAGGGGTCGAGATTAGGACTATGCGTTGGAAACTCACAATCTGTACCTCTAGCAGACTGGGTCCTGGGTTGGATCAGCAGACTTCAAAAGGCAGAGAGCGAGGGTCAGATGGGGGAGAGGGAAATCCAGCCAGTCATGTATTTTGTCCATATCCTTCATGGGATCTGGATGGAGAGGAATAGGGTGGTCTTTAATCACGAGAATGTTTCGCCAGAGAGAGTCCTGAGAGTTGCAGAGGAGAGGATGGTCAAGCTTTCTGGATGTAACGCTGCGGGTCAGGGAAGAGTGTCGAACTCGTCCAAGACACCAGGGTTCAACAAAGTCTGCATCACAAGCTTCATCAGAGGTGGCTCAGAGTGTCAGGACAAGGCTATAGTGGACCTCAATTTCCAAAGCTGCAAGGAGGGAGATCGTCTTTCCAACGTCATAGGTAATGTAGGGTCTCTTATCGTCCAAGATAGGGAGCGGAACTCCTGGTCCTTCCACCACAAAACAACAAGCAAGAATTTTCTCTGGAAGGAGTTGAGGGGTCTCCAGCGTTGTGCGTCACTACTGATCTCGAATTCCCAACTTCATGTTAATTTCAGGGGCCTTAGTGCCGAGACTGTTGACGCGTTATTAGGGAATAGGATTTTTAAGAATAGCATTAGGTTTCTCTTGTCCTCTGTCTGTAATGTCCTGCTTCAGTTCCATGATTGCATTAACTTTATTTGGGGGTGATTTTCCCCTCTTTCCTCTTGTAAAAAAAAAAAGATATTGTTTGAAATTTTTTTAAATATCAATACTACGTGGACGGTATGGTGGGAATAATTTCCAAAACGACGCAAAGTGGGAATTTTGGAAAAGATTTGCAATATTGGTGGAAAAAGTTCTAACTAGTGTTGTATCCAAAAAAATCTTAATTTTAGTACGGAGTAGTATTTTTTTGGCTAAACAAATGGAATATTTCGTTAATAAAATGGAATATTCTTGTTAAAACATGGAATATTCTGGTGAAAAAATGAAATATTTTTGTTAGAAAATGCTACTTAAATTTGTTTTTATTATGCTAATACAACCTGTTTTTTTTTTTTACAATAAACGACTTTAAAAAGGTTTTTTTATAACAAAAACGCTTACTTCATTTTGGTGGAGTATCCCGTATTCAATACCGATACGATATCGATACAACATACAATACGCTTCTTGGCGTGTCCGATACATATTTTGACGTATCCGTTTTATTTTTATATTTTTAATTTGTTTATAGGATACATGTCGTATCGTATGAATACTTCATGTATCCTTTGTTATTTGGTAAATCCTTGTTGAATAGTTGTAGGCTTTTTCGTTTAATTAAAACTTAAAAGGCACAAATACCAAAAATACTTACTATGAATCTATAACTTTGAGAAGTCACAATTTCCCACAAAGTCAACAAAGATTTGTGTAATTTGTCAACAAAGATTTAGGTAGATTTGCATCATGTAGAGAATTGTTAAGTTGTTAACAAAGATATGCGTAATGTAGCTAATTTCTCGCAAAATATGTGTAAGTTCGATAGCTTTGAACAAAATTTCCTAAAATAAATTAGTTGATGTGTACCATCTTACAAACCACCACACCTACCTACTTGATGTGCCACCAGGCCCTCCACCGTTTGATTTTTCGACCAAATTTAAGTGATATTCATTCATATTTTAGTTTGAAAAATCAATTAAAACAAGTTTTGTGAATGTAATGTCAATCTAATTGAACCAAAATTATTAATGATTTAATAATTAAAAATAAATTGGGAAAAAGTTAAGATTTTCTATTGTTTCGAACAAAACTCTTTAATTTCAAAATTAAAAAAAAAACAACAATGAATAACTTAATTTTACTTGTGAACAAATGCTTAAGTGGTTGGCACGTCGAATTCAGAAATCGGGTGCTAAGGCTCGAGTCTTGGTTGTTACCGTAGCTGCTGGTATTTATGGCATTTGGATGGCTCGAAACCAAAGCTTGTGGCATCACTGTGTCCCTTCGATTGCGAGTGTGATTAGTATGGTTCAGGATGTAGTTAGAGCTAGGAGCACCTTGATTACTAAACTCACTGTAGCCGAGCAACATTGGCTATCCTCCCTGTAAACTTTGCTAGCTTGTCTCTTTTTGGCTTTATGCTTGTAAACTGTGGTGTTGGTGATTTAATAACATTCCTTCCTTACTTACCAAAAAAAAACTTAATTTTGCAATTTGAATCAAAAGAAACTAATTTTTTTTTTTTGAAAAAGGTAAAAGAAATTTTAATAAGAGCAGCAAAACCATACAAGTTACAAGGCAAGAAGCCTCAAGTACAAAGCCAAGAAGGACTCAAACAACAGCAAGAACAAAATACACATAAACTAGTTGTTAAAAATAGAAACTACAAGCTAAACGCCCTGGATTGCTTACGCATCATATTCAAGGACTTTGCCACCTTCTAGGAAGGGTTCAAAGCCCTGAACCTATCATCTGTAGCAATACTAGGAAAAATTTATCTAAGTTGCATCACCCAATTCCTATAAGCTCTACTGAACTTGTGAGGCATCACCTGATTGATCCGGATAAGCACATCTCTTCTCATATGTTGCACACACATTGCAGATCTGTCAATAACCCTATCCCACACTGCTGTGTCCCACTGTTTCCAAATTAGGTAGATTAGGGGCCTTAGGGCTGCTCCGAAACCCATGTACACACTTCTTTTGTTCCTTCCCTTCAGTTGTAACATACTAGTCACAAAGGACTCAAGATTATTAGGGCAAAACTGATCAAGAAAAATATCAGACTTCTCTCTTAAACACTGAGAGCTAAAAGGACAAGAAAAATACAGATGGTTCAGATCCCTCACTCTCATTAATTATTAAACATTTAAACACATTAATTAGTAGTGCAATTTATAAAACAAAATTCCTAGCTATAGAACAAAATATATCATTTATAATGGGACCTACAATTAAAATAAAAATCAGAAATCTTGGCACAACTTTCAAATTTTGAAATTTTACTTTCCTAAATTACTAGTTGCCTTTTTTTATTGATTAGTGTGTGATTTGTTCTTGTTTTCATAACTTGTTTCCACAAATAGTAATGTATTAAATTTTTATATGTAGCCCTTAGGGCTACATATAACATAATCCTTTTTAATGGAAAATGATATACATAGCCCTTAGGGATATATTTAAGGTACCTAAAGTGGAAAGAATAAAAATAAATCAAGCATTAATTGTATTGATTAGTGTGTGATTTGTTCTTGTTTTCATAACTTGTTTCCATAAATACTAATGTATTAAATTCTTATATGTAGCCTAATCCTTTTTTTTTTTTGCTATTATATGGTAAGGATTTCAATTATAATACATGTAAGGGGGTCTGTTGACATCACAATGAAGTTGGTTAACGGTGAATCCCTACAGAGTGATGGTAACGGACCTGATTAGAGTCGGATTATGCATAATTCGACTCCCATCGACCTGTCAAGAATTTAGATTTATTTTTTGCATTCGGCTTTGGTTTCGTAGATTCGAATCCGAACCTCAATTCGAGAATCAGACTCCAACTCTATTGCGACTTTTAGGCCTTTTTTAATAAAAAAATCTAAATCTAATTTTTTTAAAATTTTCTTTTAAAAATCATTTGTAATAATGTCTTTCAACAATAGCATATCACAATCTAGATATCAATAAAAAAATAATAAATCTAAATGGCAATAAAATCAAAACAACAACAATATAAATTACACGCTAGTGTCTAGTACACACGGAGTCGGATTAGTTCTAGGATACGAATTCAACCTTTTTCCAACACAGAGTCGGTTTTTTAAATCGGTGTGAAAGCGGAATTTTTTTCCAACAAATAGTGTATTAATTTTTTTTATTCAGTGTTAATTGAAATTTTTGTTTTCAAAGATATAATGTAGGAAATTATTGATTTTGGTTAAAATTTATCGAGTTTCAAGTCTCAAATCGAGTGTTGACCTAGTCGAATACGAGTTGTTTGCGTGTTACTCAGCAATATTTTCGATTCTGCCCTTATATTTAGTCGTTAATAAACCCATCAAACCCTTACCCCCCCCCCCAAAAAAATCATCAAACCCTGAACCCTAGTATTCAACGCGAACCCTAATTTTCGAAAACACTCTCTCTTCTAACTATGTCGTTACCGATGATTTCTCCCTCTGATTCATTAATGGCTTCTTTCATCTGCGATTTGATTGATCAATACGGTCTTGCCCTAAAGGAAACCGAGAAACGCAAAGAATCCAACAATTCTACCATAAAGAATTACCAATCGATCATGCCTTTCTATGCCGCAGAGCCGGGGAAGGGGAACTTTTCGTGGTTTCTCATCTGGAGGCTAAATTGTAGTCTACTGCGGCTCAATTGGATAATATCGAAGAAGTGGGTCAGTATGTTGTTTTAAATTGCGAACAACGTCCGTGCTCTCTCGATATGTGTCTCAAGGGCACTTGGAAAGGGAAAAAGGTTGCTATTCCCAGCACTGTTTCCGAGGATCGTCGTAAACTCCTTATGTCCAAAGTTCGGGGTATTCGCTATCTGAGACTGCAAAACCTAGAATTCACTCTTGTTGAATGTAAAATGACTGATTGTTTGGTTGGTTCTAATTTGGTTTTTAATTCTAACTAGTATTTTGGCCCGGACAATACTTCAAGTTAACACTTGTTTTAATACATAAATAACAATCAAATTAAATTTCTAATGATCAAACTACAAAATATTTTCTCTTCAAAAAACTTACAAATTATTTCTAACAACAAAATCATACAAGTTATTTAAAAAAAATTCAAGTATACTTACAATATACACATACAAGTCATGATTTCATGCATTTGATAACTCTATAAATGATATAAAACGTAAACGAAATTAACTAATGTAATGTTTTCTAAAAAAACAAAATAAAACAAAGTCAGATAATATATTTATATATATTCCGGAGGAGAAAAACAATACGATGAACGAAAAATTGAATGAATTGTTTCAACTACTCCGTAGTAAAAAAAAATAGTTAAGGTTTTTTTGTTATTCGGAAAAAAATAATTAAAGAAATCTTTTAAAACTAAATAAAAAACTTATAAAACTAAAAAAAATAAAAAAGAAAAGCAAAAAATCTTTTAATAGCAGCAAAGAAGGGGAAAAAAGAATTGTTTTAAAAAAAAATAAAAAAATAGGGAAGTGATACATGTCAAAATTATATGTAAAAACCAAGTTATTAAGTATAGTATAGATAAGCCATATGACCCCTTAGATTTCATTTAAGGAACCGAAAGAGAATAATATTGTTTGTGAGTCTTATATAAATTCTATCAAAAAATAGAAAGTTTTTTTTTTAAAAAAAAATCGGTTAAAAGGAAATTAAATAATGTGTTGTTTCTATGAGAAAAATAAAAAGAGGTCACATGTCACTCTAGGTTTTCTTTAATTTTTCAGGTGAGAAAAATAGGAAAAATTGGACCTTGTTACTTCGTATGTTGTTTCATAGAAGTGAAGGAGGATCTAAAAGAATTGTTTGGAAATATTGTGTATAGAACATGTTAAAAAAAATGAAAAAACTATACAGAGAAGAGAAAATTGAGTCAATAATTTTTTGAAAATAAAGAAAAAGAGGGATACTTAACTTTTCGTTTAAGGATTTAAAGGACAATAATATCTTTTGTAAATATTACGGAAATTTGTTTAAAAAACAAGAAAAGAAAAAATAAAAAAAGTAATGAGAAATAATTGAAAGAATTGCTTTATCTAGTAAAAAATTATTATAGAATTTGTAATTGGAAAATAAATAATTAGAGTAATCTTTTAAACAAAAAAGGACAAAAAGAAAACTAAAGAAAAAAAAGGGAAAAAGGAATTTTAATAAGAAATGAAAAAAAGAAAAAAAAGAGACATTGTCATGTGTCAAAGAGAAAAATAAAGATAAAAATATTATTCTCGATCTCTCGAAGGACTTGGTGGTGCGAGAGATCGAGAATAATATTTTTATCTTTCAAGTTTTTGCTGCTATGGACAAGTTACGAGTTTTGGACGATGGCCCTTGGTCGTTTAATGGCGCACCCTTGCTCTTGAAGGAGGTTGACGAAGGCACTCAACCTTCGGAGATTGTTTTCGACACGATTCGCTTTTGGTTCAAAGTGGAAGATGTGCCTCTAAATAAGAGAACAAAATCAATGGCTATGTCTTTGGCCAAGAGTATGGGTGAGTTCGTGGAGTATGACGATTCGGATCCGCTGGGATGGGGTAAGCACTTACGCTTCAGAGTGGACCTCAAGATCGATAAACCCTTGAAACGATTCACTCGAATTGCTACTCCCACTGGCAGTAAATTGATTAAGTTCACCTATGAGCGCCTAATGGACCTATGCCATGCATGTGGGTGTTTAGGGCACATGTACCAACACTGTTTAAAGTATGACGATAGCATATCCCCTTCTGAATTACCTTACGGGACGTGGCTGCGTGCATCACCAACGAGAAAGAGGACTTTTGCTGACTCTAAGAAAGACATTGAGAAGAAGCTTTGCCTCCAACTTCGTGACTCCTTGAAAGCAAGCAAGGCTCGAATGAAACTAAAGTTCCATGATGTGGGTGAACCAGGTAAGGGGACTGACGAGTCCCTCGATTGGTGGAGGTTAATAGTGGAGCTTCTGAGGTATTAGGGGGAAAGGATTTGGTTAGGCTTTTGAGTTTAGGTTATCATGTCGACGGTAAAGGTTTGGAGTCTCAGATTTCCAAGCGTGGGAGGTTGGAGGTTGCGGGGGCACAACAATCAGGACCCTTATTTGATAAAGTGGTAGGTGAAAAACAGGCTGTTGGGAACTACTTGGGCAATCACTACCTCGTCTCCGAAAATCCCAGCTTTGATGTTCCCATGGAAGAACCACATGATGCTTATGATCAATCTCCAGTAGCGGGTTTGGGTTTTGACCGAACCCGCGAACAGCAATGAAAACACTATGCTGGAATTGTCGTGGGCTTGGCAACCCACGTGCAATTAGAGCACTTAAACAGTGGTGCTCCTCTCTAGCCCCTAGCTTAGTTTTTATTTCCGAGACAATGATTGCGAAGTCTAAGTCAGAGAGGATCAAGGGTAAGGTAGGTTTTGATTCTTCTTTTGGTGTGGATAGTTGTGGTACTTTTGGAGGATTGTGCTTGTATTGGAATAGTGATGAGGTATCTTTCTCCTTGGTCTCCTTTTCACAACATCACATTTGTGGTGATGTTTTATTTGAGAATTTATCCTGGCATTTTGTGGGTATTTATGGCTGGGCAGCCTCAACAGAGAAACATAAGACTTGGACGTTGATAAAAACTCTTTGTTTAGATGTCTAAGGGCCTCTCCTGATTGGGGGGATTTAAACAAAGTTCTCTCGATGGAGGAAAAAGAGGGGGGCTCTACGGAAGAAAGGAGAGAGATTCTAGCGTTTAGGGATGCTATGGAAGTTTGTCATTTGCGTGACTTGGGGTATTCCGGGCAATGGTTCACGTGGGAGAGGGGCCTCACTCCAACAACTTTGGTGCGTGAACGTTTAGACAGGTACTGTGGGAATGAGTCGTTTTGTAGCTTGTTTCCGGAGGTGATTGCTGAGCATTTGGTACGATATAAGTCCAATCATTGTCCAATTTTTATTTGGCTGAGGGGAAAGGGTGGTTTGAAGAGTAGGGGACGAAGGAGAAGTAAGAGATTTGAAACTGCTTGGCTGCTTGATGGTGACTGTTAAAGGGTGATCAAACAATCATGGTTACATTCGGATGCTGAGGATATTCTGGGTCACTTTGATCGTTTACTTTGTGATCTAAAGGTGTGGGGTGGCAATAAGCTCTCGAATTTTCCAAAGCAAATCGAAAAGCTGGAAGGGCTTTTAAAGGAGGTCCAATCTGAACCTCTTACTGGGCGTACTGTAGAGAAGAGGGGTGGGCTTGAAAAGCAACCAGATGCGGTTTATGATGCTCAGGAAGCGTTTTGGCATCTCGGGTCTCGGGTTGCCGAAATAAAAGACGGGGAACGGAATACAAAATACTTCCATCACAAGGCTTCTCAAAGGAGGATGAAGAACAAGATTAAGGGCCTTATGGATTCGAATGGGATTTGGTGCACAGAAGCTGAGGACATTGAGCATATTGTTAAGTCCTACTATGCTGATTTGTTTACTTCTGGCTTATTTCATAGAGCTGATTGTGATGAGGTTATTGAGGCAATCCCAGATGTTATCACTATGGAGGATAATTTATTCCTTAATCGGCCATTTACTAAGGATGAAGTATTTGTTGTTGTAAACGATATGAAGCCTTGCAAAGCCCCCGGGCCCGATGAAATTCATACTATATTTTTCCAGAAGTTCTGGCATATTATTGGAGATGATGTCACAACCAAGGTTACTCAAATTCTTCATGGTCTCTCGTCTCCTTGTAGTATAAATGGTACGAACATTGTGCTTATTCCTAAGGTCAAATCCCCTACGAACATGACCGAGTTCCGGCCAATATCTTTATGTAATGTCCTCTACAAAATTGCTTCGAAGGCCATTGTAAGGAGATTAAAAGGAATTCTACCTAGAGTGATAACGGAGAACCAAAGCGCCTTTGTTCCCGGTCGCCACATTATCGATAATGCTTTAGTGGCCATGGAGATCTTTCATACGATGAAGAAGCATAGTACTAGTCGCAAGGGAACGATTGCTTTGAAATTGGATATGAGCAAGGCGTACGATCGGGTGGAGTGGCACTTTCTTGGCAAGCTCTTACAAAAGATGGGATTTTGACAGGCTTGTCGCGTACCTATCAAAAATAACCTATTAAAACTAACTAATAATGTAGCTAGTGGTAACAGTGTCGAATCCACAAGGAAGCAACAATTAATTATTAATTAATTAAAAGCATCTAGATTAGTAAAAGAACCTTTGTTTGAGTTATTTTAAGCTACAAATAATTAAAGCAATGAACTAACTATGACTAAACTATAATCAACTAAAGTCTAGGGCTATGGTTCACTATAACAACAAATCAACGATAATTGGATATCAACAATTCACAATAAGGCACAATCGAATAGGATCAAAGTTCDCTCGAATCGAATGAACCATAGAACTACTCCTAACCGTATCTCTCGACCTAYGATAGTCTCGTTCTACCTATTGATGTAGATCTTGTATTAAGTTTCAATCGCTAGATCTAGAAACTTGTGACTAATCTAATTACGCAATTAAGTCGTGCACTACCTAATTGAATAACATGAAGAACAATCAAATAGGAATTCAATAAATTGCCAAAGTATGAATTGAATCAAATCCAAACATGCTAATCATATTGCCATAGATCCCCAATTGCCCTAGAAAGGAAACTACTCAATCATAATGCAATTAAACATAATAAAAGCAATTAAGAAAAACATAATTAGACTAATAACAAAGAACAAAGGAGTTTAGAGATTAAGAACAATACCAGAATCGCAATAATTGAAGAACTAATGATGAACTATTGAATAATTGAATTAAAACTAAAACTAGGGTTTTTTTTAGAGAGAAAAAGTAATTCTAAAACTAAACTAAAATCTAATAATCTAAAGTCTGAAGTTTACAAATTAGGAAATCTCTCTTTAAATACTCTTGAATTCCCAAGATAGATGGCTTGCTAAAAATATAATTATATCCTTGTGAATAAAAGCCBAAAAMAAGATAATTAAAATCGGTAAAATCGAGCCTGAACCGATCGGATTAGCCAAACCGATCGGTTCAGGGTAAATCGCGGCAGATTCGCTGGGCTATCTTCCGAACGCCATATTTCGGTCTCTGGTTGTCCAAATTAGGCATATGACCTATCAAATCGAAGCTCCCGAAGTCTAGTTTCCAATGCAATTAGAATCACACCAATCCGACATAAGAAACGTGATTTATGACCAAAAGAGTGAGCATATGTCAAAATCGATGCTTCGCAACGATCATTTTTCGCGTAGCTCCACTCCTAGCTCCTCACTACTCCTTCTAAGGCTTCGTAGTGCTCGCAAATGAGTCCAAAATCACTCCAAATCAATGAAAGCAACCTAAAACTCATTCAAACACTAAATAAACACATTAGTAGCAAAGAGGGCCTTAACGAGGCCAAAAACCATGCAAAATAGCAAGAGAATGGGGAGAAAAACCATATTTTAATACAATWCATCAGATTTTCACAATGTTGGATTGATGTTGTTATGGGATGTGTTACTACGGTCTCTTATGCCTTTGTGGTTAATGGAAGTGTTTGTGGGCATGTGTCCCCTTCAAGGGGGCTTCGTCAAGGGGATCCCTTGTCCCCTTATCTCTTCATTATTGTTGTGGATGCCTTTTCCAGATTGATTAATAAGGTTGTGGTGGAGAACCATCTTCATGGGGCGAGGGCGAGTCGCTCTGGCCCCTCAATTTCTCACCTCTTTTTTGCAGACGACAGTTTACTCTTTGCTAGGGCCAATTGAGTGGAATGCTCAAAATTAGTTGATATTTTCATCAAATATGAAGCAACTTTTGGGCAAAAAAATTAATTACGATAAATCGGAGGTCTCCTTTAGCAAGGGTGTTGATGCTTGTAGGCAAAAAGAGCTGGCAAATTTTCTCAAAATGAAGATGGTTGATAAGCATAGCAAATACTTGGGTATTACTACCATAATTGGTTGTTCTAAGACGACTGTTTTTGCTGCTCTTAAAGACCGCATTTGGAAGAAAATTTGGGGTTGGAAAGGCAAACTTCTTTCACGAGCGGGGAAAGAGGTGCTCGTTAAATCCATAATCCAAGCGATTCCCACTTACATCATGAGTGTGTATAGGATTCCTTTGAAGGTTCTTTATGATATTCGTATTATGACTATGAATTTTTGGTGGGGCCATTCCCCGAATCATCGGAAGGTTCATTGGCGGAGTTGGTCCTCGATGTGCGAGCCTAAAGGCTTGGGTGGTTTGGGATTCAGAGATATGCCCGTGTTTAATGAAGCGCTTCTGGGTAGACAAGCTTGGCGTTTAATTTTTGAACTTGATTCTTTGATGGGCAGAGTGTTTCGGCATAAGTATTACCCGAAGGGCGACTTTCTCACCTCGTCTCTTGGTTTAGCTGGCAGCTATTCTTGGAGGAGCATCTGGGGCTCAAAGGCGCTGGTTAAGGAGGGGCTCTTGTGGCGAGTTGGGTCGGGGCGGAGCATAAATGTTTGGGATGATGCATGGGTTGCTGATGAAAATGGGAAGTGGATAACTTCTCCGAGAGTGGCTGGCATCACCAACGTCTCAGACCTCATCCACAGTGATACCTTGGAATGGAATTTTGATGTCATTGATCAGGTCTTTAATGAGCGAGATAAGAAGTGTATTCTTGCTATTCCCTTAGGTCATCGAGTGCGTGATGATGCTTTGTTCTGGGCATTCTCAAAGGAAGGCTCCTACTCTGTTAAATCGGCTTACATTCTCGGTAAGTCATGTAATTTGGATGCATTCCATCACGCTTGGGTGGACTTGTGGGGATTGGACACTACCCCGAAGATTAGACATTTCCTTTGGCGACTTTGTACGCACTCCCTTTCGCTTCGAGCTGTGCTTAAACACCGACACATGGTGGAAGATGACTCGTGTCCGTGGGGTTGTGGGACTCCTGAAACCTTTTGCCATGCCTTTTTTGAATGCTAGTTGTGGTTGCGAAAAGCTAGTTGCTCTCTGTGATAACGAGGACTTTCGAGATCCCTTGGTTGCTTGGAAAAAGGAGAGCGTGCCATTGAAGCAGCGTGGGGCAGCATTATTATGGATAATCTGGCATCGTAGAAACTTGAAGGTGTTTAATGGTGAGGATCTTCCTCATGGAGTGGTGTGCAATCGAGTCCAAGCCTTAGTGGATGACTACAAAAATTATTGCACTAAGATTTATGGTTCTTTGAAGGCTCCTACTGTATGCGAGAATCGAGTTTGGCATGCTCCTCCTCATGGTATTTTTAAGCTGAATTGCGACGCGACTCTTAATGACGATGGTTGGGTGGGACTTGGTGTGGTGGCTAGAGATTGCACCGGCACGGTGGTGCTTGCTTCAGTTAGAAGAGTGCGGGGGCTTTGGTCTCCTGCGGTGGCGGAGTGTAAGGCTGTGGCTTTATGCGGTGGAGTTGGCTAGGTGTTTCCAATTGCACAAGGTCATTGTCGAATTGGATTCGCTAACTATTATCTCAAGGTTGAAGAATCAAGAGTGCTTCCTTATTGATCTTGATATGCTCCTGGAGGATGTCTTACACTTATCAAAGGACTTCGTTTCGGTTTCATGGTGTCATACAAGGCGGGAAGGAAACTTTGTGGCACATCATATGGCTAGAATTATTCCTAATAATAGAGAACATGTATGGTGTGATGTAGCACCAAGTGAAATTGAGCCTTAGGTATTAATGGACATTTTGTCTATAAATTAATTTAATGCCACGATTTTTCCCCTAAAAAAAAGTGTAGGCAAAAACCAAGTTATTAAGTGTAGTATAGATATCGGGCCCTTTTTCTCTTTTCTCTGCAGTTGGTGTTGCCTCCGGTTCATCTGATGTCCTGCCCCGGCCCCCACCCCTAGTGGTGGTGGTGCACCTCTTCAAGGTTGTGTGTTATTATTGTCAATTGTTTTGATTGTTTTTGCTGGTTGTAATTTCAATAATAACCATTTTAAATGAAACCATCATTATTATTGTCAATTGATTGATTGATTGAGTGAGTGGTTCTGATTCGATTTTAAATACTWACATCAAACCTTTTTTCTCTTTTCTCTGCAGTTGTTGGTGCTGCCTCGAGTTCTACGTCTTCGACATCTACCATCACGGCCCCAGCCCCCACCCCTAGTGGTGGTGGTGCCCCTCATGCTTGTATGTTTCTTGTTTCGTTTATGAATGATTCGTGCATGATTGTTGATTTGTTGTTGTTGGTTGTAATTTCAACATTAACCATTTTAAAGGAAACCATCATCATTGATTGATTGAGTGTCTATGTCATCTACTCATATAACAAATCCGCAGCAACTCTTATTCGAATAGCTAAATAACGCAAATTCGATCAACATAAGCCTATTTTGAAGCATAAATTTCACAAAGTAGCACCCACGACCACCATTTCGACCCTTGAAAAACCCCCAAAAAAATCGACCCTAAAATTTGACCCCGAAACCCCCCAAAATATCCAAAAACTTAATTGCCCACAAAATTTCCAACAAATTTTGTTGGGTTTCTTTGGGAAATTTATGATTTATGATCTAAGAAGTTCTTGCTCAATAACTTCGCATGTGACTTTGTTGCTCCCTGAGTTTTGAGATTGTTGAATGTTGAATCGCTTTGATTTATCAGTTGCTTTGATTTATGAATTGATGCTTGATAGCAATAATGACTTATAATTGGTACTTTGGTAGTAGTATACTACTTAACTAGTTTTTTGCCTGGCGTTGCCCGAGTGGTATTTTATTTCCTTAATTGTCATGTATACATTGTATTGTAAGTAGTATTTTTGATAATATTTCATATTATCTTAATTTAGTCTGCTCAAATCTTGTGGTTTCAATGCTTTTCTGTTTGATGGGTTTTAAATCCATTATACGTGCTTCCCATATTGTTTCCTACCACATTTAAACGATTCATTTGCTATGAATAAATCCACATATTATATGTAACCTTATCCTATTAAATAAAAACACATTCAAAAATATTAAGTACTATACGGCATGACACAAATAACAATAGGAGTAGCAAACATGTATTCTGGAAACTCAACTGCATGGATAATTGATTTTATACATCCCTCTAACTCTTAACAAAGTCACACGGTCACACAACACATTCTACTATTCATGTATCAACCCAACAATGACTAATTTAACGTTTAAAACCAAGTATTGCATAACTAAAAGAAATACATCAAAGTAAAAACTTGTTGTAGCCCCCTTTGTCACCAATCCTCACAATAGAGTTGTCATATGTTTTGTACTGCTGCAAGAAGAATTATATACTAGTTGGCTACTTGCTGCCTAAGAATGTTATATGACAGACATTTCTGCAATGTCTGTACTTTTGACAATATTTGCCTCTTGCGTTTTACTGTGTTAGTGCTTCAGTTGAATCTCACAAGGTCACAACCTTGGGGTTTGTTGTGCAAATAATTTGAGATTTATTTTTGCGTTGCTTAGGCGAATCATACAGTTGTTGGGTTAATTGGCCTCTAACCATGTTATACTAAAGGCACTGGTTATTTTAGAAAACGAAGATCAATAATGCTTATGAGAAGATATCTAGTCAAACCGCTTGACTTCGAGTTAAACCTGATTATTGGTACCTCATTTTCAACTTTAACTATATTTAATTACGGGCAATGCCCGTGTTGTGAGATAATAGAGTTAACACTATACTATATTACTGTATGATAATTTCATATTAATATAATGTAATAAATCAAAAGAAATTGTAAAATTTAATTGTCTGATTTTAAATTTTGAATTTTATAATTTGATACTAATAGTATTTTATGTTTGCGATTTAATTAAGTTAAAACTTTACATGAGTGTAAATAGGGGAAAACATGTTTGTAATATCAACATTAACTATTGTACTTTTTTTTGGAAAAAAGGTATATTATAATTTCTTGGGAAATTCTATATGGTGGCTGATGAGTCGTTATTTGTACATATTTTAGGTGTATTTTAGTGTTTATTTTCTTGTGTTTTTGAAGCATAATAGTGTTTTTTGCATGTTTTTGACTTATTTTGGTCACACTAATGCTTCACGGATAGTTTTTGTGTTTATGTATATTTTAGGCCCTTTTTGGAAGCATTTCGTGCTTAGGTGTGGATTCAAATAGGGATTTTTTTTACCTAGTGATCGGATTGAGGCGATTCCAATTGGAGGTGAAAGTACGTCTCGAGAGCTTCGAAACGAGTGGTCACAAGATCAATTCCAACAAGAGACGAGAAAGTTATGACACTTTGAAGTCGGACAGGCAAGCTGCCAACCCGAACCCGAACTCGCGCCGTGCTGTTTGGGCCACGAATTCTGGTCTATTTTAGCTGATTTTTGGGCAGCAAACTAGCTCATTCACTCTTTCATTTTTCAAGCTTAGTTCTAGTAGTAGTTCTCTCACTTAGGTTTGCTTAATTCTTCAATTTCCTCTCAAATTTCTTGTATTTTCTACTTTAATTCTCAAGTTTAAAGCATTGTCAAGTGAATTCCATCATTGTTAGCAAGGTTGAAGCTTCTTGAAATTTTTTCTCTCCTCTAATTTCTTGTTCAATTACTTTGTTGGAATTTCTAGTACTTGCTATGTTAATGTTAGTTGATTATTAGCTTCAAATTGTTGATTGTTGTTGATTTTAGCTTTGAATTTACATATTATGAACTCTAAATTGTTGTTTATTGAATTAAGGAAAAATTGCCAACAACTACCTACTTTTTTCTCAACTTCGAAAACAATTACCCACTTTTTTTTTTTGAAAACAACTACCCATTTTTTTTCTTAAGTTTGCAAACCACTAACCAATGTTGTTTTCTGGTAGATTAAAACAACGAAACATCACGTGTCGCTCACGTGTGGCTGTTTTCAAGCCATTGCATCACCGGAGCATGCGAAAAGACTATCCTACCCTCCATTTAATACTCTCACCCACCAACTCCCTCGTTATTCAATTCCCTCCACTCTTTCTTTCACTTTCTTTTACTTTCTTTAATTTTTCTACTGCTCATTCATCATCTCTCTCCTCTAACTCACCCCCATTTCACTCCTTCCTCTGTAATTCTTAATCCTCTCTCCTCCAAACGTCCTTCTCTCTCTTCATTTCCTCTGTAATTTTCTTTCTTTTTGTATTTTCTTTGACTTGGTGTTTGCTGATTTAGGAATAATTATGATTTATCTGTTTTTGGAAACCCTAAATTTTGTATCTTTGTTGAATTCTGGAATTAATGCATGTTTTTTGTTGATTTGGTTAGTCATGGCTTTGTTGCTCTTCTTTTTGCTTGATTTTGTTGCTGTTGTTTCATTATTGTTGAGTTTTTGTTTTTTTGTTTTTTAATTTTTAGGTTTCAGAATTGCCCATGGATAGATGTTAATCTGTTTATTGGTGGGTCTTTCGAACATGTTGAGGGAGAAGTTGTTTATGTGGGTGGTGTTGTTGATTCAAAAATGGGTCTGAAAGTGAGTAGCATGACTGTTGAGTCTTTGGGGGGTGAAGTAGTGAAGTCATTTCAGAGTAAGTTAATGAAAACACCCACATCATTCACAATGTGGTTTGTTGATGTTGGTAAGTCTTTAGCAACTGGGAGGGTGCAGTTGGTTTATCAGGATGATGTGAGGAAGTTGGTTGATGGAAGGAATGAGAAGAACAGAGTGAATGTGTATGTGATCTTAGAGAAGAAGTCCAAGATGTACAGTAGTGGACCAAAGTCAGTGGGTTTGTCTAGTACTTGTGTTGTCTCACCAACTTGTACTTCAACTGGGCTTAAAGTCAAGTTAGAATCCAAAAGCCCAATTAGAAAAAGCCCAAGACTGAACTTAACACCTACTAAATTCAGTAGCACTGACAATGTCATTGTTATAGATGATTCCCATACAGATGTCATTGACCAGAATGTAGGTCCAACCACCACATGTACTCTATCAAAGAAAGTTAGATCACTAACAACCTCTAGAAAACCCAGAAATTCATTCAATACCCCTATCATTCAACCAAGAAACACAAATGAAACTGTTGATGTCAACCAGCCCAATATAGATCCTTCCCCAAAACAACCAGTAAAGACCACAACAAACACCAAAGGTAAGGAGAAGAAGAAGAAGAAGAAGAAAAAGGGTCCTTACAAGTCCAGCAAGAGAGGAGCCAAGAGAAGAGAAACTCTTTGTTATGGTGATGTGGATGAGGACTGTTCTGATGAGGGTGACTGGTCTAATCGAATCTGGTGGGTTGATTGACTTAGAGTTTGAGGAAGAGGATGAAGACAAAGACCAAAGAGCTCAACTACAGGAAGAGTCTCAAATACTTTGCTCTGTGAGGGATGAACAGTTAGCAAAAACACAGCCAGGAGCATCCAAAGAGCTTGGTCCAAGTACTTCTGTGTGAGGAACTTTGATATGAACTTGAAGGCATTTGATTTGAATGTGGATGAGTTTTATTACAATTCTGATGAGTTGAGGACTCTTGGTCATTCGGATGAAGAAGTAGATCCATCCCCACTGTTTAATGAGCAGACAGATTTGAGGTTTCCAATTAAGTTTTCAGTTGGCTTAAGGTTTGATAGTGTTCATTTACTTAGGAAAGTTGTTCATTACCATGCTATTGAAAACCACTATGACTTTTATTTGTTGCACAATGGTAGCAAGAGATTCACAGCTTATTGTAGGAGGAGATGTGATTGTGAGTGGGATTCTCAACATGGTTGGATAATTAATTGCACTTGTGATGGTAATTTTAGGTGTCATTTCAGAATATTTGCTAGGAAGATTAGAGGGGATACTTATTTGGTTATAAAGAGTATGAATTTGGAACATGTGGTTATCAGAACACTAATCCAAAAGTGTCCTCACAGTTTTTAGCAGACAAATATCTTGAGTTATGGAGGACTAATCCCTCATTTGGGCTGAAGTCTTTTGTTCAGCTTGTTCAGAGAGACTTGGGTGTACAAATTAAGTATTACAAATCTTGGTATGTAAGGGCTAGGGCAAAAATAATGTTGTATGGGGATGCTTCAGAAGAGTATGCTAGGGTTCATGACTATGGACACTCACTCTTGCACTATAACCCTGGAAGCACTGTCATAATCAACACTGTTCAAGGTGAATCTGAGTCACCTTTATTCCAGAGAATGTACATGTTCTTAGCTGCTTGTAAGGAAGGTTTTAGAGGTGGTTGCAGACCACTGGTTGGTGTTGATGGTTGTCACCTTAAAGGTGCTTATCCTGGCATGATCTTGGTAGTTGTAGCCAAGGATGGCAACAACACCATATATCCCATTGCTTGGGCTGTGGTGGAAGTTGAAAACAAGGACAGCTGGACATAGTTCCTTTCATTGCTTGTTGAGGACATTGGATTCAGGTAAGGTGAAGGATTAACCATTATGAGTGACAGGCAAAAGGTAAAGTGTATTTCAAGATGTTTCCTATTCAGGTAAATGTATTAGTGATGTACTAACTGTTTTGTTGTGTACTTTGACAGGGTTTACTGGATGCCATACAAACTTGCATGCCAAAAGCAGAGGTGAGGTTCTGTGTCAGACATATATGGGGCAACTTCAAGTTGCAGTTCAGTGGGTCAACTTTCAAAGACCAATTCTGGTATGCAACAAGGATTTCTTCAAGGGTAAGCTTCTTGGCATATCATTGTAACTGTTGTTGTCTAATGAACTAGCTATCTTGTTACTGAAGTAGTTCAATTTTAAATGTAGAAAACATTCTTTGGTTGCTTAGAGGCCATCAAATTGTTGTCTGAAGAAGCATATGACTATTTGAATGCTATTCCTCCCAAACATTAGGCTAGACATGCTTTTGAGACCCATTCTAAATCAAACATGCTGTTGAATAACCTTTGTGAGACCTTCAATGGGGTAATGAAGGAAGCTAGGGACAAGCCTATTATCACTTGCATGGAGTGGCTTAGGAAATATGTGATGAGAAGTATTTTCCAAAAGTTTGACTTTACAGAGAAAGTGAATAGCAGACTTATGCCTTATGTGGCCTCTGTGTTCAGTTGGGTTAGCAAAGAGGCTCAGGATTGTATGGTCACTCAATGCAGCCCAGTTGACTGGGAAGTTGTACACAAGGATGACACCCTTGTTATGAACCTTAGAGAGTGGACCTGCACTTGCAAAAAATGGGTTTTGACTGATATCCCTTTCCCACATGCCTTTGCATGTATAATCAAGAGAAGGGAAAACCCTGATGATTATGTGCACCACTATTACACAAAGGCTGTCTACTTAGAGACCTACATGCACTCTGTTAAGCCTATGCCTAGTATGCAACACTGGGAGGACGCTGCCTTTGATCACCCACTTCCACCTCCTGTTAGAAAGATGTCAGCCAGGCCTTCAAAGAAGAAAAGGAGAAGAGAGGCAGATGAGGATGAACAACAAAGGCCTCTAGTGCAAGGGAAGAGGCAAAATCTGTGTAGTAGGTGTGGTCAACCAGGTCATAACAAGAAGAAGTGCAAGAATGAGCCCAAGGAAGCTGGTCCAAAGGACAAAGGTGGAAGGCCAAACAACCAGAATGAGTGGGGAAAGTACCAGACAAAGAAAAAATATGCAAGGAATGTTATTGCTCGGGTATGAACATAGCTGGCATTTGGCACTTAGTACTTGCATTTCTTAATGAATTGTATTTTAACACTGATTTGTTACTAACATTTTAACACTGATTTGTTAAGGTTGTGGCAAATGCTGGACAGAGTAGCAGCCAGGTCAATGTTGTGGATGCACCAACACCAAGTCAGTCAACCCCAGCAACCCAACCAACTCCAGCAAGTCAGCCAACAAAGGCCACAAGCAGCAAGCAGAAGTCTTACTCCACCACTCAGAGAAGCCAAAGGTCCAACACAACCATTCCTTCTAAACAAGGCAGCAACAACCAAGCAAGAGCAAAGGCCCCAATCAAGCCAAGGATGAAGAAGCTTACTGATCTCAGTGCCAACTAGTTTATCCAGCTTATGTAATGTACCACTTATGTACTTAAGTAATAAACAACTAATTAGCAACTAGTGCTTATGTAATCTATCATTAGACAACTCTTATATATCTCATCAAAACAAACATGATGCATATCATCAAAACAACAGCTACCAAAATGAAACCTAACTTCCATACAATACTACCACCAACTACACTATCATCATTTATTTTCTCCAACTTCTGAATGAGCTTCACATTCTTCCTTTCAACTCTGAGTCTTTCATCATCCAGCTTTGAAACCTGAAGCGTCAGGATGTCAACCTCCCTAGCAAGCATATTCTTCTCATGGACAATTTGATTGATAATTTGCTTCTGTCATTCCATTTGAGGATTATCGACCCAAACCCACAACTTACATCCTTTCAATGCTCCTGGTGTAGGATTGTAAAACTTGCAAGTCACATACCTTCTACCCGGATTCCTGCTTGTCCAGGACTGCATTCGAGCAACGGGGATACCACATCCACAAAAGTTTGGAATCTCAATTGCAGATTGGTACGAACTACTTGACATTGTGCAATTCGCAAACCCTAATTTGGAAATCAAATTTTGAATTGCAATATCTCTAAAACCGAAACCCTAATTTGCAACGAATACAAATTTGAGGAACAGCAAGTTCAAAAAAATTTCAAAAAATAATTGAGGAAAAGCAAAAAAAAAAATGAAAAGGGAAATGAACGAATGAAATGGTGAAATGTTAGAGAATGATGTTTGAGAAGTTTGACTGAAGTAAAGAAGAAATGAAAAGTGAATAGAGTGAGTGGGAGAGTTAAATAGAGTGTTTGAATTTAAAAGAGTATTAAGGAAAGGCACCAACGTCTTTTCGCATGCTCCGGTGAAGCACAGGCTTGAAAACAACCTCATGTGACCGACACGTGATGCTTAGTGGTTTTAATCAACCAGAAAACAAGGGTGGGTAGTGGTTTGCAAACTTAAGAAAAAAAGTGGGTAGTTGTTGGCAATTTTTCCTTGAATTAATTATGAATTGTGAGTAGTTTATTCTAGGGTTTGGGTGAAACCCTCATTTCACCATGTAATTTCCATTGCTTGCTTGAGGTTTTGTTGGTTTTGGCCATGACTTGTGTGGTTTAGGAGGTGCAATTTCTAATTACCATGCTTAGCTACCATGATGGTTTTTCTAGGGACCTTAGACGAAGGAACGAGAGTTGAACTCTTCAGTGAACTCCTCTTAACTACTTAGATGAAGGAACCATGAGAATAGGGGTCGGATTCTAGGGATGTTACTAGCTTTCGTGACTTTTGTGCTTAAATCGAGCCTGTAAGTTGTAACCAAGCCATGAGAATAGGTCTTGGATTGCAAGTGAGGTTCTCCTTGCTAGCTTGAGAGAGTGGTTAGGACCTTTGAAAGTCTCCCCTTGTCGATTGATCCATGTTAGAATGCCTTATTGCTTGTGTTTGGTTGGTACATGTGTGTTATGTGTGGTGAAACCCGAATCCTAGTCCCGTTAATTGATTGTAATTCACTTTAGGTTAGTAGTGTTCGTGACATCACCATTGACCCAGTTTTAGCTTAGCTTGTTACTCGAGAACAATCCCGATGTGTAACACCTTTCCCGTGAGTTCGACCCTTTCTTGCCCTACTACTAGTTAGTAAGACCGAGATAGGATATTTATCTTTGGTAGCCTTGACGACGGGCTATCAAATTTTTTGCGCCGTTGCCAGGGATCCCTTTTTATCAAAGTTCCTCGTTTAATCTAGGGGTGCTTAACAGATCAGGTCAGGTTCGGGTTCGGGTCGACTATAAACGGGTTGGTGGACCCTAAACCCGAACCTGATCTGTTTACTAAACGGGTCAGAAATTGCAACCTGAACCTGATTTGTAACAGATCAGGTTGACCTGAACCTGGTCTGTTATTGACCTGCTATTTATTTGCTTAAATTAAAAAAAAAAATTTGAGTTGATTTTGACTTATGCAATCTGCTAATCTATAAAACTGCAACTCCAAAATAGAAACTTGGCAAACTTCCACTCCAAAATACATAACAAAGCATCAAAGTGCCATAAACCTCAAACATAATAAGGTCAAATATGGCCAAAAACATAGGACCTTTAATAACAAATTAACAATGGTCCAAAATCAACGAAATAGAGTTTGCAAATTAAAGCCACTATCCTAAATAAATACTTAGAATTTGGATCTGGATAGTCGGGGACTTGGAGAAGGTGATGGCGATGGACTTGGAGACGGAGTGTCTTCACCTTCATCAACCTTCATACTCATTACTTGGCCGCATAATTCCTCCATTCTTCTAAGTAGGACTCCAAATCAGATTTAATTGCATCACTATGTTGCTCAAACTTGAATTCATCAAAGTCCTTAAAAAAACAGAAAATAAAATAAAACAGATTATTAAAAAAAAAATTAAAACAGATTATTAAAAAACGGAAAATAAAAACAGATTATTAAAAAACAAATATTTAAAACAGATTATTAAAAAACAGAAAATAAAAACAGATTATTAAAAAACAAATAATTAAAACAGATTGAGATATCGAATAATTAAAATGTGTGCATTATTCTAATCAAACAAATATTCCAATCAAGCAAATATTCTAATCAAGCAATTACTGTAATTCAAGGTCATCCTCCATTATAAGAGCAAAACGACACAGAGCAGCAYTATCGAGCAAAATAAGATAGTTCAAACAGATATCGAGCAGATTGAAATAGATAAAACGACTCAAACATATATCGAACAAAATAAGAGAAAAACGACTCAAACATTCGAAACAGATATAGAACAGATTCATGCAAATTTTTTAAACAAAAAAAAAATCGAACAAAATTGCAAGACATACCTTAGGTGTAGATTGAACAAAATCGCAATTTCTGGAGAAAGAAAGATGATTAAAGGAAGATGGAAATATGATTTGAGAATTGAGATTGTAAGAGAAAGAGGATTCAGGAAAAAAAGGGGGGGGGGGGGAATTGAAATTGTAAAGAAACGGCTGTGAGTGTAATAGAGAGAGAGAGAGAGATAATAGGGCAGTGAATTACTGAATTAGCTGATTAGGTTGAAATGTTGAATAAAGACTAAAGAGTCAAAGAGACCCTAAAACGGCTATGAGCAATTGTGCATTTTTTAGGGTTTTTGTTTTTATTTGGGCTGCTAATTCATATTTGGCCCAATAAAAGGCTGAAACCCTAAAAAATAAATGGGTTATTTTGGGTCAGGTCAGGTCGGGTTGACCTGATCTGAAATGACCCGTTTAATTAAATGGGTTTAGGCGATTTTTTTTGGGTTGAGAATTCTGACCTTAACCTAACCCGTTTACTTAAACGGTAAAATCAGGTCGACTCGTTTAATTAAACGGGTCAAAAATCCAAACCCAAACCCGTTTATTTCAGGTCGGTTTCAGGTTCGGTAAACGGGTTGGGTCAGTAATTCCTAGCCCTAGTTTAATCTCAAGTCTAGTTGTAATTCCTAGTTTAGTGACAAACAAATCTCAAAGCACTGATTGACTTAGCTTATTTAAACAATGACCTTCGTTGGTTGATTCAACGCCTCTCATGGGTTCGACCCTTTCTTGCCCTTGCTACTAGTTAGTGAGACCGAGTTAGGTTTTATTATTTGATAGGTTGGCGACGCTCTATCAGTGGCATTGTGGTTTCACGAATTACACATGGTGACAATTTAAGTTTTCATATTACATATTGTGGCTTCCAGTTTTTTCGATTTACACATAGTGGCCTTATTTTACTAATTAGGTGGCTAATTAGATAAATTAACCTAAACTCACCTTAGCTCTATTTATAATTCAAAATATTTGTATATCATCTAATTTCCCTCCTTACTGTTCCCTTTTACGTTCCTCTTCATCTTCAACATACCTTGAAGAACTCATCCATTTTTTTCTCCAATTTGATTTTCGACTTCAAACAAATTAAAGATGGTGAATTGAAACAAGATGTTGATGATTTGTTGAAAGTTGTTCGAAAAATTGGGAATTTGGTACTAGTTGTTTTAGTTATTGTTGTTGTTGTTGAAGTAATTTGCAGGTTTATGTATGTTAGTGACCATTTAGTTCAGTTATTAAATTTTCTATGAACTCATTGGTATAATGTTGAAGGTTATCACTAAGATGAAGATTTCCAGTAAATATTGTTGTTTTTTTTTGCTTCTTCGTTTGATTTGCCAATTTGTTTTGTGTTATTATCTTCGAATTTTCAGAAACTTAGTCACGATTTTTGTATGGTGGCAATTTTTAATTTTCTTTCTATAAAAATATGTTCATTCTTTCTGTATGGTGGCAACTTTCAATTTCATTGTAGAAAACTTATTCATTCTTCTATATGGTGGCAACTTTTGGTACGCAAAAAGGGGAAAATCATACCTCGTATTTTTTATGAGCAATTTTTACTGTTTGAGCGCAACAAAAGAGAACAAAGGATTCAATTTGATGTCTAGAAATTGAAAACACGAAGATTTCTTGCAAATCAACAAGAATTTTGAAGAAGAAGATGAACAGTTTACATGGAATAGCGCATAGTAACAGAGCATGAATGAAAGAGAGGGAGAGAAGAAGGAAGCTAAGTGGGAATTAACTTGATTTGACGAAGGTGTTGACAAATAATTAGGAATTAGGAATTATTTAAATTTTAATAAAACTAGGGTTAGGTTAGTAATTTCATTGATTTAGGTTAATAAATCTAGTTTTATGGTCTAATTAGCCATTGGATTCAGAGAAAAGGCCACTATGTGTAAATCATAAAAACACGAGGTCACGGTGTGTAATATCAAAGCTTAAGTTGACACCGTGTGTAATTCATGAAACCACAGTGCCACCATATAGAATTTCCCTAATTTCTTAGGTGCATTTATTATTAAATATTTGGGAGGATTAAGTTTAAAGAAAAAATGACATCATTATGTCCCTAATCTTCCCATATTAGACTATATGACTAGCTAATCAGGTCATCATTCTTTTTTTCCTTTTTTTTAATTAATACACTCATGAGATAGCCATGGTGTGCATGTGACGAATTATTTATTAATTAAAAATCAAAAAACCTGCTAAAATAGGGTAGGAAATCTAGAGTAGTAGGTTAATTTTTCATTTAGTGTAAAATGGGAAGTTAGAGAGTTAAGGTGGGTTTATTTTGGGATTAACGCGAGGATGGATTAAATGGGCTAACAGACAAATGGTGGGATTATTCCCATCATTTTTTTCTTATTTATATCTAATTTAATCTTTGTTAAAATATCTACTATTTAATTAAGGACTGCACCGAAGTGGTTACTATCTTTTGGTAAATGATGTAGATGAGGGATTTCTGGTTGACTGCAACTATAGGTGTCAATTTTGGACCTGACGACCCGCAAATAGCGAGTTTTGAACAAAATTTTGAGATTTTTGACACATCAACCCAACCCAGTTCAACCCGCTGAGTTAAGCACTTTTTGATAATTTTATGATTTGTTGATAAATTTTGTAACATTAGCCTATTAAACCCTTACTATCAAATTTCTAAATTGTAATTTTGAGCGTTTATTTGTTGAAAATGATTCTAAAAGACACTATTAATTACTTCTTGTTATTTGGGATATAAATTTGGACATTTTTTCAACAAAAGAAGCTATYAAAATTATTTTTTAAACACAAAAAATATCTCAATTACAAATCTCCAAACCCGTCGATCAACCCGAAATCGAGGTTCTGGTCCATGGACAAGGCATTCAAAACCCGAACCCGATAACGATCCGCAATGCCCAACCCGAAGTCTGGTCCAACTCAGTCGTCCAACCCGACCCGTTTGACATGTCTAATTGCAAGTTATTAATTTTATCCAGATTTAAATTACCAATTTTTGGTTATTTAGGTAATAAATATTTAATTAAAAAATTTATTAAAATACTAATCGGGCTGTGATACCAAGACAAAACAAGATCACTAAAATATTAATTAGGATTAAAATACATATCACTAAATTAAATTATTTAAATCTAAGTTTATTTGTTTATTATGACAAAAGGTTAAAATGCAAAGATGTAAACATCTAAAATTGCAAAAGCTTAAAGCAATAAGGGTATGTATGCAAATATTTTGAGTGTGAGAGACCACCCTTAACCCTACACCGTGTTGTAGTGATACTTCCCCTACAATACCTAATAATGATGGGATACTTAATAACAAGCTGAAATCTATAAATAAAATATATATTATTAAAAGGCGTGTAGAGCAACGTGCTTGTGCCATGTAAGCTGTCACACAAACTTTAACTTTCACCAGATTAGTGCCACGTATGCAATAGTGTTGTTGTAGCCCTTAGCTCGCTGAACAATATGACTTGTAGATGCATGAGGTAAGTAGGCGGCATCTCGATGCTACTCAGGCTGGCCGACGTCTCCTAATACAGATGTCCGTTGCCTCCAGTACACGTTCTGGAACTTGCACAAAGGAGAATAATCCTTATAGGATTATCTCCCCTCTTATGCTTAAGTAAGTATGTGTTTAGGAGGAGTAAATAGGCAATTAAGTAAATGCTAAGTAAGCATTGTGTGACTTAATGTCTTGCTTAAGAGATTTCCAAAGGATTCAATATATATGTCTCTCTCCTCCTTAGGGGGTATTTATAGATTTTTGGGATGAGCACTTGGTCAATCATATTGTGCCAAGTGTCACGATCCCATGCCATCAAAGGGAAATTTCCCATCCCACGAAGGGTCTAAATTCGTTCGACTTTATTAGACTTGTCATTATAGGCATCCGCTATTAATGACACGTGACCCATTAACCCTTAACCGTGTATGAGGCACGTGCCCTTAAGGCACCTCGCATGGAGTGTACGTGTCTTGCCACTTGGGTCTTGGACACATCAAGTGTCATGTAGGATTACGTTTCAACTATCTTAAAAAAAACTAGTATTTGATGCACGCGATYCGTGCTTGAATATTTTTTATGTGATAAATTTTTTCTTTTTTTGCATAATTGCTAATAGTATAAATTAAATGTTAAACATATTAATTTCTAGTTACATTGTCTTGCTTGTGTCTTTGTGACTTAGGTCTCCCACCCAAATTTTCTTTTTCTTTTAGTATTTAATTAATATGGATGAAATTATTTTTGAAGAAGTTGAATGCTATGATTTCAAGCCAATAATTGATAATTAAAAATAATCGATACCTCATTTGTTTGAATTTTTATGTAGAATAATAATATAGTTTCATTAATGTATACTTTGGTTTGTTCATATATGTTTTAGCAACTATTTGTCTTATGAATAAATTGAACTTGATATTATTTGTTTATATGTAATAAAGAGTACTTAATTGTGTATTAATTGATAAAATAATTTAATGGTATAATTTTCATATTTATTTTGCTAGAATAAATGCATTAAACTTGTGAGCAATTATTTCCATTTTTAGTGTTAAGTTTTATAGCTATATTTGAATTTTAATATATATTTTTAAAATAGTCAAATCATTAAGGGTACCTAGGTAATTTCATAGGGGGGACACCATTGCTCCCCCCTTGGCTTGTATAATAGAGATTGTGCTTACAGTAAAATTCGAATTCAAGACTTTACTTCAAACAAACACAAACTTACCAACTCAACCATTTCTTTTTTTCTTTTTTTTTTTTTGGCAGCAAGGACAATCAGGCAAATATCTTATTATTGTCTCAAATATTACTCCTTTTTCAGCTAATTGTTTAATTGTTATAGATCTTTGTTTTATTTTTATGTATCAACTACATCACCTTTAACGAAAAGTTAGGCCTTAATCACTAATCCATATGAAACATTAATTTTATTGTTTGAATGTTTAATAATTAAAATTATGAGAAATTGTTGTGTATTTTTTTAAAAGGCGTGAACAAAAAGGATAAGAATAATACTAATATTCAAGAATAAGTTCTTGTACTTCCTCCGTTTCCTATTAGATGCCTCATTTTGGCTTTCGCGGTTTTTGAGACAAATTTTGGTAGGGTAATGAGGTGTGAGGGTGGGGGCCAAAAAATAGGAAAAAAAGATTAAAGTAGGTATATTGATAAATATTTTAATAAAGTAGGTGTGGAAAAAATAGTATTTTATTTGTGGTCCCCACATAAAAGAGAGAAGAATTAATATTTTAATTGTGGTCCCCACTCCAAAAAAAAGGAAGGAAAGGGAAGTGAGACATTTATTATGAAACTTCCCAAAATAAAAATTGAGGCATTTATTAAGAAATAGAGGAAGTATCTTAAACCTATCACCCATTTTCTTTAAATAAGTTAACCTTTTAATCATCCTACAATAAATTAACTTTGTATATACATTAACTTTCATCAAGTCGGTCAATTTAAATTATTACCTACAACTATAGGTAATAGCTAGTTACCTTGTCCAGATGGTGGGTTTTGAGTTTTTTTTGTGTTGTGGGGGGGGGGGGGGGGGGGGGGGGAGAGTTCTACAAATGGGTAGCTTTAGTGGCTGGACCTTCTATATTTGTTTTATATTGTGTTGGGTGGGGGGGGGGTCTTGGGCGGTGCGGGAAGTAAGGGTTGCGGCAGTTTTGGGCTGCGTGATAAGGGGGTTGTCCTAGGTTGCGAGGGTGGTTGGGACTTGGGAGTGTGGTGGTTTGGTGTTGTTGGGGCTTGACGTTGCGGTGGTTTTGGGCTGCTGGGGCTTGATGTGGTGTTCTTTTATTTATTTCTTTCTGTTTTCAATTTTTTTCAAAAAAAAATATAATAATTTACCAAGTAAACAGGTTACAAGTAAAACAACTTATTTAAAGTTAATGTATATACAAGGTTATCTTATTGTAGGATAATCAAAAGGTTGACTTATTTAAAGAAGGTTTGATTATTGTAGGGAATTTTTCCTTTTTAAAATAAAAAACTTCCACAATTTTCCTTCATTAAAAAAAAGATAAACATTTTTTTCTATTTAAATATCTTGATATTCTTAACATGTAAGGTCAAATTTATCACCTATGTCAAGTCATTCAATTTAAAAATATCGTTAACTTAAGAAAAAAAATCGATTCCAATACTTTCCTATCAAATAACACCATTATCAACTCAACCATCCTTTATTGTAATTTTATGTACTCCCTCCGTTCCATGAATTATCAAATAAAATAACACCATTATCAACTCAACCAGGCCATCCTTTATTGAAATTTTATGTACTCCCTCCGTTCCATGAAATTCCTACCATAAACTATTTGGGTGTATGTAAAATATGTAAACTACGAAGTATAAGGTTTCTTAAAATGGAATAAAGTAAGAGTGATAGGAATTTCAGAGAACGTCCATATGAGAGAAGTGGTAGCAAGTTCATTGAACTGAGGGTGTATATATCTTTTCAAACATATTGTATAATGGTTAGAGCATTTTTCCCATTTATAATGTATAATTTTCATGGTCAAAATATACTACTTGTATAGTCTATTTACATTAATTAAAATCAACTAAATTGAATTGAACGAGGCTGAAGTGAACTGAAATATTTAAATTTAATTTGGATTAATATTAATCTTGGGATTAATATATAATTATTTAACCATATAATAATGAGATTAATATTTAACTATTATTAATAATAATCTTTGTATTAATATTTAACTATTTAATTTAGGTTAATATTTAACTTTGGATTAATATTAATTAATCATAGATTAATATTTAAATATTATTAATAATATATCTTTGTATAAATATTTAACTATTGAACTTAGGTTAATATTTTTTGGGAAAATTTACCAGAAAAGACATTTTTTTTAAAAAATTGCACTAAACACCTTTTTAAAAAAATTATGTCAACAGAGACCCAAAATGAATTTTTTTTTTTTGCTAGTAAACACCTTATAGTGGTTTTCGACCTTTGACTGTGGGTTTTCGGTGTTGACCACCTCGGTTTCCTTTCTTGCACTCCCCTTTTCTTAATTACACCCCCTTATCTATCCTCTTTCTTTCTCTCTCTGTCTCTCTTCAATACATCCCTCTCCCACCACCATCCTCTCTCTCTCTCTCTCTCTCTTCAATACCCCCCTCTCCTAACTCCAATCTTCTCTCTCTCTCTTCATCCTCCCTCCACTCACAACTGACCACCACCACCACCTAGAGCAACACCATTCATTCGGCACCACCCCTCGATGCAACCCTATTCACGAAGCAACCACCAGCACCTCGTCAACCACACCATGCCACCCCCACCAACTCGAAACCCTAAGTACCCACACAAAACACCATCACAAAACCCTAATTGATTTCCGTCACCCTTGCGCCATTCAAATTGAGGATGAAGATGATTTTGAATTTGTATTTCAAATTGTTTTTTGAATTGAAATTTCGAATTGGTTGATTTCGTGATTGTTTTAAATTGTTTTGAACTAAGGAATAGTGTCGTCATGGTGGTGGTGGTGTGTAGTCCGAATTTGGGTTGGTATTTATGGTGGTGCGGTAGTGGTTAGGTTTGATCGTGCTTAGGGTGGTGCAATTCAATGGTTGTCGTTGCGATGTTGGTGATGAGTAGTCTGAAGGGGGTTGCTCGAGGTGGTGGTGGTGGGCAGTCTGAATTTGGGCTATTGTTTAGGATGGTGCGGTGGTGGTTAAGTTTGATTGTGATTAGGGTGGTACGACGGTGGTCGTCGCAGTGGTGGTGATGTGTAGTCCGAATAAGAGGGGGTTGCTTGAGGTGGTGGTGGTGGTGGTGAGTTGTGAGTAGAGGGAGCTGAGGATGGTGGTGGTGGTGAGTTGTGAGTAGAGGGAGCTGAGGATGGTGGTGGTGGTGGTGGTGGTGGTGAGTTGTGAGTAGAGGGAGTTGAGGATGGTGGTGGTGGTGGTGGTGGTGAGTTGTGAGTAGAGGGAGCTGAGGGGGTATTGAAGAGAGAGAGGATGACAATGGATGGATGATGGTTGTTGGAGAAGGGGGTTTTGGAGAGAGAGAGGAGGGGGGGATGGGTAAGGGGGTGTAATTAAGAAAAGGGGTGCAAAGAGGAAAATAAGGCTGGTCAACGCCGGAAAACAAGAGACAAAGGTGTAAAACAACCATAAGGTGTTTGCTGTCATTTTTTTTTCATTTTAGGTCTCTGTTGACTTAAATTTTTTTTAAAAGGTGTTTAGTGACAAAAAAAATATTTTTTAAAAGGTCTTTTTTGGCAAATTTTTCTATTTTTTGGGTGTTAAGAGAGCCACAAGGACGGGGTTGAGAATCGATCACAAGATCTCCTGAAACTGGGAGGAATCTTTAACCACTTGAGCTACCCCTCACTCTCAACTTAGGTTAATATTTAACTTGGATTAATATTAATCATGGATTAATAATTAACTATTATTAATAATATATTTGAATTAATATTTAACTACAATATTCAACTTAGTTTAATATTTAACTTTGGATTAATATTATATACATTAGTGAATATATTAATATATTATAAACTTTGATAATTAATATTTCAAAATTATTTAAATATTATTAAACTTTGTAAATGTGAATACTTTGACCTATTTGTATACCGTTGTCGATAATTAAGTAGTTTTATTGATAATTGATTATAAGTATACTAATGCTTGTGGTCATTTCTACTCTTTCGGCACCTAGTCTCTTTATTCTATGAGTGGATATTTGTTCTTTGCTTCCTGATGTTTTCCGGATTTACCTATGTTAATAGTTGCTCATAATTATAACTATAAAATCTTTGGATTAATGATATTAACTGAAATCTTCGTCCTCTCCGTGAGTGTTATACCGTGGGATATTTAAATTAATTATTATTTTGGATTCGACCTGATATGTGATTACTATCTGATTATTGATATTTCGAGAGGTATTATTATATATTTCATTATTATTCTCTCATAACTCCACAAATCGTTGTGTATACCTGTTCATCATCTTTAGCGAGAATTCACAAAAAAGGATCGTCATAAAGTGTAGCGCTTCTATCTACATAGAACGGTGATAGTCCAGACGTGTTCGCATCAGCCAGAGCCAGACATCATGAGGTGCTCGGCCCCCACTTCTAGCATACAATCATAGCACAGTTTTTTGACCTATCCCAGACCACCAATAACGTATGTGGCAGATCCTGGCTAGGGCTACGCTGACGCATATGCGCCTCAGAAGGCAATGTCCTGGGCCCTGGAGAACGTCTGGATCCGCTTTAGAAGCGCACAACACCCTTGTCTAATTCCCCCAAAGAAAGAGAAGGAAAAAGAGGAATGAGAAGCCCTTATCCCAATCGCGTCCGTCCCGCTTCCGCTGAGCTGCTACCGCCACCATACGACCAGGAACGAAGTCAGACAACCCAGATTGCGTCAAAGGAGAAGAACTCGTCAGATCAACACACACATCCAAGCCGTCATATTATTATTATTATTATTATTATTATTATTATTATTACTATTATTATTATTATTATCATTATCATCATTATTGTTAGTAACAAAGTAGTTGAAAAAATAATTAAGTTGAATTGAACTGAATTGAAAATAAGCTGAAGTAAACATGCCCTAAATACATCCATTTTACTTATTAACGCACTATTGAATAGATGAGCGAGATAATATGCAAACAAATAATAATATGTAGGAGAGAAAAATAAACATAATCACATGCAATTACAATTTACAAAATCAAAGGATTGCTTGACTATTTGTACAATGATAATTTCATTATGTCGATTCTTATACGTTATCACGTATATAAAAGACGATAATATCAATTAATTGATAAAATAAATATACTTCCAAAAGTAAAATTAAAATGTATGATCTGAGGCAACGCTTAGGTCAGAATACTAGTTACTCGTTTACTATGTTATATCCTTTTCTCAAAATGCGTGAAAAATTAATTGTTGTTTTTATTGCGTTACGGAGGGAGTACTAATCAATCTCACTCAATCACATGGTTTTAAACTAATCATTATTATCCTTATTTAGGAAGTTAAGGGTCCTTAACACAAATGTTACGAGAATTGTCATATATGGGAGTACAATATACGAATTTGATGTTTGAATAGAAAATGTTGGAATTTGGATGTACAATATACAGGCAATTCAGCATTGATGACTAATCTATAGATTCTATACATACAGGCAATTTGATATTTTTTCATCCCACACTGATGACTGATCTAATATATACAGGCAATTCAGCATTTGCAAAGAGATAAACGAAAGTATGTAAATGGTGGCTGCAGGCACATTTTTGGTGCAAAAGCTTATTAGAAAAAGATGTATCAATTAAAGTGATAACTAATGAGATATGTGTACATTATTAAGGAACAAAAGGATTAGTTCATATTCAGTATCTACTATCAGATCACTAAAGGTTTTTGTGAAAAAATATATTTAAGTTATTTTTAAAAAAAAAAAATCCTAAAACATTTTTTAATTAATGGAACTAGTATATTAACCCAGGCGACGCTCCAGGTCACTGAAAATATTTTTTTGGATGTAAAACAATTAAAAATTTATTGTTCAATTCTACTATTGCATCATCTATTATAGTTTTTTTCAAATTTGTAAATGATTTTTTCTTATTTCTTCGAGCATGCTTTAATCATGTAAAATCGGTATGCAATTTATTTTTTTTTGGCAAAATCACTAATGCTAGTAGTGCAAGTAAATCGCTACTGCTAGTAACGATTTTTCCCTTTAATAAAATTTGTTCTGTTCAAATTGTCATGTTGCAAATTCGTTGTTGGCAATAGCGAATTATACTTTAAACACGTTATTGGAAGTAGAAGTAACGACTTACAAGACAAATTCGCTATTACCAGTAGCGAGTTTCACTTATAATTCGATACTGATGATAGCGATTTTGTTTGAATCTTTTTTTTTTTTTTAAATATCAATCCTACGTGGACGGTATGGTGGGAAATAGTTTCCAAAACGAAGCAAAGTGAGAATTTTGGAAAAGATTTGCAATATTGGTGAAAAAAGTTCTAACTAGTGTTGTATTAAAAAAAATCCTAATTTTAGTAATATTTTTTGGATAAACAAATGGAATATTTTGTTAATAGAATGGAATACTCTGATGAAAACATGGAACATTCTGATTAAAATATGGAATATTATGGTGAAAAGGTGGAATATTTTTGTCATAAAATGCGACTAAAATTTGTTTTTAATATACTAATACAACTTGTATTAGTATTAGTAAATTTTAGTAAGTTTTTTGACAATAAACGACTTTAAAAAGGGTTTTTTTAACAAAAACTTGTACTCTGTATTTCATAATTAAAATGTGTTTTTCACAAATTTTTCTTTTTTTTTAAAAAAAAACTACTAATATATCTTAGCTTCTAGATTTACTATATATTTTCATATTCGATGGATTGCACCACCTTATGAATGGACTGCCCTTAACACTGATCACTAATGGGGCTTCCAAGGGTTGTCCAGATGTTACAGGTGTTGGTGGATTGGTGCGAGATCATTTTGGAAGATGTATTAATTCAAGTTGCATTCATGGCTTGCAATTGGCTTGGTCTCATGAAGTCAAATACAAGTATATTGATGTGAGGATGAATAATCAAACTCGTGTCCAAATCATGAATAATGAATAATCAAACGGTTTTAAAAAGTTGATTAAGACTTATTAGCCGTTTGTTAGGGCATTACTTTGTTTGTTTTGTCTTGTCACGAGGTGTCAATTGTAGCCATCAAATTCTTTCATTCTAGGATATTAAGATAAAATATTGTCCTCTTAGTAAGGCTATTTACAAAATATTTAGATATCTAGATGTTCTAATTGTAACTTGTAAGCGTAAGATACAATTGTTATTTGAATTGTTATTTGATTTTTCTACAGATCCGATAGAGAGTTAGACAATCAGGCATTAGATATATAGTGTTTTTGTTGTTGTCTCCCAGTTTGAAGGCCTTTTTGTACAAGAGTTTTCATGGTACGTCCATAAAGAGAAGGTGACGGAATTTTCATGATACGGATGGAGCACATAATATCGTAGATTTTGTAGTTCTATACATTGTAAATGTTTTCAACTGTGAGCAATTGGTCAAGAAATTAACTCTTGCAATTTGGACACATTTTTTTAAATGTAATGGATTTATATCCCAAGTATTTTCAATTGTGAGTGAAAATAATTTGATTTGAAGGGGAAATATTAATCGAAGGGGAATGCAGCCTAATCCATATAGTCAGAATATTTTGGCAGTAATGACGGTTCTTAAACACCAACTTTACTGCCCAATCTTTTTAGTACGTGTATTTCTTGACCTATTTCCCTTTGTTTAGTTTGTAAGTTCCAAACAATAATTTGTATATAATAATAATAATAATGCAACATTTGACAAGCTAAAAAAAAACAGAACAAAAGAAAGAAAAGCGAAGAACGATTGTGTAGAAGGATGCTGGGGCTTGCAGTTTATATAAATCATTCATCATTCATTACATTATCCAGGAGAAAGCTTCAAAAAAAAAATTAGGAAATCACAACCACATTATCATCTATCTTCAATTTCACAGAAAACAGGTGCTGCATGCCCCATCCGCTCTTCGTCTATATACAAAATGCACTTGATCTGCCATAATAACAAAACAAAAACGACGATAACTATCATGAATTCAAGTGCAGTAAACTCTTTGAGAATGATAGAACATGTACAAAAAACAAAAACCAACAAAAAGTTGGATAAAATTTCAGTACCATTGCTGGCTTTTCTTGAACTCAGTAAGCACTGGGTATATATTCTCAAATGCAGTATATGTCTCTTCTCTCACCTATATAATACAAGACGAAGTAAAATTAGACCATAAATTCACAAATAATTACTTTGGACATGAAATAAACCCAAGAAAAAACAAAAGGAATCTCACCTTAGCTCCTGTAAGAACAATCTTTCCAGAGACAAATATTAGCAGCACAATCTTTGGCTGTTTCATTCGATATATCAAGCCTGGAAATAGTTCTGGCTCATACTGTAAACCAAAAACATTTCACGGAGTTCTTGGCTTAGTTAATACAACTACCATTTTGTTTTCCATACAAACATAGGATCATGAGAGTAATAGTTGCATAACATCAAAGACACCCCCAACTCTCCACGAAACAGGCCACTAAGGGGGAGAAGCGGCAATAACGAGACACACTAGAAATAACTTCATCACAATTAAATCCCCTATACTTATATATAGGAAAATTCACCTGCCCCAAGAAAAAGTTTTGAAAGGGACAGCTCATTTTTCCAGTACCAGGTATGCCAAAACAGGCAAGCTGAAAGACAGTGAGACAAAAAAGTCACAGACACAGTGATGTTACTCACACTAGAAAAGGCTCCGTGAGAGTATGCAAGCCCCTCCAATCTGATAGGAAATTTAACATCACAAGATGCAACTATGTTCTGAATCCTGAAATTCTGCAAAAAGAAAATTAAATGATAATATTAATTTGGTTATCAGAACAGTGGATTTCTTAGAAGGTTATAGTATTATGCAGAACGATAAAATAAAATTCGAAAAAGATGCAATACAGAACCATAAGAGATACCTTAAATGTGGCAGGGAATCCCAGCTTCTGGATAATACGAGCATACTGAAGAGAGAACAGCATAATATATTGTAACTGAGATTCAGAAATTAAAATATACTGAAGCATAAAAAACCAGGAAAACATCTCTCATAACAACTTACCTTGCGAGCTGCAAGTTTTGAATCCTGCTCGCTCTTAGCTCCAGTGCATACCTAGATAGCAAATAACATTCGAGAATGAAAATATCAATGTCTTAAATCTACAGAAAAAGGAAATAATCTACAGAAATCTCATATTTAACTAGAACAATAATGAGAAACAGCAACAGGCTTACAAACTGAACCTCGCAAATAAGTTATTTTTTACCTACTCGGTGGGCAAAGATCTCTTACTTATGTCACAATATGACCTTTAGAAGAGAGAAAATATAGCCAACTTGATCACAGTAATTATTCCTAGCATCCTTACTTTAGCAATGGCCTATAGTTTGACAAACTAAAAAGATTGACAACTCTTGATCAGGTAGTTATTAACAAGGCAACAGTGTGATAGTCATCTCTGAACTCTGATGGATCACTAACTAGAACCATTACAGATATCCTAATCCAGCCTAAAAAAATAGACCTTCTACATACTAAGTGACCTAAAGTACTAGCTCACCATTTTGCCAGAAGCAAATACTAGGGCCGTCGTCTTTGGCTCCCTTATCCTCATTATCACTGCCGCAAAACGCTGCAAATTAAACGGATAACCACATTAGTATCTTATAAAATATCAAGCAGGGAGAATTATTCACAAACTTCATCAAACTCCCCAAACAATACGTGGCATGTCACCGGCTCAGAGACTCACCTACCTTAGGATTATATTCTGCATTACGAGCTTGCAATGCAATGGATTTAAGATCCAACTTACAGTCCAAGTTGACAGTTGATACAATGTTCCTGTGAGATGAAATACATCAGCATGATTGCAGCATGATTTGAGTAAAACCAACATGCTGATATGAAAGCTTGGAAATATAGAAAGAAAAAAATTGCATGTTTGGACCCTCATTATTCAAACTTGGCTAAAAAGGATCAAGCAAGCATAAGGCAAAGTTGGCCACCACAACTATGACATGAAAATTTTTATGATTCAGTTCAAGAATGAAGTGTCAAAGTGTTACGCACTCACGCTCATATATATCACATACAGGTCCTTGAGGCCAATGTATAAAAAGGCTTAAGGCAAACTAAGACGATCGGACTTCCTAGAGCCTTAGGAGCACCTTGTGCGCTTCATTAATGGGAAAAGGTCTGGAAAAAAATCTGGGAAAAAAAGCAGGAGTGCGGCTCGGAGCACCTAGGATTGCATTAGTCCGCCTAACCAATGCCTCACCTTGACCAATTTAAGCACTTACCCCCTAGCTTCTAGAGCCTAGGTGCCTAGGTGCGTCTTTTCAAACACTTCATGAGAAAAACTAAGAGTTGAGTAACAATTGTTAGGAAAAAAAAAAAAGCTCTTTTTTCATGCTAATTTGGAGTAATTAATGTTTATACGGTTGCTGTATGGAAAGAAATCAAATACGTATTTCCATCAACAATTGTTATAACAACCAAAAAAGGCTCTTTTTTCATGCTAATTTGGAGTAAGTTCTGTTTATAAGGTTGCTATATGGAAAGAAATCAGATATGTATCCCCAACAACATATCCCGTCTAGGCATGTGACTGTTCAGAATGCAAAGTATTTATTAATGTTTTCCACACAAAAATAGCGGTGAGCCACAATAAAAACAGAAGCCAAAAGGAAACAAATCTTGGGGTCATCCCGGAGACCGGAACAATGCCCAAAAATAACAATTACAGGCTTCAGCTACAAGATCATCATCTAATGAGAATATCTTAAATTTGTAAAATCCTGGAAAATGGACTCGGGGATCCCTAGATCAGAACTTGAAAGCCTGGAATATGGACTCAGGGATCCTAGGTACCCAGTACCCGAGTACTAGCATCATAGGTTTGGAAAAAAAAAAGAGACAAATAAACCAGTTGGTAAAACACAAGAACTTTTCAAAATTATATAGGATAGCACAAACGAATGACTCCTGGAGTGTCTCATTGTATAAATTAGGCTTCCTGGGTAAAGTTTTAGAGGTATTATGAAGATTAACCCAACAATACGCAATAGCCTAACAGCAGCTCCAAGTGTCTCGTAATGTTCCACCCACTTAAATCAAGAACATAACTTTATGGCTCCAAAATCAGTAATGTATTCCGCATTGAGCTCTACCATTACCAACAAAAACTCCGAACATCTAAATTCTAACCCTTAGATATCTCACTAGCCTAACATCATTACTATCACAGTAACACGTCACCCCAAAGAGACATATGATATTGTCTCAAATGAAATTCTCCACTTCCTAGCCACATTTATTGCTTCCAGGACCTATCAAAAGTTGGCCTCACTGAATTCTATCATTATTAACACATCTTCCCAAATAGATGAACACAACAAATCTTCATCTAGTAAAAGACATAAAGTATAAACCCCAAAGGCCAATATTTGTCTCTTTATGCTGATGTAAGCATCTGCATATCCATGCATTCAAGGTACAACAAACCTCTAGGGAAAACTCGTACTAGATAATATGAAAACTCATACAAGGTACAACAAACCTCAAGGAAAACTCATACTATAAATTATATATGTCATTTCATGCAAAAGTATTTTAATCCCTAAAGAATATATGATAAATAATCCCTCACCAACTAATAGCTACCCAAATAATACCACCAAGCTGCTCCCTCTAAATGGAAATAATAGTTACAAGCAGTCAGGTACTCCCAACATTACTACACTTGCTTCTTACTTTCACTTCAAGGTCTAATTGATTCAATTTTGAACAAACACAATAAGCAAAGGCTTAATCCTAGAAGACAGGTCAGTTACATGAACCGCCAAATATATCATGTGCATTATAACACAAGTTTTTAGATATGAAAATTTATTAAAAATTTATAATAATACATTATCGAGTGATATCTAACTTGAATTTTTTCAACTTCTATTCTTCTACCACTAACTAGCTTCATTCATGCATAATGAATGATAACAAATAACAATGGTCAGAGATCATTCAGGGCATAAATACTTGTTCTAGAATGTCTGAAAAAGCCTTCACTTTCCCTTCAAAAATAGAAAAGGTTTAAGATTGAATTTGCAATTTGTTGATGCCCATAATTGAATTGAGTGATTAAAAAGGCATGGAAGGATCCCATTTTCATACTTTAATGGGTGTTCTCCAAATATTCACTTCCATATGTGATTAAAATAACAGTGACCGAATATTAGTCTCGGAGACTGTCAAATGAAAGAGACAAGAAATTGTTTAGTGAATACTATCTACAATGTCAGAACAATCTGTCACATTCCCTCCAAAATTAAATTGTATGATCATGTAAGCATCAAAAGGACCCATCTTTTACAAAATCATTCACAACCTTCCACTAAAGTCATTACAGGATCAAAGATTCTTTTCCTCYAAACCCTAATTAGTGACAACCAATTTTCTAGGGTTAGCTTACACCAAACTGTATAATAAGAAGCATAATCAATCAAAGCTTCTAAAAGAACCTACTGGAGAGTAGGGATGATTCCGGACGGATGCTTCGACAAATCAACAGGTTGGCTACCCTCCAATCCTTGTTCCGCCATTCAAATTTTCCTCTTCCTCCTGTTGAATATCAAAATTGGGGAGAAATTAGAAACACAGTTAATCATGCTATTATCATCAATAACAATTTTTTCTCCATTAAATCAAGCTTAATTCCCCAATCTCAGCTAATCCAGTTGACAAAAAACCACATAATTGACCCAGTTCATTAGCACGACAAATTTGACAAAAAACCACGATCATAAAAAAAAATCGCAAACTAAACAAACAACCTTCTGCCACCTAATTAACGATCATAGTTTTACCTAGCGAGCACAATTGATCAAATTAGCGAATTAATTGAAGATGAACAGAGTTTTAATCTTATACCAATAAACAAATTGCAGGCTAAATTCAGGAGAAAAAACGAAAAGAGGAGGTAAGACGGAATCTCACGGTGATATGATCGCCGGAAAATCAAGCGCGGTGTTTTCCGGTGATGTGATCGGAGATTATGGCGGTTGAATTTGCAGATCTGGTGAAGAGAGAAGAGAATAGAGGAGAGAGAAAAAGGAGAGAATTCGAGGGTCAAAAAGAATTTGAAAAATAGGGGATTTTATACAAGGTTTCTAAATACAACACCTATTTATATAGCTGATTGACTGAGAAAAATTCGGAGTGTAAGATTTTTTTTCAAAAAAAAAAAAAGATATATACAGTATGATGTACACCGTATGATATTAAATACGGCGTACTTCGTGTATAAGACTAGACAAGTACTGCGATTGTTTCCGTTGTTCAGTTGTTGGGCTTGTGTTTACAAAGTGCTTCAAGTTTTAACTACGGAGTACTTTCATTTGCAACAACAACAAAAAACTTGTCCCCTACCCGTAGAGGCGGTAAAAAGTGACACAATCCCTTAACACGACACGAAATCAATTGGTTATTAACAGGTTTGGGTTGAGAGTCTTTTCTCGGTTAAGTAAACGAGTTGACACGACACAACTTACTTATTAAATGGGTCGGGTAAGGGTTTGAAAGTTCAACTCGTATAAGTAAATGGGTTGCCACGATTGCACCTAATTATATACATTAGTATGTAAAAAAAAAGTATCACACGCTAACTTGACACGTAATCGATCCGTCATTAGCGGGTTTGGATCGAGGGTGTCAACCCATTTGAGTAAACGGGATGACACGTTAGGGTTGAAGGAGTTCAACTCGTTTATGTAAGTGACACAAGTCACACGACACGTTTAGGCGGTTTAGCACCTCTACGTACCCATCTCGTTTCATTTTAACAGTTCGTTTACTTCAACTAGAAACAAATGAATTGAATTGCAATAAATTATTTATGAAAGAACAAAATTAGGAAGTGAATAGAACTGGACTGAGTTAAAAATAAGTTTGACGACAACAATTAGCAACAAAAAAAAATTGAAATGTCAAACTAATTGCAACAAATTCTCTCTTTCCTAATTTGTAAGTCAAATATTCTCATCTCTCTTTTCAACACTGGCTTCACATTCTCTTCCAATCCATTTTTTTCTCACACAATAAAATTTTGCCTACAAGTCCACTCACTTGAGTTTGTTGCAATTAAAATAAAACGAGGATAGTCTATAATAATAGCGGTGAATTTTATACTGTTTGTTTTAACAAAATATATTGTCAATTTGTCATAGGTCTTGTTTTGTAATCAAATGCTCGATGTCAGTTGTTTAAGATTGTTGGTTTGACGAGCTTTTTAGTTTGGTTTTTTGAGTTGATTTTTTAGCGGAGTAGTAATTTATGTTACTAATTATTTGGCCTGTACATTATTATATGGCATGCTAATTATATTTATCTAAAATTAACTTAAATTAATGTATTATCCTATATTTATCTAAATACTATGAATTATTTTTCCATAAAACTAAATGTTTAACCATTACCTTTTTTTTATCAAAATTTCACAAATAATTTTTTTAAAAACTATATATACATCACTCTGGGACTATTTTGGTACTACTTTAATAATAGTAATAATAATAATAATAAAATGATTTTTATAATTACTACGGAGTATAATTAATAATTAATTTGGTAAATTATAATTTTCAAGTATTATTTATTAGATTGTACTTTCCTCGTAAAAATTTAATTGATTTGGGCACACTTTTTAAGAAAATGATTTAAGGGTGTAAACGAACAAATTAGGTAAAATAATTTTCACACAAACAAGAATAAGATTATATGATACTAGTCTTAAAATTATTTTACCTAATTTGCTCATTTACACCTTTAAATCTCCTACTTAAATATGGTCCCCAAACCAAAGTTGCAATTAAATTGTTACGAGGAAGTATTAATTATTAATAATTATTCTCTATTAATTGTGAAATTTATTTATTTTTACAAAATATATTAGGTAATTATGTCAAAAAAAACAAAAATCATTTCCATAAGTTGTGTGAGGTAACTTTTAGTTTTTGCCCTAAAATTCCGCTTTTCAACCACAAAAAAACAAATAACCAAACACCTTTTACGGGTTGTTTGACCGATTTGACAAGTCAGTGCTCAAAAGTCATTCCACAAACCAATAATCAGACATCTTTACATTTATTATGGGTAAAACGTTGTTTGCATTAAATATGTATAATACCTTTTTTTGCATGATAGTGATGATTTAGTTTGATCACATGTCAAAAATAACATGCAATTTATAAATTGTCAAATTCATATTATCATCCCTCTTTGTCAAACTTGTTTTAGAGAACTTGAGGATTCCATTGGTAAATTTCTATATCAATTGGAGTTAAAATTTAGTAATATGAAAACGAATACTTTATCTATTGGCTTTTCACCAACGAATTTGGAAACACTTGCATATTTGCATTAGCGGGGCTCTTCACAAGGACATACATCTTCCTAACTGTTAGCAACGAGATTTTGGAAGATTTGCAGGATACTTTCTCTTTATTGTTGTAGTGTTAAAACCCTAATCACTAATTGACTTCATTGTTGAAATCATACATTATTTGCTTGTTGTTTCTTTCACTAAATTTACACTTTGTGTCTGTGTGTGCTCTATTCAAATATTCAACAACATATTTACGCGTTGAAAAAATAAGTTCAGATAACAAACAACGATGAGCGACTACATGCCTACGACTCTACGAGTCTACGACTCATACGGAATCATCTAATTGTGGAATCCTAGTCCGTGATTTCCATAGTTAATTGATTAAATTCTGATAAGCTATTCTTATTAGCAACCGTTAGATCTAAATCAACGGTTAAAATTAAGTGTCTACTCGTTCGTTTTTGTAATCTTGCGACACCCACTAATATCTCTCTCTCATGTCTCTTTCTCTTGTTCTGCAAAACATTACGAAAACCCTAATTTTCTAATTCTGATCATATCAATTTTCTAATTTATTTTCTTCAATTAACTCAGATTTATACTGATTAAGCTCAATTTTCCTCTTTTTGTTGGAAGTTCTGGTAATTCTACTGTATCACTTCCTTTTTTTTAATTTGAATTTTCCTCTTATTTAATTCGCATTTTAATTGCGTTATATAATTTTTTTTTGAGCTGTTCAATTCCAAATTTCAGGAGAACTGTTTCGTTGATTAATCTGATTTTTTTTTTTTTTTGAATTTAGTTGTATCTTAGTTTGGAACGGAATTAAGCTGAACTTGGCAATGTGTATTGAATTAGTTAGTAGTAATGTTGATGTAGTAATTTAAATACATTGAAAGACTAAAACTTTTTTATTTTTATCTTTTTTAGTTGGTTATAATGCTATTGGATGATTATAACCTTATATTGTTGTTGATGACTTTTGAGGAATATCTGTAACTTGTGTATCGATTATGTGATTCTTTTTCAATTATCCTTCTTTGCTATTTTTCAATGCAGTGTCAATAATATTTATTATGAAATTTCTTCAATTTGATTGTGCTCCCTTTTGCAGTCGGGAGGTGTGTATGCACTTGCATGTTGTGTATTACTTTGGATGGATATGGGGAGGAATCCTAGGTGATGAAGTGTAGATGTTTTAGCTTTACAGTATGAATTGGTATGGGTGCTGACATTATCGGGGTAGATGACGGGAACATGAGGATCCGTGCCTCAACGGATAATGGAGATGCTGAAGCGAGTGAAGGAGGAGAGGTGACTCCAACTGATGCTTCTGTTGTTCAGGATGAAGTCCTTGTTCTTGAGCCACATGTGGGTATGGAGTTTGAGTCTGAATCTGCTGCCAAGGCATTCTACGATGAGTATGCTAGGCGTGTGGGTTTCAGCACCAAAGTCTGTCAAACTGGCCGGTTCAGACCTGATAGTTCTCTCACGTCTCGACAGTTTGTATGTGTAAAAGAGGGGTCCAAAAGGAGATCTTCTGACATATGTGAAGCCATGCTGAGAATTGAGTTGAAGGGTAACAAGTGGTCTGTGACAAAATTTAGCAAAGAGCACAACCATGCCTTAGAGAGCCTTAGTAAAGTACACAGTAATCGGCCACAAAGGCATTTTGCTGGTGCTGTGAAAAATGCTGCTGAACCTTGTCAAGTAGGTTCTATGGTGCCAAGTGGTTTCATGTATGTAAGTATGGATGGTAATCATGTAAACCATACATCTGTCGAAGCAAACCATGTAGCAAGGAGCATGTCTCCTGTAGAGCCAAGTCGCCAGGTCAAAAGCTCTAACTGCTTAAATAACTCCATCAGACCTGCTATCTTGAAGAGAACATGGGGCAAAGATGCCCAAAACATGCTGGACTACTTCAAAAAAATGCAGGCAGAGAACCCTGGGTTCTTTTATGCTATACAACTTGATGAAGATAACCGAATGGCTAATGCGTTTTGGGCAGATGCAAGGTCTAGGACAGCTTATAATCGTTTTGGTGATGTTGTTACTCTAGACACTTCTTATAAAATTAATCAGTATAAAGTGCCATTTGCTCCCTTCACTGGAGTGAATCACCATGGTCACACAATTTTGTTTGGTTGCGCATTGCTTCTAGATGATTCTGAGGCTTCCTTTGTTTGGTTACTACGGACATTTGTTACTGCTATGAGTGATCACCCTCCAGCGTCCATTGTCACTGCTCAAGACAGAGCAATTCAGGCTGCTGTCAATCAGGTGTTGCCAAAAGCCCGACACTGCTTTAGCAAATGGCATGTCCTCAGAGAAGGGCAGGAAAGACTGGCTCATGTTTGTCTCGTGAACCCAACTTTTCAAGTTGAGTTTTACAACTGTATTAATTTGACTGAAACAATAGAGGAATTTGAATCTGCTTGGGCATTAATCATCGATAAGTATGATTTGAGAAAGGAAGATTGGCTTCAGTCATTATATAATGCTAGAAGACAATGGGTTCCTGCATATTTTCGAGATTCATTTTTTGCTGCGTTGTCTCCTAGTCAAGGAGTTGAGCGTTCTTTTTTTGATGGTTATGTTAATCAACAAACTACATTACCTATGTTTTTCAGACAGTATGAAAGAGCTATGGAGTATTGGTTTGAAAAGGAAATTGAAGCAGATTTTGATACAATCTCCAATACTCCTGTTTTAAGGACACCTTCTCCTATGGAGAAGCAGGCTGCAAACCTTTATACGAGGAAGATTTTCACTAAATTCCAGGATGAGTTGGTAGAGACTTTTGCATATACAGCAAATAGGATTGACGGTGATGGTGCTACAAGCACATACAGAGTTGCAAAATTTGAAGATGTCCATAAGGCATACACAGTAACACTGAACATCTCAGATATGAGGGCAAGCTGTAGCTGTCTAATGTTTGAGTATTCGGGCATTCTTTGCAGACATATTCTAACAGTATTTACAGTAACAAATGTTCTGACCTTACCTCCACATTACATATTAAGGCGTTGGACCATAAATGCTAAGAGTGTGACTGCATTGGATGACCCTTTGGTCAATCATGCACAGGAATCCATTCCATCCAGGTATAACAGTCTTTGTCAAGAAGCAATAAGATATGCAGAGGAAGGGGCAACAGCATCAGAGACTTATACTGTAGCTTTAACTGGTCTGAGAGAAGGAGCAAAGAAGATTGCTCTTGTGAAGAAAAATGTTGCACAGGTTGCACTTCAGATTCCTCAAGGGTCCGCTTCTGGTTATGATGCCAAGAAAACTTCTGCTGCTGATACACCCTTGTTATGGCCCAGACAAGATGAAGTTACCAGGCGGTTCAACCTTAATGACTCTGCTGTATTTCCTCATCCTGTCAGCAATATGAATCTTCTACACACCGTCCCGTCATCCCATCAACGTGATAATGGCTCCTCAGACAACATGGTATACGAGTCAATATTATTAACAACCTTCTTGCTTCTCTATGCATCAATAAATGTTGAATATTAAACAGTGTTCTTTTGATCCTCGTGATTAGGCTGTACTTCCTTGTTTAAAGTCAATGACATGGGTCATGGAGAATAAAAATTCAGCGCCAGCAAATAGAGTAGCTGTCATCAACTTAAAGGTTTGTAAATCCTTGTTATCTTTCTTAGAATACTTGATTGCTCTCATATTCTAGGGAACTAAATGCTTGCATTGTTTACTGGTGAAATATTCAGCTGATAGATGAAAAGTATATATAAAGAGAAGGATGGTAATTGGTAGAGTTAGTGACTTGCAGAGTTGGTGAGTATGGTGACTGACTAATTGTACTAGCTAGATGGTGCGTTGAACTTTAGTGGGGCACAGAAGTCTATTATACGTATACTGAAATTTTATGCTGTAATGTGTTACTCATGTGTTTAGTATACTCAATGTTGAAAATTCATCTAGACACCACTTGCAGGCTCACAGCTGTGTTGGAGAATATTTTAGAAATTCGTCATTGCTTCTGTCTCTCTACAATGTGGAACGAGGCATTTCGACGAAGGGTCAGAATTAAGAATTGGGTGAACTTGGGGCAGGTTGTTAGTCAAAACTCAAAGTTGGAAAATTGTGTTTGGGCCGACTCTGCTTTCCGTGTTGCTGTTGTGTAGGATAGTGTTTTTTTTTTTGCACATATTCTTCAAGTACTTCTTTGGGTTCAAACAATACGTAAATTTTAATAATGATATTGGTTTCTTCTGTTTCCTTTCTCAACAATAGCTTTGCTGCTTCTATTAGAAATGTTTTCTATGTCTTGGAAGCAGCAATGGTTAAGATTTTTGAGACTTCGGTTATATCAATGTTTGTCAATGTATTGAACCAATTGGGCGTGTTCTGAGTTCCATATCCAATTGTGGATAGAGAATTGTGCACATTCTGAGAATTGACATTATTTCCTCTTTCTTATTTTACTTATGCAGTTACAAGATTACAGTAAGAGCCCTGCAGTAGAATCAGAAGTTAAGTTTCAGCTGACCAAGGTCACTTTGGAACCTATGCTTAGATCTATGGCCTACATCAGTGAGCAGCTGTCCACACCAGCTAATAGGGTTGCTGTTATCAATTTGAAGGCAAGTTTCTCCCAAGTCTTTTAATTTGGTCAAATTACTTTGCATGATTGATCACACACCTCTCTAACCCTTCATTGTGGTGCTTTTACACGTAGTCTGGATTGAAGGAAAGAAAAGATAATTAGGGAGGGGGAGAGAAAGAGAGGGAGAGGTGTGTGTGTGTGTGTGTGGGTGGGTGGGGGGGGGGGGGGGGGGGTGTTCAATTTCTCTTGTTTGGGCAAAAGGTTAGGGGAGGGAGAGGGAGAGATTCATGTTTACTGCCTCTTTTATTAGCACAATCCCTCCTGTAAATTGTACTAACACTAAGCTCTGATCAGATGTAATGTAAAAGAACTTTAATTCCATGCTCAGAATGACGTATTTCAACCTAAACAAATATCCATTGAAGTACCCACATTAGGTCCCATTGAAATCCTACAAGTTCATGTCATTTATTAATTGTATTTAGTTAACAAAACCCCACGTGATTTCTATAAATGTACTTCATTCTAATTTTTTTCCAATGAATTTCATTTAAAAACCAACGCTTCAATTTAGATTAGGGTTGCTTCAAATAACTTCAAAATGAATCCCAAAAGTAACTACTCTCTCCATTTCTAAATGCCCATTTAAATAACTTCACGCATGTTAATGCATTTTTTTTTCTTGTTAAATAAAAGAATTTCATTACCAAAAGTAAAAGAGTACAAGTTAACACAAGGGAAGAAGAGCAAGCCCCTCCAACAAGGAGAGGCCCAAAACACCCCAACAAGAAACTAAAAAGAAAACAACAGAACACAACAAAGACCACAAACCAAAGCAAACGAAAAAGCCCTAAGGAGAGTCAAAAGACCAAAACCAAACTAAGTTAAATAAGGGCTAAAAGCTAAGGGAAAATCATCTCCTCACGAATGTCCATCAAGGCCAAATAAGAATTTGATTGAGCAATATCAGGGGCCTTAGGAGCCTTTTAGATTCTAGTCACAGAAGTCCACTGTCCTGAATTAGCCGAGTGACCAAACCTGATTGTAAAGGATGTCAAGCTTCTGTGAAGCTGCATGAGCATCAGGGGACAAACCAGGATCATCAATAACTTTATCACTATGAAGTATAAACCACAGAACTAGGAGCATCAATTGACTACTGATTGAGGCAGCAGGGTGCTGTTGAGGATGCTCGGGGTCCTTTTTTCTAGGGACAACAGGAGCTTTCTTGGGATCAAGACATTTAAGTCCTAGAATATTACATTTGTTGCAAAAAAGAAGGCGGTCATTCATAACACACTTTTTGCTCTGAAAATTTTCCATTAGGGCCTGCAATGCTGACTGATTTCACTAGTGGCTTTGTAACATCAATTTCAACCAATGAACGAGCAAAATAGACCCTTAGTTGCGTTGTAGTACACTTGTCAGCACAAATTGGTCTGCCTAAAATGCTCCCAAGACGACTCAAAAGAACTCCAACAATTTAAAGGCAAATTAGGCAACCTGATCCAAAGTGAAAGAGTTGATAAAATCTCATTGATTTCTTCATATCCCAGTTTTCTGCTACTTAGCTGCATTTGTACCTTTCCTGTGTTTATGAAAGCTGGTTATCCTCTTCATGATGTAACAAGATCTGGGGATAGATGACAATAAAGTAGGAACTTTTGATGTATTTCTTTCCATCTGTTTACTATGTGCTATGCTGATGCCAAGTAATTATTTTTGGAAATTTTACAAAAGTTAATGATAATACTGGCGACTCTTGTGACTCTAAATTCTTGTGCATCTAATTTTTATTTGGTTTGTTGCATTTTTTCGTCAATTGATGTGATATGGCACACTCATGAAAATGATGCTTCCAATTTTGAGTGACAGCCTGAGCACTGTGATTAGATTCCAATAAATAGGAGAACTCAGGCGAATAATAAAACATTTTAATACTTTTAAGTTCCGTCAAAAACTTAAAAGATTTTCAATTGCTTTCTTGAATCTGGAAATTATTGTGTGAAGTTCAATCTGAACACAGTTGAACTCTTTTCAGTTAAGTGATTGTATTGGCGGCTGATTAGGTTCAAGAGAGCTCATTTCTGCTTGATATTATTCTAAAATTTCAGCTCCAAGACACCGAGACAATCTCTGGAGAATCGGAGGTGAAGTTTCAGGTGTCCAGGGATACATTAGGTGCCATGTTGAGATCAATGGCTTATATTCGTGAGCAATTATCAATTGTTGTAAGTTATTCTGTTCTCGCTGTGTGAATTTTATTGCATATATTGACATATCATATACTCATCTACACATGACTAACTTCCAAGGCACGTATACCTGGTTTCAATTTTCTCCTTTTCTCCCTTTCCCAATTCTCTTTACCTTTGTAATGGAGAAGGGGTGTTAAACTGTTCAGTTGGTTATTGGTGCTACCTCTCGTCTGTTATGTCAACGATCTTATTGCCATAGCATACTGCCAAAGATTTCATCATGTCTATCCCACTTACCATCTGAGGCTTCAAGAATGTAGAACTTGGAAGGTGGACAAACAGTTCACAGGATTTGAATAAGTTTCTGGAATTTTACTGTTTCTGATTATAATCAATTGTTTGGTTTAATGATGGGTAAAATTTAAGATCACTATAGTCGGACACTCAAACCCAATATGAACACTGCCAGCTACATATCTCCCAAGTATTTAGTCTCGCATCACTTTAATGGGGTTTCGAATTAGATTCATCTCTTTTTTGGGCAATAAATTCTCTCTTTCAACATGGGTTTCCTTCTTTTTTTACGCTATATCTCTCCCTCTCAAAAAAAAAAAAAAAAAAAAAAAAAAAGTGTAGAATTCCTTGTTTACCAAAGTGATGTGAGTATTTGGTTATTGCTATTGGTATTATTATTAGTTTTTTATTATTAGTTTTGGGACAGCTGATTCATGTTAATTATCGTTTACATTTTAACTTGTATTTCTTCCGCTCTATAGATATTTGTTCTTAGACCACACTATATCCTCATATGCATGCATTGTTTTCTTTGTCAGGTTGAGGCACGGACGGAGCAAGTATCAAAAAAACAAAGAAAGTAGAGGTTTATTAGATTTGTAGCTTCAATTTTAGGGTTAGGTTTGTAGTTCTCATTAGGTGTGAATTTGTTCGATTAGATAGGTTTTCTTGCCCCCCTCCTCTCCCCTCCTTGGTTCCCAACATTCTTGTAAAAGACCGATGGGGGTTGTATACAGTTTGGCATTTGTTAGTTGGAGCTGAGTTGGCGGAGGTGCTAATTTTGTTTCATAATGAGCTCTCCTCTTCATACTCCCCTGATAGGGCATTACAAAGTTGTACATGTTTCTTCCTTTTTCTTTTGATTTTTTAGTCATAACTCATAATCATGTAACCATATGCGGTCCGTGTGCTTTGTAAACAGATGTTTCTCAACAATTTTTTTTTTTTTTGAGCAATCATCCGATGTTTTACAATGTTATTTGTGTAACATATTCATGTCCCTTAGTAATTGCCTCTTCCTCCTCTCTTAGTAATTGCCAGAGACCAAATAATTGATGTCTTAGCAAGTAGCAACACAGTTTTGGCCATTTGATCTAAAAGATGATGAAACCTTCATTTGGTTCTTGAGTTTAGCGTGCACACTTGTTTATGCACGCTAAACTCAAACTTATCTACTTCCTCCGTAATGTCTTAATAGAAACATTGGGTGTGACACAGATTTTCAGTTTATTTATGAATAATAGTGTTTGGTGTGTTAACACTATTGTTGTTATGTTAAAGAAAAGAGAGAAAATAGTGTGTTTATTATTGTTTTGTCACTTTTGTGTGCACATGAGTCCTCGAATATAAATAAGGAGAATGAGACTTGTTAGTTGCCCTAACAAACAAGGAGGGACTCAAAATCTCTCTTTTTTTTCTCTAAAACTCTAACTTTTTTTCAACTATCGGGGCTACTATCATCTCTTTGACGGTGGTAAGCCTCAATTTTTCTTTCTACTGCTTTGTTTTTGCTTGTTTGTTCATTAATAATTCTCCTTTCTATTTCTTTATGGGAGTTTTATCCTCATTTATTGGGTTTTTCTATCTTTGTATAAGTGTTTTATCCCCAACTTTTAGGTTTATTATTATCTCCTTTTGTAAGAGTTTGGAGTGTAGTTTTCTTGTCTTCCCTTATGGCAGATCAGATTATCTAGGGTTTTGTTTTTATCGTTCGTTGGAGAATGGAGATTTAGGGTTTCACAATCTCGGAAAGAATTCAGAAAATAACAAAAGTATATTCACCCAAACAACTATGCATCAACTCACAAATTGTATTGTTTTGGATGAGGTTTTTTATTAAGGCTATTTTAAATCGAATTTGCGATGTAACTAGTTCTAAGGTATTTTGTATTTTTGTTGGAATTTTTGTTTTTTCTTCCATTGATTGTAAGTGTCTTTTGACTATTTCTTATTAATGAAATTCTTATTCTTCTCGTCAAAAATATAAATAAGGAGAAAGATGGTATTAAAGTATTATTGTCATTTTTAGTAAATATTACTAGTAAAATGTTACGGAGGAAGTATTAATTTAAATAATTAGAGATAGGTTGAAATGCAGATGATTAATTGTTATTGTGATTTTAAAATTAGTATCATTACGAGGTATAAAAGTTGCATTACTATTTCTAAAGGAAATTGTTAATGCTATCCGCAAATACCTAAAAAAAAAATATCATAGGCGCAACCAAGTACCCAATCAATTTCCATGGAGCTGAGATCGGTACAGACTTGGGAATAAAATTTGGAATCAGAACCGGTTTCAACTTTTGGGGAATTGGAACCGCCACCATTAGGAACCGATACCGAAATCGGATACTCGATTTATAAATAAACAAAAAACCTAATTTTTGTTTTGTTTTTAAATTAGAAGCATTGGAGCAATGTGGCATATTGCATTGTACTTTACACCTATGATCTTAGACAAAAAATAAATAAATAAAATAAAATAAATTACAATTATCCAAATAAATATTACAAAGATCTAATTAATAATTATTACAATAATCTTAAATGCAAATTAATACATATGAAAAACCCAATCTAAATCCTAAAGTTACAAAATACATACAAGGTACCCGATATCACCGATTCGCAGAGTACCAGGTCCAAAATATGTCTGCCTGGAACCGAAACCAATCATCACTAGTTCTTTAATTTTGGAACTGGAACCAGTAACACCAAAATCGATTCCAGGTTCAGACCAACCGACCATATGCATGTTCCATGTATTAAATCGGGTGTCCGTATTTTTTTCTCATCCTTAGGAGTGGGTATTTTGGGAAAAATACAAAAATGAGCGTAATGAGGGGTTTTTCGGGGAAAAATACAAAAATACGCGAACATAACGGAGGTTTTCAGGTGTGATTTATCTCGACACTTTATAAATGGCCAAAAAAGTTACTTTATAAAAGTATTCTTTGTTTTTTTATACATGCACCGTTAATTGGTTTTGCACTTCCCAACGCCCGCAATTATGTTAAATACCATATGACCAGATGTAACATAAAGATTTCTACAATTGATTTTTTTTACCCTTTTAGCAAGTATGAGTCAAGGGTGCTAACCAATTTAAATACACAAGTTCATACTACGCAACCTGTTTAATAGAATGGTCGGGTTAGAGTTGTGGATGTTAATCAAACTCTGGTCAGAAGAGGAAAAGGAAAGTTTTTGGTTGCATGGGAAGAAAGTGACGGAAACAAATTAAGGAAGAAAGGAAGCAAAGGGATATAGTCAAAAAGAGGCTGGGAAACAAAGTTCATGCAAAGCTCTATGCTCTCTTAGATGAAGCTGCTGAGGTGAGGGCCATCAAAGAAGGGAAGAAGTCTAAAGGAAAAAATATCTTGCTAGAGGAACCAGAGGATTCTGATAGTGACGAGGATACTGGATGTAGAAGAAGAAAGGATTGGATCACCATCACACCTGCACCACTAAGGATTGTTGAAGTCCAGGTTAACTCGTTTTCTAACTATTGAAGGCCCAGAGGCTGGCCTAAAGCCTCAAGGCGCCAGATGAGGACTTTGGCATGGAATTGTAGGGGCACAAATACAGAGGGGTCCCTTACAATTCCTCATGTCAAGTGGTTAACCAATAAGGTTAACCCGGATTTTGTTTTCCTCTCTGAGACTAAAAATAGTGTTGATAATCTTAGACCTGTTTTGCTAAGCTAGGCTTTGTTAGTAGTGATGGTTGTGATTCTCAGGGCTTACTAGGTGGTTTATTTGTGGCTTGGCATGCTAACATTTCTATTACTGTTTTATTTTGCAATAGCAATGTAATTGTTTCTCTGGTTAATGAAGGAGACTTTTGGTATTACTTGTTCTGTGTCTATGGTTCACCATACATTAAAGAGAGAAGAGGGGTCTGGGACCTTCTTCATTCCCTCTCCCTCAAGTTCACAGGCCCAACTTGTTACATTAGGGATTTCAATCAAGTGGAGTACTCGTACCAAATACTAGGGGGAAATGACTCTATCCAAGGAGTAAATGATTTCATCTATTGGAAAATTGTGTCAAATGTTACTGACCTGCCAGGAAAAGGTACAAAGTTTTCCTGGTGCAATAACAGGGATCCCCCCGATACGATTTATGAAGATCTTGATAGAGCTTATGGGAATAGTGGGTGGCTCAATTTATTCCCAGAGTCTTATATCTGGAAAATGGACATCCTGGTCTCTGATCATGCCCCAATTGTCCTCCACACTACTCCCCAAAAGAGGAACAGCAAAAAACCTTACAAGATGGAAGCTTGGTGGCTGGACTGTAAGGACTCAAACAACATTATCTTGGAAGAATGGAGCAAGCATGTTTCTGGTTCACCTATGTTCACCCTTCAAAGGAAACTTTAGAATGTCCTATGTAGAAGCAAATTTTGGTGTCAGGACTACAAGAAGAAGGTTGGTATCACCTGGGACAAGTTTGCGGATCAAACACATGATGTTCAAAGCAGCATTGATAACATTGACTCAGCCAAGGAGGACCGCCAATGTAGAAAGTTATGTATGGAAACGGCTCACCTTCAACACATCTACTGGAAGCAAAGAGCTAAGGACAGATGGGATGCCTGGGGTGACAAGTGCACTAGCTACTTCTACAAATGTGTTAAAACTAGGAAAGGAAGGAACACTATCAGAGGAATTAAATTGGATGTGATAATTGGATCTATGATGAACTAGCTATCTCTGATYCCTTTGTCTCGTACTATAAGGACTTGTTTAAGTCTAACTTCTCTGAAGATCCTTTCACCTCCACCTTTGTTGATGATGCTCACAAGACTCTCTGGTTGGGGAACCTCCCAACCCTGGATGGTTCTAGTGTCAATCATTTGAGCAAGCCTTTCTCTGAGCTTGAAATTAAGGAAGCTGTTTTTTCCATGAAGCCCCTAAAGTCTCCTGCCCTGATGGGATTCCACTAGCTTTCATTCAACACAGTTGGGAGGTGATCAAAGATGATGCTTGTGAAGCTATTAACTCTTTCTTCAACTCGGACTTTCTGCTTAAAGAATCCAACAAGTCTTCCATCTGTCTTATTCCAAAGGTCCCTACTCCCTAATCCTGAGTCTGTCAAAGACTATAGACTTATCAGTTTGAGCAACACCTCTTATAAAATCATCTCAAAGTGTATGGTTAGAAGATTGAAATCTGTCATTGGAAAGCTTATTGGTGAATGCCAGAATGCTTTTGTCCCATCCAGACTTATGTCTYATAACTGTGTTCTGGCTCYTGAACTTCTTGACAGCATCAAAAGAAGAAAGCTTGGCAAAATTCATGAGGCTATCCTTAAGGTTGATTTGAACAAGGCTTATGACAGAATAAGTTGGGGTTTTCTCAAGGATGTGCTGGTGGCTATGAAATTTCCTACATTGTGGATTCAATGGATTGAGCAGAGTGTGTGCACTGTTTCTTATGAAGTCCTTGTCAATGGTGTTCCTTCAAAGACTTTTTATCCTAAAGCTGGTTTGAGACAAGGGGACCCCCTTTCTCCCTATCTATTTCTACTATGTATTGAGACCCTCTCTAGAAGACTGCATCATGAGCATCTCAAAGGCTCAATAAAAGGAATCAAGCTAAGCAGGAGTAGTAAAGCCATTAACCACCTTTTCTTTGCAGATGATGCTCTTTTCTGTTTCAAATCTACTAAAGCTACCTGTAGAAACCTCAAATCAATCATTGATGACTTCTGTTGTATTTCTGGTGAATTAGTAAACTTTCAAAAATCTCATATCATCTTCAGCTCTAATGTGGATACTGCTACTAAGGATGTTCTTAAGGAATGGCTTGGTGTTGCTGTTTCAAACAATCTTGGAGTGTATCTTGGTTGCCCTATGGATGTGGATGGTAGAAATTCTGTTGATGCCTTTAAGGACGTGTATGACAAGACCTCAAGCACCATTACCTCCTGGAAGTATAGCCATCTAAGTCAACCAGGAAGAACTATTCTCACCAACTCTATCCTTATTACCTTTGCCAATCACATTATGGTTGTTTACATGCTCCCCCAAAAGGTTTTGAAGAAACTCAATTTTCTCTTCCTCAGCTTCTATTTGGAAAAAAGCAATGACACAAAAGGAATTCATTGGAAGAACCAAAAACTGCTACAACAACAGAAGTTAAATGGAGGGATGGGTCTGAAGGATATTGAGCTCTGGAATGCTGCTATAGTGGGGAAACAAGCCTGGAGAATTCATAGTCAACCCAACCATTTGATGTGTAGGGTGATGAGATCAGAGTACAAGGGATCCTTCATAACCTTACATGACAAAAAGCTCCCTCCTACTACCTCCTTTTGTGCTAGAAGTATTGCTAAAGGAGCCAATACCTTTAGAGAAGGATGGGGTTATAGAATTGGGAATGGAAGAAGTATCAGGTTAATCAATGATCCCTGGCTGGAGAATGGTGATGTCAAGTTTAGAGCTCAGCACCAGAACAACCCACATAGACCCACCCTAGTGGCTGACCTCATCACTAACCAAAGAAAATGGAATACACACATGGTCTGGAATTATTTTGAAGACAAAACTGTTAAAGAAATTTTGGCTAACCATATCTCAACCAAGGAGAAGGAGGATCAGTTAGATTGGAGATTGAGTACTAATGGTTTGTATACTATCAGGTCGGGTTACCATTGGCTATTGAATGCAAAAGGTTCGAGTATCAAGAATAATATTTTCTCTGAAGTTTTCTGGAAGCATGGTTTGGAAGTGCAAGATGACCGAGAAATGGAAGTGGTTCATTTGGAGAAGCATGCATAACTGCATGGCTACTACTGATAACTTAAGAAAAAGGGGCATGTGTGTTGACACTACGTGCTACTTTTGTCATCAACATGAGACGGTTGATCATATCCTTAAAGATTATGATTTTGCCCAACATATTTGGGCAGCTTCTCCCCTTGGCATCAGGTTCCCTCKTGATCACCATACTCAGTTTGGAGATTGGTTTCATAATTTCTTCCTTTATCTTATCAGACATTCGGATAATGCATYGATCTGGTTCGTGGCTACAGCTTGGACAATMTGGTGTTATAGGAATGAGAAGGTGTTTAGAGGTGYCAACATTAACCCCTCACAGGTTATGACTAGAATCCACCTAGAAGTTCAACAATGGTGTAGTGTCTTCAGCAATGACAGCAGTATTAGACGAACAGAACACCTGGCTAAGGAGCAACGAGGGTATGTAAGCTGGAGTACAGATCATAATGCCCCTGACAACCATTTTAAGCTGATTGTGGATGGTACTTGGAAGAAGAAGAAAGATGATCATTGCCGCACTGCGATTGGTTGGTGTATACTTCAGAATAATGTCATCATGGCTAAAAAGGGTAAAAGAGTATTTGCAACCTCCCCCACCCAAGCTGAAGCTCTTGCACTACTTGAGGGGCTCCAGGAGATTCAAGGTCTGACCGACCAAGCCGATGTGTCTACTGATTCAATGGAGCTTATCCACTCGCTCCACCATCCGAATAAAACACCATCCGAATGAAACTAGGCGCGATTGCAAGAACATCATTTCTAACATTCTAGACATTTGTTATTCGAATTTTCGTTATGTGTATTAATAAAGTTTCTCGTAGTGTAGTTGGTATGACCCATGTACTTGCCACTAGAGCAAGGAAAAGTGTCTGCTAACTCTTGTCTGTTGTCTATCTTTCCAAAAAAAAAAAAAAAAAAAAAAAAAACCATTTGTGTAGCGACAACATAGCATGAAAAAGACCCATTGGCTCTTAAAATAAGGGTGAAATAGGTTTGGAGAATATTAGAGCGTAGAAAAATAATCAGCCGTGTCAAATGAAGCCAAAGCAAATATTTCTTTGTACTTTTATATAGCTAATCTCAGCTTTTGTTGTCCACAACTGGCTTAGAAAAGTTGAACAAGATGCAAAAGTGAAAGTGCCTCCAAAAATGACTAAAATATTCTAAATTTACACAAATTATCAATGGATAATTAAATCCAGAATTCAACCTAAGTCACATACAGGAAGGACCCCTCCACCAATACTTTTCGTGAGGTGTTTGTCCATCTTGAACACAGCTGAACAGTTCAATATGAAGACACGGCAGCACCATAGTGAAAAACAGCCTGATTCCCAAAACCCGGCAGACACAGGGTCAATAAGAAAGCAAAAGAGCGGGCCCTTCAAATGGCACACGATGGCTGGCGTGATACTGTCTTCAACCTCACAAACTCCGGTAGTCAATTACAGTCACTTCATCTTCCGGTGCATCCAAGTCTTGGTAGCTGCAGCAATAGTGAATATAAATATATTAATTATGATGCACACGTGTCAGAACACAGAAGTTCAAGAGTGAAGTTGACAAACGGTGTAAAGTGCAGATAAGAAAAAGATGTTTGTCTGCGTCTTTTGTAAGGAGTTATCAGATCAAAAGTCCGAACAGGATAGATGCTAAAGTACTAGACACAAAGCAGATCAAAAAGTTGCTAACGATTCAAATTAATACAGCATTACAAATTTGCCAAATTTATACATGAGGCTTAGTATTTTGTTTTGGGTGAGTTAACATTTATGATGCCATAATGTCCGCGTGAATCAAGAAACGGATTGGGGGTTAACATCCTTATTTCCCTATAATTTTATTTGGTTGCACTTTTATGCAAATCCTTTTACCCACTTTTCTGTTTCAAAAGCACCAAAACTTCTGCCTCACGATTCCCCTCCACTACTTGGGACTTGGATTCCCCATAATTTAGTTTCTCTTTAAGGTTTGTTCTCATGCCACATCACATTTTCACAAACCTCTCCCAAACAAACCTATGGACCAACAATAGGATAAACCTTTCCAAAGGTCTATATTCGGACCCACATTTTACACCTCATTTTGAAATAAAACTTTTAACTAATTTACATTCATACTTCAATTTACTTTTTCATTTTTTTTAACCCAATGGCCCCACCATATTGCCACATCCCCATTTACAAACCACTCACTATTTTGTAACCCCTCTCATATATGAACCCCAACAAAATTYAGTAGCAATAGGAGGTTTGTTTATGAACCTCAAAAAAACAAAACAAACCTCTCCACACAACTCCTATTGCTAATGCCCAAACCTACCAACCAACCACAACTTGAAGCCTACAACCATGCGTTTGACACCCAACCATCAGCTGGAAGACCGGAGTCTGGAGCCCATAAGCAAAAACCCCATTCCAACTCAACCCCCCACTATATCTTCACTAAAATATTGACCTCAAATTCTCAACCTCAACCCCGTGTTATCACCAAGACTCGTCTAAATTGACCATCACAGGAAACATCCCATCAAGCACCACCACTGATAAAACCCACAGAATGACAACCCACAACTAACATACCCAAAAGCCCAAACCCTAAAATTAACGGAGAAGTTAAGATTATTTTTAAAAAGCAATGACATACACATACCAAATTTTTTAATGTATGTAATTACATGGTCTAATTTGACCATAAAAACTTCAGATCTGAAGCTTTAATTGATGGCTTCAACCATTGAATCCATTTTGGAGTATTTTGCAATGGCTCAGCGACAAAAAAATAGCAGTAATTTTGCTTTAGTGATGGCAGTACAAGAGTTGAGAGGATGATGTACCACCATGGATGAGACGATGAGTGAAGGGAAGTCAAAGGAATGAAATGGCCGTGAAGGATGAAGCAGGAAGCTATGAGAAGACTGGAAACTCAAAACGAAATAAACGTTTGCCCTTTGTTTTGTTTTGGGGTCTAAACACAAAATCAAAAGGTTTTATTCCTACTTTTACCAAACCATTTTTCTTAACTATGTTCCTTGATTCCTTTCTCCTTGTATTTTATTTTTCTAATTCCTTTCTCTTTATCGCAAGTGAACCAAACAACCCCAAATTAGAAAAGGTTTGTTAAAAAAACAAGCATATTAAATTATTAATATTGGGTCCAATACATAAAACTTAAGCTACGTTTGCCTATTGGTGGTATAAATGTTATTAATTAAGAGGCTTGTATAATAACGATGTAACATATGGACAAGCCTCTAATGGGTTGGCTACTGCCATTCTGCCCTACATGACCTTTGTGCTTACCCAAGGGGGGAATAATCAATTACAGCGAATAAAAAGATGGACCATGCATAGACGTGAATTTTTGCTCACACCACTGTTCTAGACATAACTAAACCTTCGAAAAAGGATATGTTTAAAACGACAAGGACATTTACATCAGCCAGCAACAGATGCCCCTTTAAGTAAAAGTCTGATCCCACAATGCTCGCAAATCGGACGAAATAGGGAGATGAAAATAGTAACCAAGAAAACCATATATAAGCCTCAGAAAAGCAATGTGAAATTAAAATGAACACAGTACCTTCGCAGACGTCTAGGATCTTGCCGGAAAGATGGCGGTAAAATTATAGGATTTCCACCCCTCCCATTTCTCCCTGGCCCTTCAAAAGGAGGGGGTCCACCCTGATCGCGCAACATTCGCATTGCAACTTCAGGAGGAGCTGGCACAAAAGGTCCCAGTGGACTGCATTCACAACCACAAGCAAGTAAGCTTGATAATGAAATATAAGCCATAAACACTGTAATTAGGATAAAGATCCCGACGCTCTAAAATTTCTAAACGAACAAGGACCACCTCAGAATTTTTGAAGTACTTTTTTTAATAAAAAAAAAGGTCCAATAGTCAATTCAAAGAGCAGCAGAAGCATCAATATCTTCTCTGTAAAGCACCCATAAAATCACTCTTATTGTTTAGTTTACACTTTACAGTTGATGAAGTTATAAATTTGCACATCTATAACTTTATAAAATCTAACAGAGGGCCAGCTTTATTCTTCAAAACACACCAAAAAGAAAATCAGATAATCCATACATACCCTGCACCGGGAACAGGCATCAATACAGGTGGTGGTGCAATATCAGGGGCAAATGGGGCAACATGCATTCCTTGTCCAGCAAAATTATCAAAAACAGGTTCATCAGAGTTCCCCTTGTCAGAACCATCATTATTGGGTGGGAAATCAGCTTGAGGGTTCTCTGATCTTTCAAATCTGTCACCACCATTCCGGTCTCTTTCTCTGCGATTGCCTCTATCATCTTTCAAACGGTTGTCTGCACCTGGTCTCCGTCTTTGCAGCTTGTCTTTCTGCATGAAGCAAAGAAAAGTTAATGAATACAAGCACAAGCTTCTGATGCTTAATTGGCAAGAAAAAAGAGCAAAAGGTACAACTTTATGGAGCATAACTGACAAGCAAATAGATGTCGATATATCCAAAATCTATTCTAATCCTTCAACATATGCAGAAATTTATTATAAACAGCAAATGTAGTCCCTCAGTCCTTCAAGGTCTATTAAGCTGGAGAATCAAAAATGGGTATCAACATAATCCATTTACGCCGCAATACAAAAACCTTTTATGCCACAATTCAAAAGAACTATATACACTAGTATCTATTAAAGAAGCTATAAGAGATTCAGAGTAGGCAACTGCTAAAAACTCGCACATGAAAGTATGTTCCGCAATTCCACTTTCAGAAATATACTCCATCACTCATAAGAACAGGCCAAATATATTTTAAGTGAACTGCAAACATTAGGCATAGTCAAGCACAAAATAGGTCTGAAAGCCATTTCCTACTCTGTTTATAAATCTGAATGCATCGTAATAACTACACTATGTTCCCTTCACATTATTGACATGTCTTATTAAAACAAACCATACCAAATAACAGTACATTTATCCATCATAAATATCTTTAATTTAAGTGTTAACATAAATTATAACATCTTGTGAAACAGCCACTACTAAGCCAAAATATACACTTCCTCCAGTTTTTTTAGAACTCAATACACTCTATTTGTTGAAGTTTATGAGTACTCCATACTTGCTACACTTCTATTTTGGACAAAAACTCTCCTCTCACATGGATCCCTTTTTTTCTCTCCCTCTCTCTTTCCTCTCCAAAAATTGCATAGGAGTCCACAAAATGAGAAGTCTAGTGAGTATAAAACATCGGAGGAAGTAAAATACAGTCATAACAGCTTCACATCAAATCAATTTACAAATTTGCCAAAACCCATGGAAAACAAAAGAAAGCCTAAAAAAAACTCTCAAGGACACTTCTCTTTTAAGAAAATTATTGAACTTATGCTTAACCTACAACCGCTTTAATCTCCCTACAGTAGAAAAGGCTTCTTTTATTATTTATCCAATCATTTGCATAGCTAACATCACAAGTCAAAGGAACAAACCGGTACAAATTGCTGCATTACAGGTTGGCCACCAGGGGCATCTGGGTCACTGCAGAAAGAAAAATTTTAATTAATTACCAATACCTCAAACGAATTAACACAAAAGGCAAAAAAAAAACAAGAGCAACAGATACCTCATATAATTCTGGAAGTATATATCTTCACGCACTTTGGATGTAAGTTCCATCACAAGTTCTGTGTGTTTCAGTTTCAAATGCTTGTGGACATACTCAGCAGCATGGAAGAGCTTTGTGCAACCCTTGGCCCCACAACCATACTTCCATCCATACTTTTCATCCCTAATTTTTCTTACATAGGGATCCAGAGCATCAACAGCAGCCGCGTCGATCTTTTCCTTCGCAGTCATTACCTCAAGTGGATCATGACTCCGCAATCTATCCTGCCAATAAGAATCAAGCTTCTTTTCCCATTCTGCTGCATTCACAGCAACATCAGAATTCTTCCCCTCAGCTCTCACATGTCGAAGGCCCTTCTGTTCAGCTGTTTCAATCATGCCATAATAATCAACCCCGTGAACACGCCAGAGGTAAGTCACAAGAGTATCAAGAAGCTCAACGCCCTCAAGACCCTTGACAGAAGTTAATCCACGGATGATGATAACTGGACCGATTGATCCACTATGTGATCTCTCTCTATTCATCTTTTCAGTATCATCTTTAGACAAAATATTGTCCTCAATTCCCTTTTCAGAGTCAAGTTTTGTGACCAGTGCTTGAGCAATTTCAATGTCAATCTGAATTCGTCTTGGCTCAGAACTAACAGAATGAGCCTTAGGGGCAGCTGATATATCAGCTTCTTTAGCCTGAGCTCGACCATGACGCCTCCGCTTACCACTAACATCGGTCTCATCCTCGGAGTTTGGTTCACTAGTTTGACCTGATTTATTCAAGGATAAGGCATTTGCACCTGGGCCCCTGAAATAGTATCATTTGGTTCATGTCATAAGAAAAGGTATGATTGCAGTATGCTAGCAAAGAACTCTGCTTAAAGAGGGCAAAAAAAACACTCACAGATCAAGGCTTCCACTGTGCAAGTCCAACAAAAAATCCTTTGCAACTTTGCGTGCAAGTTCATTCCTCCTATATGAAACAGCTAGAATGTTAGACAATGTAAAAATTAACTTATAAACTATATACATCACATTTTAGCACCAAATCTAAAGGTCACCGGAAGACCATTTTCAGAATGGTAGGCTAGTACACTTCAGAAAGGAAACTCAACAAAAGAGAATAATATGGCTACCTCTGATCACCACACTCCACATAGGAATTCAGCATACCTTTCTATGACAGTCAACAAATTTGTAGGGTGATATTTATTCCTCAACCTGGTCAGAAGTGAAAGAGCAATTAGCAGGTTGCAAACAGGACACTGCATAGCATATAATAAAATCGAAAGATAAGTACCATTCTTCGTCTTTATGAGCATCAAAGTACGTACGTTTCTGAGTTGAAATGTACTCCGATTTGTATTCCTGATATCTGGAGAACAATAAATGACATAAAAGATAGCATCAGGTGCAAAATTCACATCAGTAATTCAAGTTCTACAAAACAAGAGACAGGCAAGCAAAGCTTACTGTACCTACGCTCAGCTTCAGCAGGTAATACATCATCTTCAAGTTCCTGAATGAATTGCTTGTAACTCATCAAACCTTCTCTGAATTTTTTGTTCAAAAAAATCATAATCTATTAATATCACAAGTGTAATCAAAGCAGACATCAGAAAGTTGAGATTAATGAATACAGATAATTGATAACTCTATAGAATGCTACAACTATAAGAAAGTGAGCAATATCTAGATATGATGCATTTCTACTTTTAGATTAGAGGTATCTATACTGAAAAGTTGATGTGTGCATTCAATATAACATCAGGACTTCAGAGAAATAAAAACCCATGTTCAAAACCAAGATGCTAAAATTCTTGTATACAAATGATAATGGGTCAAATAAATAAATTAATTAATAAGGTGTAATTTATTCTACAAAAAATCCGAATTGAGTCGTCAGAAACTAGAATGCTGACCTCGGAGCATTTCCTGCATTTGATGAGTCACCATAACCACCACGTCCAGCCTCCCAATCTGGCAGAGGAAAAAACTACTTTAAAGGAGATGAAATCTAGTATAATCACCAAATAAGACAAGTGCTTGGAAGCAATATGTAGTGACCAACAATCTCCATTACCAGGCATGCATTTGGGCTTGAGATAATTCAGCACTAAGCCTGAACAAAATAATGGTTGCAGACAAGGGTGGATATAAAATGGAAGAAAACACCATGGGAAAAGACAGGCAAGAAGAAGCTTAAGCTAGGGCAACAAGTTATGTGAGGACTCAGCACAAGCAGACAGAACGAATAAGATTATATAAAGCCCATACATAATGGCCATACCTGCAGCCATGGTTTAATAGACCACTTGTATATAAAGGAAACTTTGATGTACATTCCCAAGGAGAATGGTTAGATCCAGCCATCTGGGTAATGTGGACTCAGCTTGGAAAAATAGTATCACAAATGGTTGAAGAAGGTGTCTTCAATCCAACCATTTAAAACACTATTTCTTCAAGAACTGTCCGAGCCCAACAATCATTATATACCCTCAAAACAACTCAGCAGCCAACACTCAACTCTCACTAAGAAATGGTAGGGTTATAATTTAAGAGGAGAAATATGAACGCATCTCGGAACCAAATGCAGTGTTCCAACAGCCCAACATTTGAATGGGGTCACAAATGCTGGCAGCACCATTTAATGTAATTACCAAAATTCTGGAACCAATTAAGCAGCCCAGGTCGATTCACACTTTTGAGAGCAGCATTTATTAATTTCAGCCCTATATCCATGACCTATTTCTTTGCCTCTTGAAAGGCTAACATGAAAGAATGTAATCCAAATGATGCATGGAACTTCAACAAACTAAAAGCTGGTATACATCTTAACAGCCTTCCCCAGATGAAGTGCATCTACATCAAAACACAGAGAGCATAACAAAGGAAGAAAAAAATTATGCAGTATCCCTTCAAAGTTTGACAGCCTTCATTTCCAGCAGTTCCTTTTCTTAAGCACAAGTGAATAAAGATACCAGCATGATAGAAAATACCGTATATAAACATCACGTCTGATACAAACAAGCCAAAATTGATTGAGAATCATAAATACTCAATTTGTAGTCATATTTTTAAAAGCTCAACTGGATACAAATTACACAAAAAGAAAAAGTAAACCATGAACTAGTTCAACAGATTAATTGAGTAAGAAAAGCTAGAAGCAATCCACTACAAAGTCCAGCAGACAATGAAGAAAGTATGTTTAAATATTGTTATATATCTAGGAGGAGCATTCAAAGAAGTGATACCACATAGCATGCAAAGATACATATAGATATAGAGGTGGTAAAAATTGACGCAATAACTCAACACGAAATCTAACCATTATTAGCGGGTTTAGGTGGAGGGTGTTGACCCGTTTAAATACAGGGGTTGACACAACACACCCAATTAATTAAACAAGTGGAGTTAGGGTTGGATGGGTTCACACCCAATTAATTAAACAAGTGGAGTTAGGGTTGGATGGGTTCAACCTGTTTAGGTAAGCAAGGTAAGAAACACGACACAAAAATGACATGACATAGTTAGATACGTACATACATACAAAATATTCAATGCCTCATGTTCTTACTAGTCTTTTATGCACGACATCTTAGACTTCCATTTACAAAGTCATTAGCAATAATATGTTGTAATATTTTTTATTTTTGAAATAACGATTTTCCTTATAATGATATTTTTCAAAAAGTAGGGGTAAAGGAAAATATTTAAACTAATATTGATGGACAAAATTTCTATTTATGTTAAATTTTTAGCCATTGATATATAATTGGTTTTATATTTTAGGCCTTAAATACATATTAAATTTGAAGTAAGGGTAGGGGTAATTTCATGCGGATACCACACCTCCCCCTTCCCTTATATAATAGAGATTAGGCTATCATTCTTTTCTAGTTTCGGTTTAATCTACTTCATTTTCTTCAATAAAAAATAAATAACTACTACAATCCAAAAACTAACTATTTTGATGCAGAGAAAACACTTAAATTTTAATAAATGAGGAAACTTCAGTAATAATCTTAAAAAATTGCAAATCTGCAAGTGATGTTAGACTAACAAGCCATAATAAAAGCTCTATATGAAAATTTAGAAGAGCAAAGGAGCAAAGAAGTACCAGATGGACCGCCAGGATAGCCTCCAGAACGAAATCGACCATGTGGCCTATCATCAGCATAACCAGGCCTGCCACCTATTTCACGGTCATATCCACCAGGGTGGTCATAGCCAAACCTGCAATTACATAAGTTGATCCATATAAATCATTCATCATGACATATTTAACAGCCCAACACAAACAAAGATAAAGTGCATTAAAAAATCCAGCCCCCTTGCCGCCCCACCCACCAAACCTTTCCCCATATATGATGTATACATTAACTAAAGTAGGCAAAATAATGAGACCAAATGCCTCTGATCTGATACATTTAAAATCTTATCTGCCAGGAATTCAGTCTAAATACTAGTGTTCAAGGATCCATTTCATAAAAGAGGATTCATAGACACCTTTCAAACAGATATCTGCCAATCATGTCCACAACCAACATACTTTCTGGTTCCACTAATGAATGTACATCTCTCAACAACAAAGGGTGCTTAGTTGAGCTAAGAAAAACATCAACAAACCTTTACAAACACCAACGGCCTACACAAAACTAAATAAATTCACCCTGCTCAATTCCTTTCACACTCCTCAAATCTAAACAATAAACATACTAAATCCTCGACAAAAAAAGACTTAAAACACCCAAACCCATTTCTAAATGAATCTTTAACAATTTAAATTCAAAAAAAAACAACAGTCATTACAGCTAAAATCATCACCAAACTAAACAAAATTTTCCCAAAAAAATCTAAATTCCAAACCATCCCATGTAAATCAACAATAAAATCAATGCAAAAATCATATTCAAAGCAAATCACACCATCAGCAACACAATTCAGCTTGAAAGCACACTTAATCAACTACCAAACGATTAAAACCAACCAGAAAACATGCATTAACCGTCATAGAAGCAAATCACATCAGCAACAACACAACTTAAACCAAACTAAATCACATGCTTCATAATTCAACCTGAAAGCAAAAACAAGACAACATACCTTCGATCACCACCATAACCACCGCCACCACCGCCGCGAGGACTCCCTCTTCTACCGTCATAACCACCATCATCTCTCCTGGACCGCTTAAACGGAGGATAAGGAGGAGAAGATCTCCGATTCGGTGGGGAAGAGTAATTACTATTGCTGTTGTTATTATTGTTATTGCGACGATGATGATCGCGGTAAGGATGGTGATGAGGAGGCGGACTACTAGGGCTAATTCCACGATTCCGCTTATTATTACCATAATCTCGATTATTGTCGCGATTATTGCGGTTGTCGTAGTAGCGATTCGGCGGAGGGCGGTGGTCGAAGTCGCGGTCGTCTCTTCGCTCTCGGGAGTCGCGGTCACGGCGTCGGTGCGGTGGAGGAGGCGGCGGAGGTGGTGGCGAGTCGGTAGGAGGTGAGTCGGAGGGTTTCTCTTTGCTACTGTTGCGACGACGGTTGGTAGTGGTTGCAGTTGCGGTGGTTGTGGTGGTGGTTTCGAGGGACTCGGGCGGCATGTTCATGACGTCCGCCATTGATGATCGATGAGGAGGGAAACCCTAGGAGAGAGAAAGTGAGGGGAGTTTGGGGTGTCGAAGAGAGAGAAAGAAAGGAGAAGAGTGAATGAATGAATGAAGAAGAGAAAATTGGGTTGTTTTAGGTCCGGATAATAGATGGTCGTGGGTTCGGATTATGAGAGTGTTTTGGATCGGTGGGTGAGAATTCAATTAGCCCTTTCGTGTTTCTAGACTCGATCCGTGTCTAGAGACTAGAGAGCAAGCTATCGAGTTGCAATCGTTTATACATACTAATCTCGTTAACCTCACCTTTCATCGGGTTGTCGCTATTCATTATTTGTCATTAATGATATGGATGTTGAGTCGATTTCACAAGTATATTATTGTGCCAAAATTTTAGGAGTAAGTAGATGATATTTTTTTCTTTTATTATTAAAAAAAACGAAGAACAAACATTTTAAGCGACTTTCCTAGCAACTGGCCGTGGAGTCATTTGCTTTGACCTGCTCACCTAAGAGGCATTACTAGGTAAGTGTTGATTATTAAAGTTTTTCATCCATTTGTCCTCCTTTGCCATTTGATATTAAAATGTAGATTAGTTTTGTTATCTCTGAAAATATATCATTTTGTGACACCAAAGAGTCCAAGTTAAAGCCACCATACGAGTCCACAATCACTTTGTTCTTGTCTCATATATGTAAACCAATTCATAAACCAAGCTTCAACATTTCGTACAATTGGTTTCCTAAGCTTTGAGACCAAACAAGAATGATTTTCTAACATGCCTTGTAGCATGGCATTTTAGGAATAAATGATCATTGGAATCTTCCTCTAAAAACCTATAATGGGCAGGATATTCACAACCAATCTTCATATGAACCTAATGTAGGGATTTTATATCCCGTTTTTAGAGTCTTTTTGTTATCTATGTTCATTGCTTTGAGTCTTTTTCACTTTGACTTGAGTCTGTGTCCTTGATTTCTACTTCTAACCCTCTAACGGTCGCTTTTAGCGTTTATGCCGCCTTTTTCTCTTTTTTTTGGTGTGATATTCATGTACTCTTTGATTTCCCGCGACTTGGAGACATTCAAATGCAGTCAGACCCACCTCGGTTGTGTTTAGGGGTCATTTGAGGCCTCATTTGGCGTGCACTCGATCTCGGAGCTTTGCCACTTGCATTTGGAGCTTTCTAGAGGAGTAATGACCAAGTAGTAGTGACCAGTAGTTGTCGCTACTTTGGTGTAACGGTGGATTCGCAGCCTGTAGTGGGCACCCATTTTGCCCGCTACTCTTTCTGTCTTCATGCTCTATTTTTCACTGCAAGTGGCAGGCAATAGCGCCCGCTACTCTGTACTGCGCACTTTTCTTCGAATTTCTTTTGTTTTCTCCTTTTTTGTGTTGGCTAGTTTTTGTTGTGAGTCGGCTATTATACTCCCACTTGTTTGACATTTTTGTCAACCACCACTCTTGTAATATTTTCTACTTTTAGTTTTAGCCACTTAGAAACTTTCTCTCTCTCTCTCTCTCTCTTAGTTCAAGTTAGTAGCTTTCACATTTGCGATACATTATTCATCATCTTCCTTTTCTCTTTTGCTCGTCATAGCTCTTGTACTTGGAATCTTTGGCTGTTATTATTTGATATTCAATCTCTAGTTACGATTCTCTAACTCTTGTACTTCTTTGTTTTGCATTTGGTTAAGTATTTTGTGATTCCCATTCTTAGGGTTTGTATGAGATTTGCTTAGTTTTACTTGTAACTTAAGATATTGTTGTTTAGCATGTTTAATATATATGAATGTTATTATGTTTTTCAGTATGTGTGACTAGTTTTCATACTAGGGTTGGGTGAAACCCTCCACCATTTAACTCCACTTGCTTGCTTGCGGATTTGCTTAGAATTGCCACGACTTGTGTGATTTGGAGGTGCAATTGCTAATTGTCATGCTTAGCTACCATGATAGTTTTATTAGAGATTTAAGATGAAAGAATGAGAGTTGAAGTCTTAAGTTAACTCCTCCTAACCACTTGGATGAAGGAACCATGATAATAGGGGTCGAATTCTAGGGATGTTACTAGCTTTCGTGATTTCGTGCATCAACCGAGCTTGTAACTAAGCCATGAGAATAGGCCTTGGATTGCAAGTGAGGTTATCCTAAGCTAGCTTGATAGAGTAGTTTAAGACCTTAGAAATTCTTCCCTTGTCGGTTGATTCATGTTTGTTTACCTTAATGCTTGTGTTCGGTTGTTACATGTTTATTTTGTTTAAATACTAACTCTAGTGCTTTAAGTTTTGTTTAATCCTATAATTAGTTAATTGTGATCATGACAATTCCATTGACTCTTGAATCGCTTAGCTTTTATAGTAGAGCAAAGATCGGTGATAAACGTAATTCTCATGGGTTCAACAACCCTTTTTTGCCCTACTACTAGCTAGTAAGACCGAGATAAATAAGTAATTTATCTCTGGCAGTCTTGATGACGGACTATTAGAACCATTTCCATTTTTCACACATTTTACTTTTCTGTAACAATTTCCAAAAATTGCTTCGATAATCGTGAGTCTGTAAGCCTTTCTTTTGCATGAGATAGTTGTAAGATGGTTTGAGAGTATTTTTTTTTACAAGTTTAAGAGTATTTTGGTCACGCACCACTATATTTAAAAGCAAATGCAACACTACAATCAACAGTTTAAGGCTTCGAGCTAATGCAGCGATATGATGCAACGTTTGAGAATTTGGTCGAAGTGTTGCAATAGGTATTATGCAATAGCTTAGTTAAAGGCACGACTAAAAATCTTGCATTATGTATTACACAATGATTGAAGCAATGGCAAAAACCGTAACATTTAAAAGTGTTGCACTATTATTAATGAGTTCTAAAGATGTTGCAATAACACCAAATCTCTAGTGTAACACTTTTCCGTTATTTCTATAATGTGTTGTGTTAGGCCCAAATAAATGTTACCTATAACCTATGCAACATGATCAAATGTAATAGTTGTCAAACTATTGCATGATGCATATTGCAACACTTTTTTCACCTTAATGCAACATTGTTTTTAGTGCTGCATTAGATGATTATTTTTTAGCAGAGTCCACTAGTAGTATCATGCTACCCGAGATCATCATCTTTAACATCTCGAGTTATGTGAGTTGTTATAATATTTTGAGCATCATTCATATGAAAAAAAAATCCAAATAACACAACAAGAAAACACTCTATTACCGACCGCCCAAAATAAACCAAAAACGATCGGTAAAAACGCGGGAGTGGTCGATAACCATATTACCGACCGTCAACGGTCGGAAATGGAAGGTCGGAAATCCATTGGACGGTAAAAAAGAGTTTACTGACCGTTTAACGGTCGGTAAACTATTACCGACCGTTAACCTCTTCATAGAGTTAAAGTCAAAGTCAAATTTTCCGACCGCTTGACGGTCGGTAAACGTCAACACCCTTGAGTTTGTTGACTTTTACCGACCGTTAACGGTCGGAAATATAATATTCAAAAATAATAAAAATAGGTTACCGACCGTCAAAACGGTCAGTAAAATGATGGAAAAAATAATAAAAAAAAAAGGAATGAAAGTTGTCTAACATTAATGTCAGTCAACTTTCCCACCTTTCAACAAAGTTCCAAGACTTCCAACGACAAAATACGGAGTACATTTATACAAATATAAAGGAATGAAGCATTTATTATCAACAAAATACGAAGTACATTTATACAAATAAAAATTCCTTTAACAATTTCTTTAACCTAAAATTTGCAATTTCTTCAACCTTTAACAATCTCACCCTTCAAATTTCTAGATCTTTCAACTGCAAGTGACAAAAAAAACCCTAATCTCAAATTTATAGAACAAAACAATAAATTAAAGAAAAAAAAAAGTAAGACATACCTTGTTGATTCTATTTTGGTGATGAAGGAAATTAGATCTGAAATCAACATTTTGAAAGAAAAAAAATTAAAAAAATCTCCATATCATAAAATGAAATCAGAGAAAAAGAAAAAAAAACAAAAACAAAATGAAAAACCTAACCTAAGTGCGGCGATGGCGGCGGCGTCTAGTAGGAGTGGAGGAGCGGCAGCTGCGTCGGCGTCGGATTGGAGGGGAGGAGCGTCGGCTGCGTCGGCGTCGGATTGGAGAGGAGGAGRGTCGGCTGCGTTGATTATGATGTTGGAGTTAGATAGGAGTGAGGAGAGATTAGATGATGTTGATTATGATGATGAAGATGAGAGAGAAGATGGGGATTTTTTTGAGGGGAGTTGAAGAGAAGAGAGAAGATGGGGATTGAAGGGAGTTAAGGAGGAGAAAGAAGATGAGGGAGTATATTGAGTGGAGTAGTGGAAGAGGAGAGAGAAGATGAGGGAGTATATTGTGATTTGTGAGAGGAAAATAGGTATTTTGATAGATATTGCATCCGGACCCATTGACCAAAGCCTTATCCTTGGTCAAAAAATATCTTTTGACATTACCGACCGTTTAGTCGGTCGGTAATTCTAATTTAACGGTCGGTAAAGTCGTTCAAAAGTAAAAAAAAAAACGACCCCAATACTGACCGTTAAATGGTCGGTAACAAATATAAACGGACGGTAATGTTCGTCCAAACTCTTAAACGGTCGGTAATTTCATAACAACGGTCGGTAACTGCGTCCTACCTAAAAACGGTCGATAATATAATTTTTTCCGACCGTTTTATGGACGGTCGGTAAAATCCGTCGTTAATAACACGGATTCTTGTAGTGTAATAGGAGCATTCTAGTGTCATTTTAGGGTCATCAACTTAAGTAGCTATCCAAATAGGACGAGTTGTGTTGAGATTCTCCTTAGTTTCGTTGTAAATTATCTTTTCCTAGCCAAATGTGATGGAAGATATTGATTGTTGTACCATTACCCAACCTCCCAAACATCATAGTCAAAACCTTTGTGCAGTTGTTTCATGCTTCGTTGGATAGTCTTAACACACCATGAGACTCAATTTAAGAGGCTTTATGTTGTTATTTTGTACAATACTTCATTTGTATTTTTCTCTCATCGCTCTATTGGTGAGTAGACTTGGATCACTATGAATTCTCCATGTCCGCTTGCCAACTAGCATTGTATTTTGTCGATCATATTTATGTCATAGGAGCATTTGTACAACTTTTTCCCCCTTATTTAGCAACAAGAACAAAAGAGTACACGCTAGCTTAGGAGCAAGGGATCTACATGCATGTTTGTACAACTTGATTGATGAGCTAATTGATTAAACCTCTTTCTATTACAACCTTATAAAATCTATTATGTCAACTAATTCAGAAGCTCTTAATCAGTCAATTTTAGTAATAACATTGAATATTGATAAGTTGCTCATAGTTCGAGTAGTGCTCGATTTGTTTCCCAAAAAGTAGCACTTGTTAGGCCATACAAAACCACATATTCTTCTACTTTTACTGAAGTGCAAACAAAAATGGCTTCTCTTCGGCCTATGATTTGATTATTTCTATGAGCACCCAACCCCTTTCCAAGCTCAATATACCATCTTCGTTGCCTCTCCAAGAACCATCAACCCATGTTTCTATTGTATTATCTTCATGCACCAATGTTGTTGTTGTCTGAACTAGACTATGAACAAGCACAAATTTTGTTTCCATCAAAGTTGTATGACATGAAAAACCTTTTCAATTAGAATTCTTGTTGTCTGGATAAACCATCATTCCGAAGAGGGGCGAAGCCACAATAGTGCATGGTAGTGCACATGCATACCCTTGTTTGGAGGAAAAAAATCAGCTTTAATATTTTTTTAAAATAATAAAAAGCATGCATTTATTCGTTCAGACTAAAGAAGTGGAAAAGGAAAACAGGTATACGAAACCTTACATCCTATTTATTCTCTCTCTAACCTCTTATTATTATTGACACAATTTTGCATCTCTTTCTCTCTCCTTTCTCTATCTCAATTAACAAAAAGTTGAATATCTCTTCCATTTTACTTGGCAAAAATATTACTTGGCAAAAAAACAATCTAACACTGTATTAATAACAAGGACACTTTTGCAATCACTTTGATACCAATTTTGCATAGTTTTGAAAAGTTTTTTTAAAAGGGTTTATGTTTTCTGTTGTTCTACGTTCAATACATCACATAGTTTTTTTAGGTTTTAATTTCCATTTTTTTAAATTTCAACTTTTTTGGGTCCAAGGAGTTTTTGTTTTAATTCAAGTTTGTGCTTGAGTTGTGAAGAAGAAGAATAACAACTGTAGAAGCGAAAGAGTGAGATTGAAGTTAAGGAAGAAGGAAAGAGAGAGATTTAGGAATGACCGCAAAACGAAGAAATGGGAGTGACGATGACGTTGGGTTTGGTGTATGGATTATCATTCTTTCTTTGTTTATTTTTTTAGTTTAATTGCAATTTTTTTCATTTCAAGTTTTTTTTTTGTTTTAATTCAAGTTTTCTGGGTTCCATTTCATTTTATTTTTTTTGCAAATTATTATTTTTCTAGGTTTATAGTTGGAATTCCTAAAACAATATTTTGATTTTAATTGAAATTTTATGGGTTCAAGAATCAAGACATCAAGAGTTTACTTTGGTTTTCTTTCCATTTATCTAGGTTTATTTCAAGTTTTTCCACTGTAAATAATTTTTGTGGGAATGTTACTTTTGGAATTCTGAAGACTTTATTTTACCTTAATATATTTCTTTCTTGATGAACTTTCTTTTAATTTTTTTTTTAAAATTGACAAATGTATGAGTATGACATTATTATTTTTATAGTTAATTTATTTGATTGGTAATCATCCTACTAATCTGACGATTTGCAAGTTTGTATTGTGCACACCCTTTGTAAAATTCCTGGCTTCGCCCCTATTTTCGAATAATCTTTTCACTGACTTTCTAATGAGTGGTTTCCAAGGCAGTCTAGGACTTTAGGGTTGTTTGATAAGAATTAGGATCCTCTCCATTTCTTAGAGGAAATGGAGAGTTCATTTCCTTAAATCAACGGTGGGAGATGCATCTATCATAAATATAAAAATTCCAAAATCTCCTTATTCTTTCCCTTAATCCATCTCCAACCATTGATTATGGAAATGGACCCTCCATTTCCCCTAAAAAATGGAGAGGATCCTAACTCGTTTGATAAATCACTATTATTTTGAATTCCCATTCTATGCACCTGATGCACACAAGAACTTCTCATATGGCACATTCATACAATCATACACAAACATTTCTCCCTACTTAGAGCATATATAGTGGTGATTATATGGTTCATGTCTTGGATAGAATTATTGATTCTTGATGTACAATGGTGATAAAATGAATGACCCAAAAAATCGTAGGAAGATTCATCTTCCTTCTCGACTTGGCACGACGAGATGCAAGACGCAACTGAAAGCGGGTACCACGCCAAGCTGGCGTGCAAATTTAATTTTTTTTTTGCTCAACAACATCAAAACGACGTCGTTTGGCATTTGTTTAAGTTAAAACGTCGCGTTTTGACGTGAGATTGGGCAAAAAAAAGCTGTGGGCTAACACCGCTGCAGGTGACGCGGCCCAATAGGGGTGTGACACGCATACCTGCAGTGGGTTAAAACCCAATTAATTCACAAGCTTATTTAAAAAAAAAAAAACCAAAATTCATAACTTTTCAAGATCTGTAAATAGACACCCATTTTGCTATATTTTGATACACTTTTACATTTCTCCCTCTTAACAATTAATTCCTTTTTTCCAAAATTATTAAAAATTTTGTTAAAATTTTATAAAAATTAGAAAAAAAATCAGGGAAAAATTCCCAAAAAACTTCTATAAATATAGTAGTTCCTAAACCTTAGCTTCACTTCAAAAACCTTCCAAGCTTCATTTTTTTGTCTAGAAACTAGCTACAAAATGAGTAATTTTCCTTACAACCAAGGGAATTCCCAAAATAATCTTGTGGTGAAGTGGTTCGGTTGTTATGAAGAAGCTAAAGGAATCAAGTGAAGCAGTGAGCAACAGAAAAACATAATTGAAGCTGCCAAGACCATTTTCCGTGATTAGGAAGGCAATAAGTTTTGGCTATCAACATGAACGGGAGGAATTGTGTGAACATGGGGAGAAATGAAAGGCTAAGGTAAAATGATTTACCAACTTGAAGGGCGTAGCTAACAACATTCGCTAAGGAAGCGACAAAGAGAGTGACAACAYTGGTAAGAGATTGCGAGATGGAGATGATGTAGATATCGATGATGTCGTCTCCAACAAGAGTGTTAGGCCAGACGAGGTGAAGAAGGCCAAGGCCAAGGCAGCTCAGCAGCGCAAAGGGAAAGGAGTTTCTTCCACTTCTGACAATGCAAGCAGTTTGTTGGGTGAGAGGCTTCAAATGTTTGTCGATATTAAAGGCAATGACATGAACTTGAGGCGAGAAAAGCTAGAGTTCGAGAAGGAAAGAGCAAGGATAAGAAAAAGAAGAAATGAAGCAGAATATACTACATACTCTCTTAAGCAAGCCTCCCCCTTCGTCAGCAAAAGAGGAAAAGTTGAAGGATAAGTTGCTTACTAAGTTATATGGGGGTATTAACGATTAGGTTTAAATTAGTTAGTATAACATAATTAAGATTAGATTTTGCCTATAGGTTTTTACATTCCACTTGAAAGAGTTTTTCCTATTTTAGGCTGCATTCGTAGTATAAATAAGTTAATCATTGCATTAATGTGTCAATTGTGTCTCTAGTGGTGTTAACACTTGTAATCAATGAAATCCCTAATGTTTAATAAATAAATTTTTATTTGTCTCTAGCAACATATGTCTTTATCTTTTGCAATAATCACTGACAATTGCATTGAACATAGATGTTAAAGCATGCATGCAAACATAGACAATAATTGAATAAAGATAGACAAGACAATACCATCAATAACTCAGTAAAGCATGCATGCAAACACAGACAATAATTGAGTAAAGATAGACAAGACAATACCATCAATAACTCAGTAAAGCATGCATGCAAACTGAGACAATGACAATACCGTCATTTTCCTTTTCGTGGTTTAACTTACGTGGTTTAATTCACATGCATACAAATTGAGACAATCACAATTGCATGCAAACTTAGACAATGACAATTGCATGGTCTTTTCACTTTACATCCATGCCTAAATTTACAATGACAAGACATTTGCATGCCTTAACTCACATGTATGCTTTTACTGGCATTTGCATGTCTTATTTCACATGCATGCTTTTACTTTCATTTGAATTCAAACTTTGTTAGAACGATGCATGTACGTATCTTTATTTTGAAATATATACAAGACAAACTTTCTATTTTGCAATACATCTTAATCGACACATTACCTTAATATTTTGAACCAATAAAAAAGAATTCCAAAATAGCATATCAAAATTGAACTTCACAAGAACCCCGAGCTCATCTAATTCAAACTCAGATGAATTGGATGACTTAGGTTATGAAATCATGGAGGAAATGATTTTTGACTACTTCACAAACCACCACAACGCGATAAACGAATCGCCACAACGTAGACGTGTTATCGAAAGAAATCGCGAGGAAAGTCACCAACTTTTGTACAATGACTACTTCACTCCAAACCCCACATATCCACCCAATCTATTTAGAAGGAGATTTCGTATGAGGCGGGAGGTGTTTCTTCGTATCATGGACGCGATTACCTCATCTAATCAGTTCTTTCAACAAAGACCCGATGCTGCAGGTAGATTAAGGTTGTCACCCTTACAAAAATGAACTGTTGCGATTAGAGTGTCAGTATATGGGGTTGCAGCTGATTGTACAGATGAGTACTTACGTATCAGTGCTTCAACTACAAACCAATGCTTGAAATTTTTTACAAAAGGGGTAATAAGCAATTTTGGTGCTCAGTATCTTAGAAGACCCACTGTTGAAGACTTACAACGTCTTCTGCATATTAACAGTGAACGTGGGTTTCCAAGGATGATTGGCAGTATCAATTGCATGCATTGGGAATGGAAGAATTGTCCGGCTGCTTGGAAAGGTCAATATCAAGGGAGAAGTGGGATAACATTTCTTATCCCTTAAGCGGTTGCCTCCTAAGATCTTTGGATTTGGCATGCTTTCTTTGGTATACCGGGGTCGTGCAACGACTTAAGTGTTCTCTATCGAAGCCCGGTTTTCGACGACATTATTAGTGGCTGCGCACCACCGACTGAATTTTATATCAACGGACACCGCTATAAGCTAGATTGGGCTGCATTTATTCAAGGAATCACACAACCTCAAACCGACAAACATCGATTGTTTGCCAAACATCAAGCCGCAGTAAGAAAAGATGTGGAACGTGCCTTTGGAGTCCTCCAAGCTAGGTTTGCGATCATTAAAAGACCATCGCTTGCTTGGGATGAGAAAATACTTAGTAACATAATGATGGCTTGCATCATTATGCACAATATGATTGTCGAGGATGAAAAGGACACATATTGAGGTTATGCTGAGCCAACAGAATTTGTTGAATATCGTGTCGAGCGACGCCCAAGGTAGAGTCGGAGGCAAACAGAAGCTGGTTCTAGCGCACCCATTGAAGAGGATGAAGAAAGTTTCAGTTATCGAGTTGAACGTCCATTCGACATGGACCGACATCTAGCTAGGAGAAATGAGGTTCGTGATAGGAAACTCATTATCGATGGAAAAATGATTTGATTGAACACATTTGGAACGTTCATGGAAGACGTGATAATCCATGAAATAAATGTAATTGTCAATTTTCTAAGATTAGATTTTGTCAATAGGTTTTTACCTTTCATTTGAAAGGGTTTTTCCTATTTAAGGCTATTAAATTTCAATGTATTTGTTTTTACAATGTTAGCAAGGAATTGCTCGAGTAAGACAATAATCGTTGAATTAATTATTGCGATTTGTTAATTCGAAATTATCAATTATTTTGAGAACATAAATTAATCTGAAAAAAATCAATTAATCCAAAAATTCAATTATTCCAAAAATCTAAATTAATCTAAAATTATCAATTATTCTGAAAATATAAATTAATCCAAAATTTTTCAATTAATTCGAAAATTATCAACTAATATGAAAATTAACAACTAATCCAAAATTAACAAATTAATCTGACAATTATAAATTAATCCGAAAATTATCAGTTAAAACAATTAAATTAATCGCTAATCTTGAGTAATTATAACCTCTAATCCAATTAAAAGTAAACAAAAGGAAAATGATGAGTTGGATGAGAGAGAAAGTGTTGTGGGATAGAGTTAAAAAGTATGAGAGAGAGGGATGAAGAGATTTTTTGGATCATTGTTTGTGATGATGATGAAGGAAATTATCCCAGGGCATGTTTATCCCAAGTCTCAATATGAGTCTCAATGAGAGACTTAGCTGAGTCTCCCTCAATAATGTTCTGTAAGACTAAGGGGAGTCTCAAAGTGAGTTTAGGAAAACCAAACTCACATTGAGACTCATGTGAGCCCCTCTTATTTAATTAATAAGTGTATTATAAAAAAATTTAAAGATATTTTGATAATTTTATAGATTAAAAAATGTTTGAAGATTTTTTTAAATTGAGTCTTAAATGAAGTTTTAGGGATAAAGTGTAAAATCTCGTATGATTCTATATGGTTAAAAAGTAGGTAAAAGCTGATGTGATAAAGTGAGTGTGAGTCTTAGACGGGATAAACATGTCCTTAGGAAGAATAAAAATGAGTGAGAAAGGGATAGGGACTAGGGAGAGATGAAAGAATTTTTGGATCAATGTTGTGTATGCTCTTACTAGTTCATTGGTCCACAGCTCTTGACGCACCTTTCTCATTGGGCCGGCCCACATTAAATCCCACGAAATACAACGGGCACTGGCCCATATCGTAAAGCCCAAAATATGAATAAAATCTGGTAACCCTTTCATGAAAAACCCTAGAAATTACAACTCCTCAACCCTTTCTTCCTCCTTTCTCTCTCCTCTCGAAGCTCTCATCGCCTCTTGACGGCTTAACAATGGTTGCCTCCAAGAAAACGGTATTTTTTTCTCTTTCCAAATCTTCTCATTTCATTTCGAGTCATCGTTTTCAAATTTCTGTTTTTTGTTCTGTTAATTTATTTTTTAAATTTTTTTTTTGGGTTTTGTTGTTGCAGAAGAAGACTCATGAGAGCATCAACAACAGGTTGGCTCTTGTGATGAAGAGTGGTAAGTTCACTCTTGGTTACAAGACCGTCCTCAAGACTCTCAGGACTTCCAAAGGTTTGTTTTTCTGTTCCTGTTATGAACAATAAGTTTCTCATTTTACATTTTCTGCTTTTGATTTGAATATTTTTCCATTTTTTTGGTTGCAAAATTTGGTTATTTTGAAGGTTTGAGGAGTATGTTTGAGCTGATTTGTGTCTGAAAATGTAGTAAGATTTGTTGATGAAGTGTTCGCGAATTCTTTAAGTTAGATTTGGCTCTGTTTAATGTGAAACGATGATTGCCCCAAATGCTAACTTTCTCAGATGATTCATAATTTCATATCTTTTTGCTAATTCTGAAGCAGTGTGTATAATCTATGATTTTTGATGCATTTTTTGTGGATCTATTTCGTTGCCTGACATCATCAGATGCAATTCTTAATTAGGGAGAATAGCTAATCATTTTTTTTAACCAAAAAAAAAATAGATAAATTGAATGATGGTTTTGAGAGCGATGGGAATAAGTGAAGTAGATAAGAATGGCTGGAAATAAATGGGTTCGATTCGATGTTTATATGAAATTAAAATAAAATTGAAACAGAAAATGGTGTTTTAAAAATGTATTTGAAATTTATTTGCCCCTAGCATGCTCAAGAGGGATTTTAGAAAATTGAATTGGTTCGATGAAGCTTGAAGTAGTGTTGTTTTGGGTATTGGTGGAATGGGGGTGATGAAGGTCTTGAGAGTGATGGAGGGAAGAAGTGAAGTGGAGGTATACGAAGTGGAAAGATGGTTCAATCTTATATATTTTGATGAAGGGGATATTGAAAATGGGGCAAGCTAGACTGGAAGGTAATAACATCGATATCAGTAATTGTTATTTTCTTAAATATTAGAAAGAGAATAATTGATTGAACTGGCTTTATTTGTGAAGTAGTTGTTTTAGGATGATGGAAGCCGTAGTGCTGTAGTGCTTTGTGTATTTGTGGATGGAGTTGATGTTTCTTTGGATGGGGAGGTATTTTTAAAATTGTAAATGCTAATTTATTTTTGCAATGCTACCTCCTGCCGCTGTCTTAAATTCTTGATGCCCGATTCTTCCTTTTATTTTATTTTATGTTGATTTGTTTTACACAAGTCGTCTTCTCTTTTTATTTGCCTTTGGTGGTGGCTTTGATGTGTGAACAAATTTGTTTTTTTGTAGGAAAGATGTATTAGGCTAAAACAGGCAAATTATTTATCATATAAAGAATTTCTTGGTCGAAATTTGTCACTTAACTAGTAATTTATCCCCTTCATTTTAGTTTTTTTCTTGTTAGATATCACTTTTTTGAGGAATATTTGTGTGCATCAATTAGGAGGAATGATAATTGGTTATTTTGTAAAATTTTGACATATTTCAGATTGATTTGGCTATTTAATTATCCATTATCACTGATTGCAAAATGTTATGAAGTTGCTTCGATTGTTACCTATGTAAAATACACGACAGCTAAACTAATTAGTGAAGGTTAATCGTTGTCATTGCTAATATTAGGTTCTTGTTTGATTTGAATTCTTAGTTTTGAATATCTTTGTATAATATCAACTTGTCATTCAGACGAGGTGTCGGGTACCTAGCTTTGTATTTTATGTTGTGTGTATTGCATTGTAGCTTGATGTTTATTTGTACTTTTTTCTTGAGTTAAATTTTAATACAAGATATGCACCTGTGTTTTCTTTCAGCCAAGTTGATTATTATCTCAAACAATTGCCCGCCCCTAAGGAAGTCTGAGATTGAGTATTATGCTATGTTAGCCAAGGTTGGAGTTCACCATTACAACGGAAGTAAGTTAATCTTGATTTCTTATGCTTGTGTTGTGAGCTGCACCCGTTGCTCTATATATGATAAAGTTTGTTGTTGAAATGGTATATTTTTATGTTTATTTTTTTCCTCGAACCAAGTTTGCGGCAGTAGTAATTAGAAATGTTGCCTAAAATAACCATACTGACCCATAACCCCCTAGTATTTTCTTAAATCTAGAAAACGTTCCTTTAGTTATGTACAAGTATATAAGATAAATTATTTTTATGATTTTTTTGACCTTTAATTAATGTTTATTTGCAATTCTTTACCACTAAATTGTGTTTGTGCATCATAGTGCATGTTAGGAATCACTTCCGTTGGCCCTAAATATATTTGGACCTAAATGTGATACGTTGGATTCTTCCAAAGTATATTATATTAATATGTCCTTTATATCTATTTGTTTTACAGACAACGTTGATCTAGGAACTGCTTGTGGGAAGTACTACAGGGTGTGCTGCCTAAGCATCATTGATCCCGGTGACTCTGATATTATCAAGACCATGCCAGGCGACCACTAAATTTTTAGTCATTAGGGAATTTTCAAATTTGGTTTGTTGCAGAAAAGTTTTGAGCTTGTCACTTGATATAGGATCCTAGTGTTTCCGACTTTTGTTTCTTTGTGACATAATTGTTGGTTTGATAACCTCAGTGGACATCTATGAAGTTTTTTGTTATCTTGTTCAAATTTGGATTCAGTGGAATGCTTGGTTCTGTTTCTTGTGACTTGTGAGATCTATAGGAGCTTATCATCATCAATAGTTGTGGTTGGCTTATTTACCCACTCAACTTACTGCAAAGTAATTTTTAGCAAGCCGCAGGGGCAGGGGCATAGCCCAGTTTGAGACCTTGCGTTTGTGTACTGAGTGTGTTTGAGGTTGATTACGTAGCAAGGGAAATTATTATGGGATTATTGGTTGAGTTTAAGAATCAGCTGTGTTCTTAGAGTAGTAATAATCACGCTGTCTGGTTTGCTACTGTGAATGTTATTACGAGACTGCAAGTTCCTTTGTTCATTTGTTGTTAGCCATGGTAATAACAATCGCGGTGTATTCTTTTGGTCTGCCTATTCATCCATAGCTCTTAAATTTTGTTTTAACGGTAAGGTTGATGAAAGTACAAATATTATTAGTGTTCAAGCCGCTAAATCTATAAGTCAAGACAAGTTTAGGGTATGTCAAGGTTAATAGTGATGCAGGATTTGTGGTTGTAGGGTGGTTAGTTTTGGTGTTGTGATCCGCGGCGAGCGGAGGCTGCAATTTATAAGCAAATGCGAGTTGGTATCTGAGTGTGATTGAGGCTAAGGTGGTTCATTACGCTCTTCAGCCACATAGAGGTTGAGACTTGGATTGTCTCGTCTGATAAATCCTCGGTTATTAAGGCTGTTTTACCCATCATCAAAAGGAAGAAGAAGGTTGTTTTAGATTTTTCTAGTTAATTTTAAAACTAGATTTAATCAATGACGCATGTTATAATAATATAACTAGTATTTAGGTTCGGGTGTTGCCTCGGGTCATACTGTTTTCATAACCTTATAAAAAATCATTGCACATTGGTTGTTATTATTAATTTTTTTTTTAATGTAAATCAATCTCAGTGATCCAAGTCAAGAAATGATATACTCCGTACTTGTACTTGTAGTTAATTTTGGCCATTAGACTATACTCAAAATTCATTATTTTTTTGTCAATTTTATTATTTAATTGATAATGTGTTTCGAAAGAGAGATATGTAGAATAATAATCAATTTTTTTTGAATTAGTAAATGATGTGGCAAATTAAGCCACGTGTCAACTTTGGAATGGATATAAGAATCCAACATGGCACGAGATTAAATGCCACGTGTCATGAGTCAAGTGGCTCCTGTTCCGTATAACTTCAGCCGGAAACCGAACGTACCCCGTAAATCAAACCGCTTAAGCAAGCAAAACAGATGCATCTACGCTTAGGATGACGACAAGTGTCACACATCCAAGCCCTAAAGGTACAAGGCAAAAGCCTATAAATACCCCTTGAGAGGCCCCATATTTCACACAATTTTTCATACATTTAGAGAGCATTTACTCACATTTAAGCAAGTGTAGGGTTTCTCTCTCTAACTTCTCTCTACATTCAATTGCGTTTATTACTTTCCTCCTTCCTTTACTTATTTAGGCATCGGAGGGGAGATAATCCAAAAAGGATTATTCTCCTTCTTGCTGGTGCTAAGGAGCCCCGGGAACGAAGAAGTGCCAAGCCATCCTCAAGTTCCAATCCAAGGTCAGCTCCCTTGAAGTAGCATTGACGGGAAGCCTCCGCCCTTCTCTCAACCCTGCAGCAGAGGAAATCTTGTAGCTTGCCAAGTGACGACTTGCTACAACATTTGGCGCCGTCTGTGGGGAGGCGATCAGAAATGGCTTCAGGGGATGATCAAACCAAACAAGGAAGGAATACTCCTCCATCCTTGGAGAAAGAAAGCAACCCCAATGGAGAGAACCATCCGGATCACTCCGTCTTTAAAGCTGTGGAAGACTTGGGTACTTACGTGGGAACAAAGCTTTCCCTCCAAGACTTGGACGACTGCTATGTGACACGTGAGATGCTAAAGGAGGAAATAGGCGCAGGGGTGTCTGAGATAATGGATCGGTTCGCTGAACAACAAGACATGAAGGCTCAGCTCCAAGCCCTAAAGCAGGAGAATAACCGCTTGAAAGCCCTGCATGAAGGTAAGAGCAAGGCCAATGGTAGTGAAGATCCTGCCAAGACTCAGGCCTTAGAATATAGCACTCCCGTGGTGCCAAGTCTCAAAACTACAAAGATCAAGAACCCCACTCCCAAAGACAAAGGAAAAAATGTTGAGACTCAGATCGTTCCTGTCGAACGGGAGAAGAGTCGGGTTAGGAGATACCGCAATACTCCGAAACCTCTTTCCATTGCCCCAAGGACTCAATCAACGAGAGGTCCTTATCGCTTCCACACTGATGGTGATGATGAATTGTCCACCAAGAGCCATGAGTCAGAAGATGTTCGAGCACTCATTGAAAGGAAGAAGTCTGAGTGTGAAACTACTTTGATGAATGTTAGAGCTATTATTCAAAGAAGGAAAGAACAAGCTGAGAGTCAGGATGTTAGGAGAATTCTTGAAAAGAAGAAGGCGGAGAAGCTTAAGCAAGTGACTCATGATGATGAACACTCTTTGACGGGATCCACTCCTTTGTGTACTGATCCCTCACATCGTTCTCTCAGAACTCATGGACATACACACCACTCCACCAGCCATCATACAGAACGCCATCAGAATCAAGAACCAGAGGTTCGTTCCCACCGAAGTGGGGGTTATCACCGAAGCAGTGCTAACCAGAACGTAGAACTCGGGTACCCGTCCCAAAGGACGGAGGGGAGGTTGCAAGGGCTTCCTCTCACTGATAAGAGTCCTTTCTCTGCTTCTATTTTGATGGCAACACAATCTTAGAAAGTCAAGTTCCCTTCTATTGATGCTTATGATGGAACTACTGATCCAGATGACCATTTGGCGATGTATAAGCATCTTATGCTAACCACTCAAGCTGACGACGCCACATAGTGTAAATACTTCTCGGTAACCCTTAAAGGGTTAGCTCAAAGGTGGTTTAGCGGCCTCCCAACAGGTTCCATTCATAACTTCAATGAATTGGCTATCCTTTTTACTCATCATTTCATGGCGCATCGCCAAGAACAAAAGAGCAGCTTACATTTGGGCAGGATCCAACAACGACCCAATGAAAGTTTGAGAAGCTACGTCAAACGCTTCAACAACGAGACTCTTCAAATCCCAGATTTGCCAGACCGAGTGATCCTAGATAATTTTTATCGGGGATTAGATGAGGATAGCCCCTTCAAATTTCAAATGGTAAGGCAAAGAGTAGGGGATTTAAATGAAATGATGAGGGAGGCGGAAGCATGGATTCATGCTGAGGAAGTCTGCGCTGTCAAAAAGGCCAAAGAAAAGGTTACTCTTCCCTCTTCTAAGCCTCAGAATAACCAGGTGCATCGCAATGGTGGACATGACAAAAAGAGGTCTGGCACCTGGAATATAGAGAAAGAAGGAACCTCCCAAAAAGGAGCAGCCAGAAAGAAGAAGAAATTCAACTACACCCCCACAGTAGAATACACCAAGGATCTCTTCCATGTGTACAAGGAAGTTAGCAAGGATGTGCACATTGAAGATCCCCCATTAATCAAGACCGAGTTGGACACAAGGGATATGTCCAAATATTGTCAATTCCATAGATATGTTAGCTATGTTATAAGAGACTGCTTCACCCTTCAGAGAACCATGGATCTCTTAGCGCATCAAGGGAAGGTGAAGAAGCATCTTATCAAGCGATTTCTGAAGAAACCCTCATTCAAAGATGATGCCCTAAATAGCGAACATTCCAATTCGGGAATAGTTCATATGAAATCTGGAGGGTTTGCAGCTGGAGGACCCACTGTTGAGGGTAAAAAAGAATATGCAAGCAAGCTGCCCCAGGTAATGGCTTTTGATAGTGAAGCAAACGCTAAAGAGGAGTTCCCGGACGTTCTCATTTGCGAGAAGGATTGCGGGGAGGTNATGGCAAGTTTGAATAGTTTCAGTCACTCACACTTGACTTCAAAGCCATGATCTGTTCCACATTTATCCCGAAAATGAGCTCTGCTTCTCGGGTGAAAGCAATGATGTCAATTGACCCGGTCTTATCAGAAACTTGTGCATTAACCAGCACACTGAATTCAAAGTAAAAAAAATACGTGTCACATGAAGCGATTCAAAATTTCAAATATAAGAAAAGCACATTATGACATGGCAAGCTAGCAATTTGTACAACCTCAACAATATACAATGCAATTAATAAGCACTAAAAGTCTAAATCAGTAAATAAACCCCTGCTCAGCTCATATTTCAGGTGTCTTAATGTCGTTATAGAACACGTACGTACCGTGCAAGTGCCACAGTAGGCTTGCTCTTACAGGTCACACAACTTATCTTGTCTCCAACATTGTCCGTAACTTTACGGCCACATGCACTGCATCCAGTGTAGTAGTGAATACCACGCTCGAGTATGTCCGTTATACTCACTTGAACCCAGAGATTCCCGACATCTAGAGGAGAAGCAGCCTGCAATTGTAATCCTCAAAATGATCGATAATCAAGTAATTGAGGAAAAGTCGATTATGTGGGTGGATTGCTCAAAATAGAAATGCGACATAATTATAATCTTACATTAATAGATAGTTTAGTTTAGTTTTTTTGACAGATAATTTAGTTGAATTCACTTGTATTCTATTCAATTTTATGTTTTACAGAGTATTATTTAAGCTAAACCAAACATCAAATATATATGGATAACATTATCTTGTAGCCTTAAACACATTATCCACATTATGTATGTTCACACTACTTGCACAAGAGAGTCCCATCATATGGTGTGCTTGTTCTGAGTAAAATGAAATTATTGCTAAACTTGTTTGATGATTTATTATGCTTTTCAAAATATTGTTAATTTTCTGCTAGTGATGAGATGGATTATCTATGTTAGCTCTTAGTTTGAAGAATCTAGGGATCTTTTTTTGTCCTTCAAATCTTTCTAGTATTTGGTTTATTTGTTATTAAATTTTTGATTTTAGACATCTAATTAGTTCATGTTGACTAACAAAAGCTGGATTTTTTTTTTTGAAAAAAAGTTATATCTGATTTACTTTCTAAATTAGATTTCTAGCAGCTTCATCTAATTCATACCTGTTAGATAGTATAGTGGGGTTGGTTGATAAAAGGGTATATCTTTTACTCTGAGAGAAAATTTTAAGGTAATTGAGAGAAAATTTTAAGGTAATTGAGAGGATTCATTCATTGAGATCTTTTACTCTGTATTTATGACATCTCTCAAGGTTTGATGGGCTTGGCTGAAGTGAAAGGCATTAATCTATTCTTTGATAATTACAACTTTTGTCAGTATAGTAACAATAGTAGGACTTYACACTTTGACAATTCTGTTTTGCTTGTCAAATTTAGCTGATTAAATTGCATCTTTCATTTATCTTATTCTATGAAAGCTAACACCACCCTTGTAAACGCCATTTAACACCTCTTGGTGGGTGACTGGGCGCACAACACTACCATCTATACCTTTGTTGCCACATCAGGCCAGGTGCAGTTTCCTTCTCAAGCTTTATCAAAACTACTTCAAAGCTGTTATTGCAGTGGAAGCCAATTAGTTATTTCTTGCTATTTTAATCATTATGCATAATCCCYTTGATTCAAAAAGAAAAGGGTGATCAAATAATCAGTAAAATTAAATTCAATTTAAACCTAGAAATCCCAATTCAATTCACTCAATCATATATTACTCAACTGCCAGAGGGAAAAACAATCAGGAGGTTCAATGCACAAAAAAGATGTTACAGCTCKCATCACTGTGTCTACTACTCTACTGTCTCTACTCTCTAATTTAGAAGATAAAAGTTTAGAATGACAYGACATACACTGAAACATTTCAAACCTGACACAAAATCTTCCAAAAATTGTGCCTCAAATGACATCTCCAAGGCAACAATTAAGAGAGAAAGCTGTGAAGCAAAACCAACTGCCTTCACTTTCTGAGCACTAATTCTGGATTCATAAAGAAAACCAAGATGCCACCACATTAGCAATTGAATACAGGGGGGGAAAAAAAGGGAAAAATTCATGACAGAGGAACACGGATTAAGAAACAAAATTGAAATAAAGAGGCAAGCTGATAGATATGAAAAAATTCGTCCACGCTCCACGATCTGTCTCCTAGTCATCTCATTCTTCTCTCTCTATTTCATAAAGATAAGAATCTATCTGAGATTCTATTTACAATAGCGGAACATCTAAATAAAGACATATCTGAAATGTCTCAATATGTTTAAAACTGCTTCTTGTATGTCTAGTTTAAACTATAGCAACATAATCCATCCTGTACACATATTCCATGTGCACAAATTAACACACATTTTCTCATCACACCTTCATCAACTATCCATGTATCCAGAAGAACACATGAAATAGTTATCTATTAAATGATCCCCCAACTCCACCCCCAAACWAAATAGGATGAACAYCAACATTCAAGGATAAATTGTCCAATGTATAAACGAGGAGGAAGTCAAAGCACACAAGGTTTAATAAAATCGATGCAGAAACCAKAAAGATAACATAAGTACATGAAAAGGCATAAACAAGGATGGAGATTACAAATAATACATAGCCCAATTCAAAAATAATACTTACAGGGTATCCGAAATAATTGGATGCAGAAGCCACATTTCAGCTTCGTGAGGTGAAGAATTTTCAAGTTCAGCCATCTCAAGGGAGCTTTCAATTGTCCTTCCTGACCATATTGTGACTAACTCAAATCCTGCATCAACYTACTTTTATCAGGACAACCAATAATGATACAAACAGCCTCGTGGAATTATCCATTCTTCACATTGTTGACATTTAATGAAAGACAACCTATCAATCATTGGATTGAACCTTTNCCTTGAATGCTTCCAAATCGGTGGTAGTTACACATCTCATGTTGATGAAGTTTGTGTGCAATGACGGCAAGGTAGGAACTATCTATGGTGATCAGAAATTCGCCAGAGAGTGCTATCTTACCACTGTCCGACCACTTGTTGGGGGGCAAAGAAAAGGGTATAGCAAAGCCGTCAGGGAAAAGAGTTCAGAAGAAAAGGAAAGCGGGTGAAGTCCTAATGGTGCATGGACTATACCAAGAGGCCATGACGATTCATGGGTTGTTCGCTTCTATCTCTCGGCCTGAACATGGGGGCCAACAGGAAGACTTTGCCATTGACCCCACTCTTCCAGAAAGGACATTTAAAGTTGGTGAAGCGATGGGTGAAGAAGTTAGACAAGGACTTAAAAATCTGCTAAGAGAATATAAGGATGTTTTTGTTTTCTTCGTAGAGGAAATGCCAGGGTTAGATTCGAAAATCGCTCAACATAGTCTAAATGTTGACCCCACAATGAAGCCATTCAAGCAGAAAAAGAGAAATTTGGGGCCGGTGCGTAGCAAGGCAGCCGACGAGGAGGTTAAGAAGCTTCTTGATGCGGGTTTCATTCGTCCATGCCAATACCCAGAATGGGTGGCAAATGTGGTATTGGTCCCAAAACCCAATGGGGCATGGAGAATGTGTGTAGATTACCCCGATCTTAACAAAGCCTGCCCTAAGGACAGTTTCCCGCTCCCTAAGATTGACAAGTTGGTAGACTCTACAGCGGGGCATGAAGCTATGAGCTTCGTTGATGCTTACTCAAGATTACATCAAATCCCTCTCAAGGAGGAAGACCAGGACAAGACAGCTTTTTTCACTGACAATGGGTTGTATTGTTACAAGGTGATGCCGTTTGGCTTAAGGAATGCCCCTGCAACCTTCCAAAGATGTGTAAACACCATCTTCGCTAAGCAGCTTGGGAGGAACGTAGAAGCCTACATTGATGACATGATTATTAAGAGTAAGAAGGAGGATCACGTCAGGGATCTAAGGGAGACTTTTGATACGCTTCGACACTTTGGGATGAAGTTGAATCCAAAGAAGTGTGTGTTCGGGGTCACATCGGGAAAATTCTTGGGATTTTTGGTGGATGAACGGGGCATCGAAGCGAATTCGAACAAGGTAAAGGCCATTCTTGATATGCAATCTCCAAGGAACGTCAAAGAAGTGTTAGGGAGATTCGAATGTGCAAAGCAGATGGAGCCAGGAGAATAGATGCTATGTTTGATTCCCAATTGGTTGTCAACCAGGTGAATGGGGAGTACGAAGCGAGAGATGAAAACATGATCCGCTACCTGGAAATGGTAAAAAAAGAAGTGGAGGGCCTAGATCAATTTCGTCTGGTACAAGTACCAAGGACTGAAAATAACCAAGCTGATGCCTTATCCAAGTTTTCTAGTTCAGCAATAGGGGATTCTCCAAGATTTGTCTTTTGGGAAGTGAAAGATTGGAGGAGTATAGATGAACTCGAATAGATCCACTTCATTGATCATGGAAGCACTTGGATGGATGAAATTATCGAGTATAAGTTAACCAGAGTTCTCCCGCTTGACCCACAGAAGGCTAAGTATGTGAAGGCACGGGACTCTTGATTTGTTTATTGGAATGGTAAATTGTATAAGAAGTCTTTTTCCCATCCTCTCCTCAAATGCTTCACACCTGAGAAAGGGGCAGAGGTGCTGGATGACATTCACTAAGGACAATGCGGTTCTCATAATGGGGCAAGGGCATTAGCAGAAAAGCTCTCCGCACTGGATATTACTGGCCGTCGTTAAGGAAAGATGCCATGGAACTAGTCAAGAAGTGTCCGAATTGTCAAATTCATGGGAATCTTCACCAAAAACCAGCAAACATCTTGTCCCCGGTCTTATCACCACTACCTTTCGCAAAGTGGGGGGTAGACATATTGGGACCCTTCCCCCAAGCTCCGGGGAAAAAGAAGTTTTTGATTGTAGCGGTGGATTATTTCACTAAATGGGTAGAAGCGGAATCAATGAGGAATATAAAGACCTCAGATGTGAAGAGCTTTCTTTGGAAAAATATCATCACTAGGTTTGGATTGCCGCAATCCATAGTGTTTGATAATGGTCCGCAGTTTGACTCCAACGTTCTCACGAATTGGTTATCAGATTAGGGCATAAGTGCACATTTCGCGTCGGTAGCCCATCCTCAAGCCAATGGACAGGTTGAATCGTTCAATAAGATCATATGCAATGGAATCAAGAAAAAATTGGATAGTGCCAAAGGATTATGGGTAGAGGAACTCTACAATGTGCTGTGGTCCATTAGAACCACCACAAAAAACTCAACCGGGGAGACCCCTTATACCCTAATCTACGGGACAGATGTCGTGCTTCCAATAGAAAAGTATGAGCCAACATTGCGTGTGATGCTGTATTTCGAAGAGGGAAATCGGGAAGCAATGAAGCACAACCTTGATTTGATACTAGAGGTTAGGGGCAATGCACTCCTACGCCAACAGATCTACAAGCTCAGGATGTCCAGAGATTACAACAAGAGGATGAACCACCGACCTATTCAGCTGGGTGATCTGGTATTGAGGAAGATGGAATCGATAGGTCGAGCCAAGGAGGAGGGCAAATTCACCCCAAACTGGGAAGGTCCATATAAGATCTGTGAGGTTCTTCGTGATGGGACTTATAAGCTAGAAGACAGGAATGGACATCGATTGTCTCATCCTTGGAACACAGATAATTTGAAGAAATATTATGCTTAGGCTGCAAATGTAAGCACATTAGCAGAAATTGGCCAAGCGGCCCTGTAAATTTTTGAAGTAAGATTGAATGAAAGCCTTCAATATTTTTAACTTCTAGA
>SNQN01000030.1:91860-125087 GCA_008642245.1 Bassia scoparia | reverse complement strand
TTACAAGTGGCGAAGTACCCCAGAATATGAACCCAAGAGTTGGGGGTCAATTGCGAACGGCCTATCCCATAGGCAGCGAGGAGATGATAAAAGAACTTCCTAACATGTACTCTAAGTCCAAGGTAACCCACAACCTTATATATGGCGAAGGTACCCTCAGGAGCGTCAACAATGCGATCCCCCTTCTTGGGGATTATCAACTCGAGGCTAGGACCTCTTATTCCGAGCAGAGTACTATATTTCGCCTTGTTCGCGGATAGTTCTTCTATCCACCCCTCGCGAACTCTAAAGGATTCGGGGGTGGGATACTGACGAGCTTTGGTTGCCACTAGAGGTATTGGTGGAGGGTCTATGAGAACATCCTCCGTAGAAACGTCTAAGTCAAACGCTTCGGGAATTATGTCATCAAGGTCATCATCAATATGCGAAGAGGAAGGCCCTTCGCCAGTCCTCTCTCTTTCGTGTCTACTACTGCTTGGTACCCAAGTTGTTTGTTTCACCCTTGGCATTCTAAAATCCTGCACAGGGAGAGTAMTTGGGGTTGGGCACTTATTGATCAATGGTTCGCAAGGATAAGATTAGGGAATCGAAGAACCTTGGGTCTCAACGGATCCTAGAGATGTTGGCCTGGGCTCTTCAAAGCCCCCAACATCCGACTTATTTGGGCTCGACGAAGAAGACGAAGCCATTGTTTATTACTTTGTAAAAAAGAATGAGAAAAGTCAAAAATTCGAAGAAAAACTATACCTTATACTGACAAACCGAAGAAGTTTTGTCGAAGGAGTATGTTGAAGACGAAAACTGCGAAGCGAACCTTGAACTTCACTTCAATCCGAAGAAGAGAGAGAGAGAGTCTGAAAGGATTCCTAGAGAGAGAAGAGAGAAAATTTGGAAATAAATGATTTTCACCAACTTTTTCTCTCTCCTCTCTACCCCCTATTTATAGAAAAAATTAGGGTTTTGGGCCTTGGATTTTGAATTTGAAAGCCCAGCTAAATGGGCGGGAAAAAAAAAGGAAAAGGAAGGCCAAGAGACACTCGGCCTAGGGTTTAAGCCCAACGAAGAAAACCAAGGTCTGAGTTCCAATTTCCCATGAAATGGGCTCAAGTATCCATAAAGGCAACTGATTCAGTTACCAAGATGGGGGAAAATAACAAACGTTATTTCCAAAGAACAGGTCACGAAAATCGAGGTTCCCCTCAAAGAAAGAACGAGACACGAAAATCGAGGAAACTCCTCATGCTCTGATCCCGACATAGAAGTTGCTATCAAACCCTCCCAATCCAAGCATATTGGAAGTGTTCGAGGAGCAAATGATGTGGCAAATTAAGCCACGTGTCAACTTTGGAATGGATATAAGAATCCAACATGGCACGAGATTAAATGCCACGTGTCATGAGTCAAGTGGCTCCTGATCATATAACTTCAGCCGGAAACCGAACGTACCCCGTAAATCAAACCGCTTAAGCAAGCAAAACAGATGCATCTACGCTTAGGATGACGACAAGTGTCACACATCCAAGCCCTAAAGGTACAAGGCAAAAGCCTATAAATACCCCTTGAGAGGCCCCATATTTCACACAATTTTTCATACATTTAGAGAGCATTTACTCACATTTAAGCAAGTGTAGGGTTTCTCTCTCTAACTTCTCTCTACATTCAATTGCGTTTATTACTTTCCTCCTTCCTTTACTTATTTAGGCATCGGAGGGGAGATAATCCAAAAAGGATTATTCTCCTTCTTGCTGGTGCTAAGGAGCCCCGGGAACGAAGAAGTGCCAAGCCATCCTCAAGTTCCAATCCAAGGTCAGCTCCCTTGAAGTAGCATTGACGGGAAGCCTCCGCCCTTCTCTCAACCCTGCAGCAGAGGAAATCTTGTAGCTTGCCAAGCGACGACTTGCTACAACAGTAAACATATATTATCTAGTCGAAAATTTTTATGTTCAAATCTTGCATTTAAAAAAATGAACATAGGAGAACTTATCATAATTATTCTGTAAAAAAATAATAGTGTGATTCCTATGGATTAATGGTTAAGTTCTATTGTAATTTTTCTAATAAGAAGTCATGTGTTCAAATATGCTTTAAAGCATAATTAATTAGTTTGTTTTTTCTGCTTACATATCATCGTGTACTTTGAAATGGGAGTGCCATGTGACATTTTTTCGTTGCAAAACACTCTTTTTTAATATATTTGTATAGATAGTAGCATTTAAGTTATATGATAATTTTCTTCTAATAATGTAATAAATAAATAAAAATTATAAAATTTGAATGACTGTAATTTTAAATTTTAAATTTTCAATTTTACAATTTGCAGTGTTTTATGTTTGCAATTTAATTAAGGTAAAACTTCACTAAATTGCAATTTTTTCTTTTAATAATTAAAATAATATTTTGTTATTTTTTTTAAAAAAGGAATAATTAATTATAATTTTTTTGATTTCCTAGGAACATTTATTACTTGAATTATTTGGGAGGATTTATGGAAAAAATGACATCATTAGTCATTTCATTTTGGAGGGAAATTTTTCATAAAAGAATGACATGTGACATTGTATGACATCAACATGTCCTGTTTTAGTAATTAGTTACAGAAAAATATTTTTTGATATACGCTAAAAGAGAAACTAATAGTATTATACTCCATAGTGCATTTACTTGCTAAAATTAGTCCTATTTAGCTAAGGATAGAATTTGGGTGGATAGTACTTCCGAGCTTGTTGCCAATGTTGTATTAGTGGATGCTTGTGAATATTTTATTGTTCAATAAATTTGGCTTCGTTTTCCCTTCAAACTTATATTAGTCATTCTTTTTTATACTCGTACTAGTCAAGTAATCATCCTTACAATTGAGCTTAAGTTTGATAATTGTCTGCACTTATCCTATTATGCCTAAATTATTATCCCCTTTTAGGAAATTACAACCGGTTTCCTAATTTGTGGTGATTTGATTTCTATTTTTAAATTAGAGTATTGAGTTGGGAGAAATCTGAGAGATTTGTATGCTAATTGGGGTTATATTCCTTAATATTTTGACAGGTTTAGAGCGTGTTCGGCGTAGCTTTTTTAGGTAGTTTTTAGCATTCTGACTAGATTAAAAAGCTACTTGGTTAATTTTATTACTGTTCGGTAAGGTAGTGTTTTGAGTAGTTTTGAATGAGTAGTGTTTTGACAATTTGTATAATCATATAAAGCAACAAATAAATTCAAACATATCTGATATCTCCTTCTTTAGGGTATTATTCTCTATGAAGACTAATGAAGATGAATACTCACGGTATCAACTATCATCCAAGGTAAGTATAAAAGGTATAATCGTATGAAGCAACAAATAAATTCAAACGTATCTCCCTTTTTAGCGTTTAAAAGGAAATGATAATATTGCATAATTGCATAGTCTTTATAATAACAACTAGGCTTCTTGTTACTATAAACCATTAATTTTCAAACCTCCAAAATTAATATAAGAGGCAGGAAATATGGATCACAATATAATTTATTGATAATTTGTAGGGCGACAATTATCGTGAATCTCTTGATTGCTCTCTCAAAAGATACATATTTAGGGTTTTTTTTAATGGTTTCGGGGTCTCATCGACTTATTCCGAACCATTGACTACAATTTGATAGTAGGGAGAGGATGTGGTCTTTTGTGACTTATTCCCTTTCTCCCCCTAAACCCTAGAATGCTACCCTTTATATAGAGAAAGGAAGACTTGCAAAATAAGAAAAAAAAATATAATAACTGAATTCCTTAATATCCTAAGATAATAACAAACTTTATCTAATTTATTTTGGATAGAGATGACACCTAAATTTAAATTCAAATTCAAATTTTCGGTGTCTACAGTTACCTTCTTAGGTACATCGGAATTTTTATGAAGTTTCATCACTCAAGTAAGAAAGTCGATTCAAATACCTTGAAGACTAGTGAAGAAGAAAACTAAAAGGCCTAAACTATCATCCAAGCCAAGTATAAAGGTGTTATTATGTAAAACAACAAATCCTAACGCGTCTGCTGTTTTAAATGGAACGGAAAGGTCATTACAGTAAAAACTATGCTTGTTAGCTTCTTATATACATGAAGATGTTAAGGGGGCGTTTGGTAAGATATATGAAAATGGAATGGAAAGGATTTTGATAAGAAGGGGAAACATTAACAAATAGTGTTACTTTTATTTTTTGTTTGGTATTATAATAGAATGGAAACAATTAGACTGCATCCTCTTTGTTTTTGTTTGGTACTAGTTGCGCGCGCCGCATTCCACGTGAAAATACTTTATGAAAAATATGTTAGCTTGTATATGCGATGAAAACTTCTAAGCTTGTATATTGGCATAATTCCATACATAACATATTGAATMAGTTAAATGACATGCTAAACAAGAGTCTCAAGAGTCACCATATTGGCATATGAGCATAGTTCCATACATAAAGTAGACATGGTATGTCACGCGTAGGCCACGATCGGAAGCTACTCCGTACAAGCCTTACAAAATAGGCAATAGTGAGCCTTAATAACACAGCTTTTTAGTGATCAAAGGTTTAAACGAAAAAAAGAAAACATAATACATATTCCTTAGTTCCAAACATAATAGATGTCAATGAATATGAATAATCAATAGTGGATCCGCTACTGCTCCATCCTGTGGCCTCAACCGGCGAACAACCCACTTTCAATTGATCTCTTTTTTGGCGATATCTGCACACATTACTTGGCTTTTGTTGCTCAGCTTGCAGTAATATCCCCGCCTCATCCTGTGTTTTGGCAGCATTGCAGTTAGAATCCCATATAGATTATACGAAGAAATACTCGTTGTTAATCAGTTCGATAAGTAAGAAACAACATAATGCAACTTTTGAACAGTGAATATGATCAAGTGGTAGATTCCAAACTCACAAATTCAAACTAAGTCTACAAGATTGCAACACGATTAAAGTGTCTTAAAAAGCAAACTAACATGGCAAGTTTGAATAGTTTTCTCATCACACTTGACTTCAAAGCCATGACTGTTCCACATTTATCCCGAAATGGCTCTGCTCTCGGTGAAAGCAATGATGCAATGACCCGGCTCTTATCAGAAACTTGTGCATTAACCAGCCACTGAATTCAAAGTAAAAAAATACGTGTCACATTGAAGCGATTCAAAATTTCAAATATAAGAAACACATTATGACTGCAAGCTAGCAATTTGTACAACCTCACAATATACATCAATTAATAAGCACTAAAAGTCTAATCAGTAAATAAACCCCTGCTCAGCTCATATTTCAGGTGTCTTAATGTCGTATAGAACACTACGTACCGTGCAATGTGCCACAGTAGGCTTGCTCTTACAGGTCAACACAACTTATCTTGCTCCAACATTGTCCGTAACTTTCGGCCACATGCACTGCATCCAGTGTAGTAGTGAATACCACGCTCGAGTATGTCCGTTATACTCACTTGAACCCAGAGTTCCCGACATCTAGAGGAGAAGCAGCCTGCAATGTAATCCTCAAAATGATCGATAATCAAGTAATTGAGAAAAGTCGATTATGTGGGTGATTGCTCAAAATAGAAATGCGACATAATTATAATCTTACATTATAGATAGTTTAGTTTAGTTTTTTTGACAATATTAGTTGATTCACTTGTATCTATTCAATTTTATGTTTTACAGAGTCATATTTAGCTAAAACCAAACATCAAATAATATGGATATACTATCTTGTAGCCTTAAACACATTATCCACATATGTAGTGTTCACACTACTTGCACAAGAGAGTCCCATCATATGGTGTGCTTGTTCTGAGTAAAATGAAATTATGCTAAACTTGTTGATGATTTATTATGCTTTCAAAATTGTTAATTTTCTGCTAGTGATAGATGGATTATATATGCTAGCTTAGTTTGAAGATCTAGGGACTTTTTTTGCCTTCAAATCTTTCAGTATTTGTTTATTGTTATTAAATTTTGATTTTAGACATCAATTCATGTTGACTAACAAAAGCTGGATTTTTTTTTTTGAAAAAAGTTATATCTGATTACTTTCTAAATTAGATCAGCAGCTTCATCTAATTCATCCTGTTAGTAGTATAGTGGGTGGTTGATAAAAGGTATCTTTTACTCTGAGAGAAATTTTAAGGTAATTGAGAGAAATTTTAAGGTATTGAGAGGATTCATTCATTGAGATCTTTACTCTGTATATGACATCTCTCAGGGTGATGGGCTGGCTGAAGTGAAGGCATTAATCTATTCTGTTGATAATTACAACTTTTGTCAGTATAGTACAATAGAGGACTTAACACTTTGACAATTCTGTTGGCTTGCAAATTTAGCTGATTAATTGCATCTTTCATTTATCTTTATTCTATGAAAGCTTAACACCACCCTTGTAAACGCCATTTAACACCTCTTGGTGGTGACTGGCGCACAACACTACTCTATACCTTTGTTGCCACATCAGGCCAGGTGCAGTTTCCTTCTCAAGCTTTATCAAACTACTTCAAAGCTGTTATTGCAGTGGAAGCCAATTAGTTATTCTTGCTATTTTAATCATTATGCATAATCCCATTGATTCAAAAGAAGAAGGGGATCAAATAACAGTAAATTAAATCAATTTAAACTAGAAATCCCAATTCAATTCACTTCAATATATTACTCAACGCCAAGGGAAAAACAATCAGGAGGTTCATGCAACAAAAACGAGTTACAGCTCACATCCACTGTGTCTACTACTCTACTGTCTCTACTCTCTAATTTAGAAGAAAAAGTTAGAATGACGACATACACTGAAACATTTCAAACCTGACACAAATTTTCCAAAATTGTGCCTCAAATGACATCTCCAAGGCACAATTAAGAAGAAGCTGTGAAGCAAAACCAACTGCCTTCACCATCTGAGCACTAATTCTGGATCATAAAAAACCAAGATGCCACACATTAGCAATTGAATACAGGGGGAAAAAAGGGAAAATTCATGACAAGGACACGGATTAAGAAACAAATGAAATAAAGAGGCAAGCTGATAGATATGAAAAATCGTCCACGCTCACGTCTTCTCCTAGTCATCTCATTCTTCTCTCTTATATTCATAACATAAGAATCTATCTGAGATCTATTTACATTAGCGGAACGATCTAAAGACATCTGAAATGTCTCAATATTTAAAACTGCTTCTTGTATGTCTAGTTTACAACTATAGCAACATAATCCATCCTGTACATATTCCATGTGCACAAATTAACACCATTTTCTCATCACACCTTCATCAACTATCCATGTATCAGAGACACATGAAATTAGTACTTTAAATATCCCCAACTCCACCCCCAAACAAAATAGGATGAACAGCAACATTCAAGGATAAATTGTCCAATGTTAAAACGAGGAGGAAGTCAAAGCACACAGGTTTAATAAATCGATGCAGAAACCAAAAAGATAACATAAGTACATGAAAAGCTAAACAAGGATGGAGATTACAAATATACATAGCCCAATTCAAAATAAATATTACAGGGTATCCGAAATAATGGATGCAGAAGCCACATTTCAGCTTCGTGAGGTGAAGATTTCAAGTTCAGCCCATCTCAAGGGAGCTTTCAATGTCTTCCTGACCATATTGGACTAACTCAATCCTGCATCAACATACTTTTATCAGGACAACCAATAATGATACAAACGCCTCGGGAATTATCATTCTTCACATGTTGCATTTAATGAAAGACAACCTATAATCATTGGATTGAACCTTTAAGTTTAATAGCACAAGCAATTCTTTTTATTGCTGACAACGATACACCTGTAATCAAAGAGAACAGAAAACATTAGCTTCTACTTAGTTTATTGAAACCTATGTTTGCCATTTTTGTCTGTGCATACCCGAAAATCACCAACTTTAACAGACTTGATGCGAACAACAGAGATTTACAGCCATATCGAGCAGCTCTTGCAAGTGTAGTGGCGTGTTCATTCCACAGTGATACTACAACAGTCTTCTTCCTGCAAATGAGCACCATATAGATTCAAAAAACAAAGAACTGTCAATATTGTCAGCAACGATAACCAGTATGTTGAGCACTTACGATTCATCAGCATAGTTTATCTCGCTTTGGAATCTATCATTGTTTATTTTCCTCCTAAAACTCATTGTCGGAAGGACACATTCTGAACAACCAACACATCTGCATATAAGCAAAAGCAATGTGTTATGATAAACACTCAGTTGTAAACTTGCCATTAACATAAATTAGCAGTATAACATCACATTAAACCTAACAAAATGCAGAGAGAACCTCCAAACAAGTAAAATTTCTGAATCAAGCACATTAACAAGAAAATACAATCCTAATTTGACAAATTTTCAACAACAAACTCAGTCTCAAATTACCTCAACAAATCTATCACAACGCAAAGATAAATTGAACAATGCTGCAAGTACTCAGTTAACCCCGACAATCAAGACTCATACAATACCTCAATATCCACACAATGAACATTCATTTCTTGGACATTGAAGACGATAAAAAACTAAAACACAAATCAAAACCGCACATGCAAAGGCAGATCATAAGATCGAAACAGAGCAGGGGTATCGAAACAATTAAAAACACGATGAATAAAAAATTAAAAACAATTGATGTGAATAAAACAATTAAAACAATTGAGAATTGAATTGATGAAGTAAACTAGCAATTATTACAAAAAAGTGCCGAAAAATGAGATCGAACCTGTAATGCAAATGGCGGCGTTCATGAAGGAGCTTTGATTCAAATCTCATTTCGAATTTGGTTTTGATTCTTGTTGTTGCAGTTTGAATCGAAAAAACAAATCAAGACCACACATGCAAAGGCAGAGCATAATAAGATCGAAACAGAGACAAGGCYTCCGTCCAAAGGCATATCCGTCTCGGCCCCATGGGTTGCAGATAAAGCATCAAGAAGGAGCGAAGATGGCATATCGAGCAAGTACAAACCACCGACGATTAAGCACACCAACGATCACGCAAGGTGAATTGCAAGATGTCTACTTCCCAAGCACCTTGGGTCGCATAATAACAATGGAAAATCAGCAAAAGCAGAACAATGGTTGGTTGAAAATGGTTGGTGTTGATGAAGGAATCAACCTTGCGTGGAAAGGGTTGGTGAAGATGGTGAAGTCATTCGGTGGAAGGAAGTCAACTAAGTAGAATTAATGTGATGAAGTCYGTGAAYTGTAATAGGAAGGTGTGCAATTATGAGGTTGTTGATGGCAAATTGGTAATAAACCACAAAACAATGAGTAAATTGGTAAATGTACTTTGGGGCAAATGCTCATATTTTAGAGTAAGGGGGGATAGGTATTATAACGTAAATGAAATGGTACCTTTTTATCTATGCAAAATGTTAAAATATTATTGAAAAAGGGAAGGACCCACATTACTGTTCACAGCCTTGTCTACTTCTTCAATTTTACTCGACATCAACGAAAACCTCAAGAAATCCCAATGATGTTGAATGTTTATATTATAGAAAAATTAAATGATGAATGCTTTGTCAGTTTGCTGGAAACGACAATTGTTTCCTTGGGTGTTTGAGTGGAAACGAATTGGGGTGATCAGTTACCACTTACCACAAAGTAACGGTAATTGTTTCCCTACTCACAAACCAAACAGCAAGTAACAATAACTGTTACATGAATCCATTTGTTAATATAAAAAATTGCAATACCAAACACCCCCTAAGCTTCTTAGGTAGTTGGTTCTAATTACTTTGTAACTTTTATTAGTGCTCTACTACTATATCACCAAGATATAATGGGCAATTAGCTACCAACATCACCAAGAAATAACCCAATCCAAAAACTTTTAAGCACTATGCACTTTACAGTATACCAAACAGAGTCGTTTTAGTATTGGTCTTATACGTGGTTGATTTGGGGTCAAGATCCTCTAGAGTTGTTTTGGTGGAGTTGTGTACATATAAAACTTCCATTTGTAAATCAATGACTACAATTAATCAACCTGTAAAAAGTTAAAGTAAAATAATAAATAATATAAAACTCTCACTCTCACAACTCCCGAACTCCATCAAAGCCATCAAAGAATAACTCTAGAGGATCCCCACACATTGATTATGTGATGACAATTCCTAAAGCAAGGATGAATGTATTGCATGATAGGTCAGAGGCGTACTATATGGTATCTACTATTTTTAATTTTTTTGACATCAGAAAAATTACAATAAGATAAAGTAAGCTAAATAAAACTAAACAACAAAATTAAACGCTGAACTCTACACATCTTGGCTAATCCATCCGCCTCTTTCACCTTCTCCCTATTTGACTTGATAAGCTTGCACCAATCAAAAATTTCCCCCAATTCAAGAATTTCCTCAAATGCCCAGATTAGGTCAATTGGAGGATGAAGATTTTTGTTCAAAATCTGGACTAATTGCGACGAATCAGTGTAGATCTAAATTGACTTGGTGTTGCTGTTGTTGATTTATGATGCGAAGCGCTGCAAACATGAGAGACAAGCTTGGGCTTCCATTTGAAGAGCAGAAAAGCTAACCATGAAGCCTCCTTGTTGAATACGAATCCCCTGTAAGTTATCTTCTCCTATCCACGCAAATCCTCCCATTTGTTCTGATTTTGACCAAGATCCATCAATTACACATGATAAATCTGCAATGCCAATTTTTTTTTCCCAAATTACCAATTAGGAAGCCTGGTGGATAAATTGGATCTTGTTTAATATATTTCCTTGTTGGTTGGCTCTATTTTTGAATATCTGCTGCTGCTTGTTGATGTCTTCATAGATTGAAAGTAGAGAAATTGTGGTGATGTCTTGATTAGAGTAATAAAATCTATTTCGTGCTATCTAAATAGTCCACAAAGTAGCTAAAAATTTGTACAATTCTCCAGCTTGATCTTCCATCCTGGTTGCTGAAAAGAAGGATAAAATCCATAATCCAATCTGTTGTGCTAATTGAGCTATTCGTGTTTGAAAGAATGCCTAAATAACCCATTTGCCAAAACATCCTGGCAAAGTTGCAATGTCTGAACAGACGTGTTGTGGTTTCTTCCTCTTTATTACAAATATTGCATAAGGGAGAATCATTTATCTTCCTTACCCATAAATTCTTGCATAGAGAAAGACTATTAGTGCAAATTTTCCAAATAAAAATCTTAAGCTTTGGAAGAATATCCAAGCTCCAAAAAAGTCTAAAAAAAACTTATCAGATTTAAGATTCTCAACTAAACCAAGATTATGCTTGAGAAGAGTATAATAACCTGGCTTAACTGAATAAATTCATGTAGCATTATGTCTCAAATATAAGTAGTCTTCTGTGTCATGATTTTTGGTTTCTGATTGTGATATGAGCTTGGCACTTTCAGGTTCAAAGAAATCCAGTAGCTTCTTATGATCCCAAATAGTTGTATTATTGTAGAAAAAATCAAACACTCTTTTCTTAGAAATATCCAAAAGGCTAATTGTGTCTTTGATATGGGGAAGTCCTCCATTAACCCAATGATGTAATCCACCTGTAGTTGTCCTACCATTCCCTATTTTCCAAGCACAGTTGGTGTTGTAAATCTTCTCAGTTTGTAACACTGAATTGAAGCCAAAAGACCAATGTGTTCCTTTGCCTTTTGAAGAAATAGCCTGTCTTGGAAACCTTTGCTTTAAACCATTATAAATTCTTGGAACCAGTAGTTGTGGGTTGGCTCTGATTCTAACTACATTCTTAATGAGCATGGCATCATTAAAAGTATTGATATCCCTTATTCCTAAACCTCTTGCACCCTTTGGTAAATGTAAGTATTTTATTTTCCTCCAATGAATACCCTTAGAACCAGCTATTTTCCACCAGAAATTAGCTATTACTGAATTGATCTTATTTGTAATAGCCAAAGGAATTTTAAAAACTCCTAGAAGATGAGAAGCAGAAGCTATAACACTGTATTAATGAGAATAAATTTGGCTGAGGGAAAGATCATGAGATGATTCAAAGCTAGGATTTTTTACTTATTTTGTCAACTAGGTCTGTGAAATATTTGGTTTTACCACCTGATAAATCTACTGGTGCTCCTAAATAAGAATCAACATGATTAACCTGAGTCATTCTCATTGTCTGCTTAGTTAAATCCTTTAAAGTAGAAGTTGTGTTTGGGCTGAATTTAACAAAGGATTTATTAAGATTAATGATTTGTCCTGAGGCAATAGAAAATCTGGAAACAATATTGTGTAGGTGAAGAATGGAATCATTTGTGAGTTTTATAAAAACATGGAATCATCTGCAAAAAACAGATGAGAAATCTTAATGCCACCTTTATAAAGGGGAACTCTTTCTATAAATTTTATGTCTTCTGCTAAGGTGATCATTCTAGACAAGATATCCATACAGAAGAGAAAAAGATAAGGTGACAAAGGATCACCTTGTCTTAAACCACATTGTGGATTAAAAGAAAGAAAAGTAATGCCATTTAGGATAGTAGTGTAACTTACTGTAGAAATGCATTCCTTGATAAGGGTGATCTAAGAGGTGGGAAAGCCATAACCAGCTAAAACCTTAAAAAGAAAAGGCCAGTTGAATCTGTCATAAGCCTTATTCATGTCTATTTTGAAAATTGCACACATGTTTTCCCCTCCTTTTCTTGAGTTGATATCATTTATAATGGCTGTACAAGTCATAATGCTATCTCCCATGTATCTTCCTGGAACAAAAGCATATTGAGTTTCTGGGATCAAATCATTTAGGAAAGGTTTCATTCTTCCTATCATGCATTTGGTGATACATTTGTAGACTGTGTTGCATAAACTGATTGGCCTTAGCTGTTGTACTGATTCTGGATTATCCACCTTGGGAATTAGAACTATTAAGGTGTGATTCCACTTTCTAAGCAATTTTCCATTTGCAAAGAATAACTGAATAGCTTGAGTAATAGAAGGACCAAAAGTATCCCAAAAATGTAAAATGAATTCAACTGTGAATCCATCTGGCCCAGGGGATTTATTTCTTCCTAGAGAGAAAAAGGTTTTCTTTATTTCCTCTTCATCCCAAGGATTGACTAGTGAGTGTTTATCAGAGTCTGAAAGTTGTGGTAATGCTAGTTCCCTTAAAATGATGTTTGTCATGAATTCTTCATTACTTGTATCATTGCTATTGGTGTGTGACTTGAAAATATTTATGGCATACTATATGGCATCTACTATTAAAAGATAACATTTTACCATTTTGATGAATCATAAATCATAAAAACCTTCCATGTGTTAAGAAAATTTATTTTGCTTATGCAATTTATTTGATCTTTTGAGTTAGGATCATATGCCCCATCAAACTTCCTAACTTTCCATCTTTCTTAAATTCTATTGGATCAATACAAATGTTATTTAGGTACAATTGAAGGTAATTGTAGTCAATTCCGTTATAAAACCAATTGGTATTATAAGGAGTAGCCCACCAAGCTTACATATTAGTCACTATCTCTCCTAGGAGTGTCTAATTGGACTTTGGATTGGACTCAAGCTTAGTCCAATCCAATCCGAAATAAATTTGGACTTTCATTTTCAAGTCCAAATCCAATCCAAAATTTTCAAAATCCAATCCAAATTAAATTCTCAAAATCCAAATCCAATCCGATCCAATCTGAATTAATAATTGAAAAAATTCACCCGAGAAATTCATAAACTCATTAAATAAAATATAAAACAAACTATAATTAATTAATTCAAACAAAAAAATCAAGTTCATTACAAATGATAAATCCACACCGCAAAATCACAAAGGAGTATAAGAAATATGTCTTGATCATCATAAACATAATAAAGTAAAGTTTTCATTTCTTTAACACAAAATAAAGTAAGGTCTTCGACACTAGTATTAATTATTAATGTTTATAATATTTTAAATCAATATTTATTAATAATAGTTTGTATAATCTTTATATATAACATTTTAAAATTTGGACTATTTGGATTGGATTGGACTTTTTGGATTCAAAATTTTTGAGTTCGAATCCAATCCGAAAATCCAAATTTCAAAAAAATTGAGTCCGAATCCAATCCAAATAGCTTATTTGTGCTGGATTGGTTGGATTTCGGACTGGACTCCAAATAGTGGACACCCCTAATCTCTCCAATATTTCGATGTGGGACACATGTGAGATATACTATCAACAATGCCTATTGCCTAATTAATCATTTGTGCCCCAATAATTTTCAAAGATTTTTTGTCTACATGCTCCTTAATTGTCAAATGTCTTTCACGCAATAATTTAGCGTTATTATTATTACTAGTCTCATCTTGCATTCTTGCTTCAATAGTTCAATTATTGTTCAAAAGTTCGAATCACTAGTTTTATGCCTTTTGTCAATTAACTTTGCTCGCTCTATCGAGGATCATGGTCTAGCTCAGTGGTAGAGTGTACCACTTTCTCTTATGTAGACCAAGGATCGAGCTTCACCCCCAATGATATGTTGGCTATTTCTCTAGTCTTTTACTGTATAATTTCTGAGATATGATTTGTGTAGGATTTCACCCATCTATCTTATCATGTAAAAAATAAATTAACATATTATATCCTGTCAAAGCTTCAATTGAATAAATGATAGTCCAACTGAAGCTCAATAATTTTGTACTTAGTATTTCACATATAGCTTCATACGCACCTCTACTTTTCATCAATTTGTTTTTCTTCTTATGTGTTTCTATTGTCCAATGATATTAATATTATAGCAAATCAAACAAAAGATAAATAAGTTTAATTGCTACTTGTCATTATTATTTCTTAAGTTTGATTGCTATAGGCTAGTGATGAAGAAGGTATTATCATGTCTTCCTTTTTTTTTCAAGGGAAAGGTTAAATTTCATGGTCCCCTGGGTGGTTGATTTTGTATGTGATGACTTTTCAAGGGAAATTGTTGACCCTTGAGTTTCTATTGGTTTTGATGATGACTTACACAAACAAACTTAGCTAATGAAGCTTTGAGATCCTATGATGTTTTACAGGTTCACAAAGTTAGATCTTGGAGCAACATGGAAATTCAAGGAGCATTCCAGAGTAGGAACACCATGAATCAACTATCAAGTTCCAAGAAAAGAGAAGTTCCAAAGCAGTATACTGTAGAGGAACAAAGAAGAACAAAGAAGAACAAAGAGAAGTTCCTGTGTAACATTCTGCATAGGAACACACCAGAGAATCCACGAGTTCCTGAGTACAAACTGACGAAGGAACAAGAGGACAACATCAAGGAGTTCCAACGAAGTTTCTTGATGAAGAGAAGAGAAGAATTCTAGAATATTTATGAGAGTAATTTTCTAGGAATTTTGTACGTACGTTGGAGTCTATAGTCTGGATGGAACACGAGTCGAGTTCCTGTTGGAACTTAAGTCCGTCTTAGGTCTAGCTTTGGTTAATGAGTCAAAGTGAATTTATCCTATTTTTAGGTCTAGAATAATTCAGTCAAAACCTGCTTTTCTTAAATAATCGAGTGGTGCCTTAATAATAGGATCTAGATAACTAACTTATACTAGGTCTAGGGTTTGTTGTTAATAACGGGCTTCTTCTCTTTGATTTGTTTAAATTGCTTTAAATTTCGCTAGAAGTTCCACACAACAATTCATCCCCCCTCTTGTAGTGTTCCAATAGAAACAACAATTGGTATCAGAGCGGGAACTCACYAAATTCAAGCAACCTTGAAGAGAGATCCGGGAAAAATGAATGCTCAAGAGAAACTCGAAGAAGGTTACTCAACTCAAAGACCTCCTATGTTTAATGGGAAGTTTTACTCTTATTGGAAAAATCGCATGGAGATATTCATAAAGGTTGAAAACTACCAGGTATGGCGTGTGATCGAGATAGGCGACTATCAGGTAACAAAAACTAACCTTAACAATGAAGTAGTACCTAAAGAGATTTCTGAATATGAAAAAGAGGATTTTGAAAAAATGGAAATAAATGCTCGTGCTATAAAACTACTACATTGTGGTATTGGTCCTCATGAACATAACCGCATTATGGGTTGTAAAAGTGCAAAACAAATTTGGGATTTATTGCAAATCACTCATGAAGTAACTAGTGAAGTTAAACGTTCTAAAATTGATCTATTAATGTCTAAGTATGAACGTTTTGAGATGTTACTTAAGGAATGTGTTCAAGATATGCTTACTCGATTTACTAACATCACGAATGAGCTTTCTTCTCTTGGAAAAAATATACCTATTGATGAACAGGTTAGGAAAGTTCTAAGGAGTCTCCCACAAGATGAGAGATGGAGATCCAAGGTCACAHCACTCATGGAAACAAAGGACTTCACCAAGTTCAACATCGAATAACTCACTGATTCCTTGTTGACCCACGAGTTACATCTTGGGGGAAATGATGAAAGTTCAAGGGACAAAGGGTTGGCCTTGAAAGCTGATGATGGTGATGACTCTGATGATGATAGTGATGACGCTGCCCTGCTGGTCAAAAGGTTCAAAAAGGCTCTCAATCGAAGTTCTAATAGGAACTCAGGGAGAAAATTCTCTAGTTCCAAAAGGGACTACGGCTGTCATAAGTGCGAATCCACTAAGCACTTCATCAAGGACTGTCCCCAATGGGAAAATGAAAAAGGGAAGTCTAAAGGCCGAGATTACTCCAAGGGTAGGAAGGAACAAAACAAAGAAAAATTCTATAAACCTTCCTACTCCAAGAATGAAGTAAAGAAGGCGATGGTAGCAGCTTGGGGAGACACATAAAGCGAGGAAGATGAGGAGGAAGAACTTGAAGAAGAAATTGCCAACATATGCTTGATGGCCATAACGGAAGGGAATGAAGTTCAAGAGGAACTCGTCAATAAGGTAACTCCTGATCCTAAACTCCTAGAAAAATTTTCCAAGCATGACTTATTAAAATTAGTATTGGATTTTCATGAAAATTGGAATATTCTAAAACAAGAAAAATCTGAGTATACAAAGGCTCTTAAAACTTGTAAGGAACATAGTGATTGGCTAAGATTGAATAGAGCAGAAATTGAAAATAGATTTTTTGACTTGTTTGATAAAAATGCTAATTTAAAAGAAAAGGTTGAAAAATTAGAAAGGAACTTAGCCAAGTCAGTATGGAACTTAACTGCTACAAGTTGGTCAATTTAAGTCCAAGCTCCACTAGGAGTTCATCTGATATTTCAGCAATCAAGGATCTCATGTTAGAACTTAACAAAGTTAAGGGTGAAAAGGGTAAACTTACAATGGAACTTGATAAATTGAAAAATAAAAGGAATGATCAACACAAAGTTCCAGCATGGATTCTGAATGCTCAAACAAAACGGACTGAAGGTCTTGGTTTTAATTATAAAAAGAAAAGGGGCAAGCAGAATAAGTATGTGGAACTCCCGAGTAGCAATGTGTGTTTATTCTGTGGGAACACTGGTCATCTTAAAGATCAATGTTCCAAATGGAACTCCAGTTTAGATGTGAATGGTAGACATGTTGAACAAATGTGGGTTAAGAAACCTAATGCTGTAGTGTCTACTGAGGAACCCGAGAATGCCCGAGTTCTTACACCTAACATCTAATCTTAAGTGCGGGTTCTAGTGAGGGGGAACAACACGTGGTACCTCGACAGCTAGAGGTGGTCAAAAGCAACACGACCCGCTAACACGACACGAAATCGACACGTTATTAACGGGTTTGGGTTGAGGATCTTGACTCGTTTATGTAAACGGGTTGACACGACACGACACGTTTATTAAACGGGTCGGGTTAGAGTTGAGAATTTCAACCCGTTTAAATAAATGGGTTGACACGACACGACACGATTGCACCCCAATTATATACATTAGTATGTAAAAAATACGTGACACGCTAACTCGACACGAAAATGACCCGTTATTAGCGGGTTTGYGTCGAGGGTATCAACCCGTTTAAGTTAAACGGGTTGACACGACACGACACATTTGTTAAACGGGTCGGGTTAGGGTTGAAGGGATCCAACTCGTTTATGTGAGTGACACGACACGAAAATGACACGACACGACACGACACGACACGACACGTTACCCACCTCTATCGACAGCGGTTGTTCCAAGCACATGACAAGTGACAAATCAAAGTTTCTCTCACTAGTGAACTATGACTTTTGGTGATAATCAGAAAGGTAATATAATTGCCTTAGGTAAGATTGGTAAGTCTAATTCCCATTCAATAGATAATGTTTTTCTTGTTGATGGTCTTAAGTATAATCTACTTAGCATTTCCCAATTCTGTGATAAAGGGAACTCTGTTTGTTTTACTAATGAGTGTTGTCAAATCATAAACAATAACACTAATAAAGTCGTACTTGAGGGAAAACACAAAGGGAACACCTATGTTGTTGATTTAAATGCAATTCCCAAAATTACATTTTCTTGTTTAAGTGTTATTGAGGATGATCCACTACTTTGGCATAAACGTGTTGGACATGCTAGCCTCTACTTGCTTGATAAACTTAGGTCAAAGGAACTTGTTGTTGGTTTACCTAATGTCAAGTTCCTATCTGATAAAGTTTGTGATGCATGTGTAAGAGGCAAGCATGTTAGAAGTTCTTTCAAAAGTAAAAAGTTCGTGAGCACCACAAAACCATCGGAATTGATTCATATGGATTTGTGTGGGCCCATGAGAGTCCAAAGTAGGAGTGGCAAGTTATATGTCTTGGTTAMTGTTGATGACTTTTCTAGATTTACTTGGACTATTTTCTTTCATAGCAAAGATGAAACATTTGATGAATTTGTTTGCTTTGCTAAGAAAGTTCAAAAATCTAGTGGTTGTCAACTTGTTCATTTGCGATCTGATCATGGAACTGAATTTGAAAATAACAAGTTTGATGAGTTTTGCTGGGAACATGGTATGGATCATAACTTTTCAGCTCCTAGAACACCACATCAAAATGGTGTTGTGGAGAGGAAAAATCGTACCTTAGAAGACATGGCTAGAACAATTCTCATAGCAAGCGGACTGCCTAGGAACTTCTGGGCAGAAGCAGTGAATACAGCGTGTTATATTATTAATAGAGTCATGATTAGACCCATCACTAACAAAACTCCTTATAAACTTTTTAGAGGAAGAAAACCTAATGTGTCTCACTTTTGAACATTTAGTTGTAAATGTTTTGTCCATAACAATGGCAAAAGGAACTTAGGGAAATTTTATGAAAGAAGTGATGAAGCTGTGTTCCTAGGGTATGCAAATGATAGTAAAGCTTATAGAGTCTATAACAAGAGAACATTAAGTGTCGAGGAAAGTGTACATATTATTTTTTATAAAGAGAAGAGAAGAATTCCAGAATATTTACGAGAGTAATTTTCTAGGAATTTTGTACGTACGTTGGAGTCTATAGTCTGGATGGAACACGAGTCTAGTTTCTATAGGAACTTGAGTTCGCTTAGGTCTAGCTTGGGTTAATGAGTCAAAGTAAATTAATCCTACTTTTAGTCTAAATATATTCAGTCAAAACCTGCTTTACCTATAATTCGAGTGGTCTTCTAATATAGGATCTAGATAACTAACTTATACTGAGTAGGGTTTTGTTAATACGGCTTCTTAGAGTTATTTTAGGGTTAACTTCTGAATAAATCAACTAGGTTTTGCTGAAGATGGAGATAGATCATGGGTGATGGGATTATGATTGGATTAGTGGGATCGTGGGTTTTGGCTTGTTCACCAAAGTATTTCACACTATATATACTCATTTAATCTGTCAAAACCAAAATTGAGAAGAACACACAAGCATTCACTAAGCACATGTGAGAAAAGTTGAGTGATTAAGTTAAGTGTGTCTAAGTCACATCTTGTGTTCCTATCCAGATTACTAAGTGTTCAACGTGTTAGAATATATATAGAGTTGTAATCTTTGAGAAAGGGAAAGAGTGAGAATCAGAGAAGTGAGAAAGAGAGAGAAAAAGAAAGAGAAGAACGAGATGAGATTGTGTAGCAGTTCCTAGAGGAACTCATGGCTGGGTAGAGAAGTTTTAGGGTGAAAGTGGTTTACATGCCTAATAATAAAGTGGAGTTTCTTCCTCTGGCCAAGAAAGTTTTCTCGTTGAAATTGTCTTTCATTCTCTTGATCGTTAAATTGCTTTAAATTCCGCGTAGAAGTCCACCTCAGCAATTTACCCCCCTCCCCCCCCCCCCCCCCTCTTGCAGTGTTCCAATAGAACAACAATTGGTATCAGAGCGGGAACTCACGAAATTCAAGCAACATGAAGAGAATCCGGAAAAATGAATGCTCAAGAGAAACTCGAAGAAGGTTACTCAACTCAAAGACCTCCTATGTTTAATGGGAAGTTTTACTCTTATTGGAAAAATCGCATGGAGATATTCATAAATGCATAATATATTATACTTTAAATATAAAATAATTAACGAGCCTGTTCACGAGCTTTCGAGCCGAACTTACTCTAGTTCAGTTTTGTTCATTTAGCTTTCGAACCGAGCCCGAACTCGACCGAACTTTGACCGAACCGAGCCTGGACTATTCGCTAACAGGTCAGGCTCATTCTCGTCCCTATCCACAACATCACCTTTTTAAACGGTGAGGACATTAGGTAGGTAATGCCCTAATGCCTATTCCCTAATTATCATCTGTGACCCCATAAGTTAGTAGCTAAGTGTATACTTAACTCAATAAATTGATTAAGCACTTTGAAGTACATTTAACTTTTTTTTAATTGAAAAAAACCTAACCAGTAACCACAATCATTTGTTACAACTGACAAATCACAATTTTGGTCCCTGGATTGCTAAACGAAATCCACTTTTACTGGAATCGAAGTCCACATTTCATGTGAACTTCCGAATGCGCCCTTCCACTACTCCACCTCCTTAACCACCAACACCACCACCATTCCCCTACTCCACCTCCCTAACTGTTAGTATGGTGCCTTGAATCTGTTGTATGCCCTACTTTCACTTCGTATAACTTTGTACGGGGGTCTCGCTGTCCGGTCAACGAGTCGGGGTCCAGGGGCAAAGCGCCCTGGTTCAGGGGCGCAACGCCCCCGACTTTATGGTACTCCCACATACCAACGCGAACCATCCGAAGCAATACAACAACAACCCAACGACGTCTAGGCCGGGCGCAGCCACCATGGGCCCGACGCCTAGGCCAGGCGTTGGGTTGTTGTTTTTTTTTGGACTTTGATTAGTATGGACGCTTGACCATGGCGACGCAACCATGGTCCTAGGCGCCAGGACCATGGTCGTGTTGCCATGGTAAAGCGTCCATGGCCTTAAAAAAATGCGAAGTCCTGCTTTAATTCGTGGCTGGCTTGGTGGTTGAGGTGAGGTGGTTGTAGGCGTGGGGTGGGGTGGTCGCAGGCGTGACGTGGGGTCAAGACGATGGTTGCAAGGTGGCTTGGTGGTGGTGGGTATATGTTAGGGGCAAGGGTAATATGGAAAGTTTACACGAAAGGTGGACTTTGATTCTAATAAAAGTGGATTTCAAATAGTAATCCCCTTCGGGTCCGACTTCCGAGCCTCCGCAAGCCACACGGGCAACTCACAAGTCATAGCAATAAGCCATTTGTGTTACGATCAAGGAATTCTCTTTGTTGGGTGATTCTCTTCTACAAAATAATGAAAATAGTGACTTTTCTTCTTACTACTACTACTACTACTACTACTACTACTCTACTACACTACTTACTAGTTTCTACACTATAAATACCCTGGCCTTTTTACACATTTATCACTCAACCATCCTCTTCTAATCTTTCCATTTCTCCTTCTACAATTTTAATTTTATCACATACAAATATACAATGGCAAACCATCGTTATACCAACCTCAATTTCATCACAATAATAATCCTTCTCGTATGCTTTGTTCAATTCCATCAATTACAAGGTGAGCTTATTTTTATAAATAATAAATTAAAGTAATGTACAAGTTTTAAGATGATGGGATGAGATGCATCATTTTCACACACACATTATTTTTATGTTGAGTGTCATGCAAATCAATTAGTGAAGAAATATAGTCTCATTAATTTCTGCAAAGAACTTAGTCATTACTAAATTAAAGAGATCGAGTACATCACACAGTCACACCTCACGTAAAAACTTGGTTTGCCCGCCATATAGATTAAATTTATCCGGCGTTAATATTTAAAAAAAGTGTTAATGGTTGTGAAAACAGGCATACATGCTTCAAGAATACACAAGCAAGCAAACGGAGTAATTCTACGAGCAGGTGTTTGTTACTCTCTTCCAAGATGTGATAAAAATAATTGCGGCCAAATGTGTACGACCGAGAAATCCCCGGGTTACAAAGCCAGTTGCACACCGTGTGGAGTCCCAAACCCAATTGTTTGTTGTTGCAACTAGGGCTGTTAATGAACTGAGCCTGCTCGCGAGCTGCTCGAGCTCAGCTCGGTCAAAGCTCGACTCGATAGGGCTCGGCTCGTGAATAAACGAGCCGATACACGAGCTTTGCTTGGCTCGGCTCGAAAGCTCGCGAGCCGGCTCAAATAATTTATTTATTATAAGTAATATAATTATTCTATATATTTCACGCTTTAACTGTATTAAAATTATTTATAAAAAAAACCTTCACATTAACTAAAATCCGATCTCAAGCCCATAAAAAAAGATTACTTATGTGTGAATCTTATTTGGTTTAAATTGTTTTAGACTTTGTAAGTGTGTGATGGAATATTTGCAAGAGTATGAAATTTGGCTTTATGTTTGATATTTACTTGGATTTGGTAGATTAGTTTGTTGGAAATTGAAAGTTGAAACTTAAAAATTAAAAGATTTAGAAGTTACAATCATTGAAAATAATCATTGAAAATAGCTTGGTAGATTTTTGTGTTTGTGGGTTTTACGGGTTTTCGTGCCTAACTTCTTAAAACTCTACTCATTACATGGTTTTAATGCTTGATCATGTCCTAAAACACTCATTTAACCTTCCTACGACTTGATTGCACTCGTTAAGGGACACCTAGGTCATTTTAGGACATGAAATGGCAATTTAGGCTCTTTTAGAGGTTTTTTGGGGTTAAATTCAAAAAAGAACTATCAAATGGCAATTGTGGCTACATGAATACATGATGAATTCTGGCCTAAATTCATAGTAGCATATCATAAGGAAATGAAAAATTGTAATTTCATAAGTTTAAATTTTCAATATCTTTGGCTTTTTTATTTTTTTTATTGACAGGTACCAAGATAGTGTTTACGAATGGCTCACAAGACCCTTGACGACATGCATCCAAATAGACCTCATCTTCTGGCCGTGAGTTTTGATTTTATTTTTGTTCATGTGACCTATGAATGTATGGTCAAAATTGCTTTTTTTTTATGAGTCATTTTGTTTGTTTTAAATAGGTGCAAGACTAGCTGAGTTTGACTGGATCTTATGGGCGTTCGACTGTGTTAAATATGATTAGTCCTTGCACGTTTTGGCATTATTATATTTCATAAGCCAGCATTTGCAGTTTCTTTTTTTTCCTTTCATATTTTTCAACTTATGGAAACTAAGGCTTTGATTGATTGAAACGGAAAGAAACACTTGTGCTCAAGCATCAGAATTTAGAACCGAGTAAGGTTTGGCCTAATGATCAAAGTTTGACCTTCTAATTTCAAGGTTGCAGGATCAAACCCCACTGTTTGGGAGTGGGGATTTTCTTTTCTAGCCTCCACTGTCCAAGAGTTCTTGATATAGTAGGTCGCTCTCCCATCCAAAAATAAATAAAAATTAACAAGTTTAAGTTTTAGAATTGGAAACTTCCCCTTCTCACACGAATTAAACTAACAGATCAGCCCAACATTTTGAATGAAACTCAACCAATTATCCTCCAAATCTTTGCAATCTATTTACAAATAATAACAAAATCAATCAAACAGTAGGTGTAGTTCGTTACAAAATTACCACTCAAATGACTATCACACACTTCATTATGCTTCACATTAGCATCATCATCATCATCAATATTATCCTTCACAGTAGCTATACACAAATATTTGTGTAAGGGCTTTTAAGACTGGCAACCATAAACTAGTAATTGGGTGAATAAGCCCAAACATCCTACTTACACAAATTAGGTGATTATTGTGTAATTAACTGATTATTTGAAGAATTAGACACCAAATTAGGTGATTATAAATGAAGAAATTGAGAGTGCACGATTGATTAAGATTTCTATAGACTGATTATATCAACGAGATTAAGATTATAGACTGATTAAGAGTGATTATAGCAACAATATTAAGATTTCTATAGACTGATTAAGATTGAGAGTGTGAAATGTTGGATTGAAAACATGTAAAACAATGATTAAGATTGAACTGAAGATGAACAAATGATTGAGACTGGTTATTAGAAACCCAGCAAAAACAAAAACAACAAAAAAAACCCCAGCAAGATGAAAAGTAGGAGTTGTCGAGACTCACGAAGGGGATGGCAGGGGGAGGAGCAACACCAACGGAGGTAGCAACGAGCGGCGGCGCAACAACCGACGTGGCCCAGCAGCAAGAACAACGAAGGTGGCCTAGCGGCCCAGCAACAACCCAGCAACAACAACGAGCAACAGCCCAGTGACAACAACGAACAACAGCCCAACAGCATAGCGGTGGTGGCGAATTTTGTGCCGGTGGTGGCGAATTGTGCGCCGGTGTGAGAGGGGATTTGAGATCGAGGGTTTGTGAGAGGTTTTGCGTGTTTCATGATGAGAGGGGTGAGAGTACGTGGTGCCGTAATGTTTTTGTTAAATTAATCTTTTAATGTTATTTTTTGTTTTTTTTAATACATAGTATATGCTGCGGTTTTGCCAAATAACCGCAGCATATAACTATACTCAAAGCAAATAACAGTTATTTGTTGCGGTTGTTATAACAACCGCAGCAAATAACAGTTATTTGTTGCGGTTGTTATAACAACCGCAGCAAAGAACTGTTATTTGCTGCGGTTTTTATATAACCGCAGCAAATGACCCGCATTATATGATGTTTTTTCTACTAGTGTAAAACTGTTATGTAATATTAAGATATAATATTATGTGAATGTCCATTATATCATTTAGTAATGTTCTGGAATATTCTAGATTGTATTAGGTTAATTGTTCTCCAGAAACTCTATCTCCCTCATATAAAATAATATAAATAATATGTAATACATATATATATATATATATATAATATATATAATATATATAACTAATATATATATATATTATATATTCCCTATCATCAAAAACACATCATTATTCTCTCCATATTTTCTCTTTTTCTCCTCATTTTATAACACTTATTAGACGAGACTATAAGAAATTGAGCAAACTTCTATAGCGTCTTCAAGGTACGTATTTAATACTTGCAATACAAATCAGATATTGCTGTTGATTTTATTATTAATCTTCATCATTCTATTATGCACGCTGTAATCTATTAATTTGGAATCACATACATATATTGTGGTTGATTCACTTGTGACGAGTGGCTTTGAGTTTATTATGCATGCATGAGTTTTGATTATTTCTTCTCTTTTTGTCTCTATATAGTAATATCACATTATTTATTTATGATCTTCCATCCATATTATTTACTGATTATTATTTCCAATTAAGGATACGAATAAGTTATATATATATATATTTATACCTACTATATAATAGTTGATTGTTGTGAGACTTTAATGCTGCAATTATGATATGATTCGTCATACTTTGTATTAATCATCTCTGAAAGTAAATGATTATTATGTTCGTTTCGTATTGAACGAGTATCAAGATAAAGGCTTACTTTATTTTGATGGGCGTAAAAATAACTGTTTTTTTACATGATTTTTCATATTCTTCCACGATTAAGGAGAAAGTATAATAGTAAACAACCTAGCATGCTAAACAATGATTTGTTGATTTCAATAATATATTTGGCAACTAATGTCTTGATATTACATATCATATTATTTCTACGATTTTACAAAAAGTGGAAATAATTTTTTGTCAACTTATAAGATACCTATACAACACAAATATATAATGTTTAGGATAGATTACACCAAGTATATACTATTATTAATGATATGTGTATAGAATATTAAACAAGTTGCCTTCTAACGAATTTCTTTTTTTTTAAGGCTACCCAGTAACAGTTTTAACATCAGATAAGATTATTAAAAATAATAAATAAAACAATAAAATCACGCCCCAGGATTAAAAGGGAAAATCCACAAAGATATATTGTATTACAGCTAGCTAATGTTTAGTTAAACAATTATTTCTCAATAACGCCATCATTATGGATGTCGTTAAATTTATGTTTTATTTTTTATTCTTTGGGTGGAAAGTTTTAATAATAATGAAAACTTGATAAAGTATGATAACAATACTCTAAATATCATTCCTATAGTTTTACCTAAGAAATATGTTCTAAGTTTTTACAAAGATAAATATCCTCTAAGATTGTTAAATAGATAAATATCCTAAATACACAAAATATCCAAAGAGATTTCATGATTTTCAAATATGATAACTTTTAGATTTATTTATTTGATGATTGAGATCTTTATAATATGTCTCACTGTAACTTATCATAAATAGTATATATGATGAATTAAATATAATCATTTATTTATTTTGTTTGTTAGATGAGAAAATGTTTAAATTGGAATTTATAGTTTGTAATGAAAACAATAATCATTATTATATAAGATGATTGTCATTCCTTATCAAATGAGTAAAGGGTAAGTAGTGCACTGCAAGAAACTTGCAAGTCGATTTTCTTAATTACTTCATAATATTTTCGACAATTTGGATTAGAAGCTCGATCTACATATTGTTCATTTTAATGTATATTACTACTTGCATATTATATATATTTGCTTCATATACTTGCGATACATTATACATGACCTTTAATTTAATAACATACGGTTGTATTAGCATTTTTATCTTAAATGTTAATAATACACCATATTATAGAATATAATACAATTATGATTTAGTAGTATTGATATGTTGATTGAATTCAATTATATATAGTGATGACTGATGAGTTGTTGTACATATGAACTTGAAGTTTACATGATATTATTTTGTAGAGCTTTACATTTAGACTATTAAAATTTTTTTTTGAACTTTATTTAGTACCATATTCATATATTATCCGCACCTCAAAAGTATCAATGTGTTGATTGGAATGTGGTTAAATATAATTCTATATAAGGTGTTATGTACCCAGTACCTATATAATGAAGATGAATAATTGGAATAATGTATGAATTGAACATGAAATCCTTAGACATAAGACTTGAAACTTCGTAAATTTTTATGAAGAGTCAGAAAACCCTCAACATATATATAAAGTCTTATACATGACACATAGTTTCTGAAGTAGATGATCCACCATTTACACAAATATTGTGTTCCTAAATATATGCACAACAACGGTGTCATGAGAAATTACAAAGAATTTGTGGAATTTATATATTGTCTTTTGGGTGGATATTCAAGATACCAAACTTTTACTAAGATGAATAACTAGATATATACTCATTCCAAAAGGTGAATGAAAAATTACATACTTTGACGAGTTATAAGCATGTTTGTTTGGTGTTATTGTGATTATATTATAAATCATGAAAAAGCTTATAAGAATTGCAAAGATTAGTGCATATTATCTTTGAGCAAGATATTGTATTTATGAGCTAATGAGATTGAACATGACATTGCGAGCGACTCACTTGATAAATAATTAATTTTATGCCCATACGTATAAGATATTCTAATTGATAATGAACGCAAGAGAACACTTTATTTGATGCATGCATAATTTATGACTTAAAAGGTACAAGATATTAGAAGATTGTTGGACAAATATTATGCCCCCATATGCAAGGATTGGAGGGAGACAGTGTTTATTCCATTATTATTTTATGTAATCCTTGCACATGAATAATAAGATGTATTGATGGTCAGTTTGATATACATACTATATATGATATTTTGTTTTCGAGATGTGGCCACATATTTATCAATTATTTAGAATGACCCATCTTGGAGATGGATGTGAATAGCTATCATTGTCAATTGAATATGTTGATATAAAGTGCTTCGGTCAAAATTTATGTCCCGAAAGGACAATAAATATATAGCACGTCTGAAACGTGATAAATTAATATATTATAATGCTAAGGATCCTCAAAAGAGGAAGGGATCGGAGCAACAATATGACAATGACACTGAAATTCAAGAAAGTGATACATTCTGATGAATCTCCTGAAGAAATCGATTCTAGTACATTAAAGTGTATTAAGATTATATAAAGTACTTCAAAAAAGTACCAAAGATGATGTCCAACAAAATAAGCATGTGTCAAGACAATAAGATCAACTATTAGTTGATTGTCTTGGCGATTGTAGACAAACATATATTAGTGTTTATATACATCACATCATATTCATGACCATGCATAAAGTATGCCTAATAAGGTGATCACCTGTATTGGAAAGTTGACAATTTAACTGACCATCGACATCCAAAAAAAATGTGATTGGATGTGATGATTGAAATAGGCCATCCGGATTTAATAATTACCCGTTTTGGAAACATGAAGTTTCATTTAATATGAAAGAAATGTTGTGTTGACGCTCTCTCATGTTAAATATATGAAATGAATTGAATGACAAGACATAACATTGAGATTGAGCTATAATTGAAATATGATTTTAATAGTTTATTTTGAAGATATTTTCAAGAGATTATATTTGTATGGGCATGTGTAATAAGTGGCCAGAAGTTCACCACAATAGCATATATGCTGTTCAGTATTAAGTGACCAGAAGTTCACCATAGTTACTTGTGTGTAGAAATTTTGGAGTATAAGTATCTCAATAAATAAAGTATTTGATGATCCTAAAGATCATTATCTAATGGAATTACATACAAGTGACTTGTATTCAACATATAACAATAATCTCTTGATTATTGGGGCTATTAGCACTCAGCACAAGAATAAAGAAAAATTATAAACAACTGCATAATATACTCTCCCTATGTATAATATTCTCCAGAAGAGATAAATTTTATCGAACATGATCCTCCCATCAAAGTGAATTATATGGCAAATTGATATACTAAGTTGGTCAAGAATTTTGATGATGATGCCCCTATATATGAGATATTTTACCAACTTAGGGGGAGAATTGGAGTAAGTTGGCAAAATTAATTAAACAAATGATCCATATACATAATGGTAATTTGGAATGATTTCAAGCCAACTTTCGTCCATATGTTATCATGATATGTTGCACATGTATGATTTCATTTGTATACCGTTATGACCCTTCTAGAAGCATAAAGAGATACATTTTGGTCATATCATGTGTATACATTGAAATAAAATCTTGCCAATTGTGAATTACAACACTTGAAGTGTATATTGTTTGATCGGTTCCAATAAAAATATATATGATGCTGGCAAGATAGTGCAGTTGACATTTTGAATGTGAAATAATTACAATATCTTAATATCATGATGTAAGAAATCTTCCGGAAGTGGAACAGATATCTGAATTATCTATAATAGATGGCCTATGATATGAGAAGTGTTATAATGGTACCAAATGAGAAATGTTTGCAGATATCATTGTGAAATAGAATGTTAAATGTACTTTGAAAAATTTTAATAGCACTAGCATAAGATGGAATCGATAAATATTATGCATATGCAAAATGAGTGGACTTGTGAATAAGGGATCAAAAATAAATGTCCGCTTTTCATATCGACATATTGATGATAATCAAAGTTTATCATGGAACAGAAGTCCAACAAAATATAGATGATGATAATGATTATCAAAGTTTTTCATGGATCAGAAGTCCATTGGCAAAGGATTATAACAATCCACACTGTACAGTGTCATGTCTTACGAGTCATTTTTCGAGTCTTATGTTTATGTGCATATGTGAGTCATAAGTAAAATATTATTTATTGCATGTTTAGGAAGTCATTAGATGCATCATTACTTGTGCATATTTTGTTCAATTGCATCATTCATATATGTCATGAATTTCATATCTCATTTGCAGGCCTTCCCCGTCCATCCTGAGTATATATGGGCAGCAAATATCCCATGGCATTTTCATAATTAAGGTGACAATTTACTAACAGGCGCATGGCCTTCTCTGTTAGTGAGAAAACGGGATGACAAAGTGATTCCCGTTACAATTTCACCATGGTTTAGTAACAATGGTTATAGTTGACTACCATTTCAACTTTTGTAATTTGTTCTCCTCTTTACTTCCTTCGACCCCTCCTTGCTTCCCTGAGTTCATTCTARATGCAAATTGCATCAKCGATGGAATCAGAAATAGCTGGGCTTGAGAGTATCGGCAATGCTGTGCAGGAGGTCGGAGATATCAACGCAGGAGCGCAAAACCAAAGCGGGGGTGTRGAACAGTTGGGTGAATGCTGCGACGATGAGGAACCAGGTGAAGATGACGGTGGTGTTGGTGGTTTTGAGGAATGTTGCACCGGTAATTTACAGTAACTCATACTAAATGCCTAAATTGAACTCATCTACACCAATTTACTTAAGTATTCACCATTTTCCTTAATTACGTAAGTGTAGTTGTGTTGTTGTGTTGTGTTGTGTTGTGTTGGCCTCCAATTTTTATGGAGAGCACTTCCAAAATCTTTACCCTTTTTATCTTTTGAATTAATCCTTGTTATTTGTTTGTTTGAGTGATTATATGAGGGAGAGATTACTGGAATTGGGTTGGTTATTTTTTATTTATTTTTGGAACAAGGGTTCTCCATATTCATATATATTTCGATTAATTTTTTACTTTAATTGCTATTCATGGTGATTTTGTTTTCAATAATGTAAGCAAACTAGTATAATGACAAATTTGTTTTCAAAATAATCTAATTATAGCATGTGATAGCAACATTGCCTTTGAAGCATATTCAAGCAGAAATAATTAACAAATGTACAGACATATTTAGTTTATTAAAAAATTAAATTCGCTGTTGGTTTTCTAACCATGCCCACTTGAAAATCTGAGCCCATGAACTGCATTTTGAAGTTAAATGTTTTATGGCCATCACATTGAATGAGTTCAAACGGTTTGCTGGCTCTGCTGCGACTCACATTGAATGGTATTGGACAAAATATATGTCCCTCTACTTAAGTTGGCTCAATTTTGATATATTCTTGTTGGCTCAATTTTGATATATTCTTGTACAGTAGTTGTACCTGGAAAAGGAGAGAGAAAGGGAAAGTGAGAGCAATGTTTATTGTGTAGTAGTAATTGAAGAAGAGTTGTCAACTTTTTGTTGGTGAAAGGCAAAGAAACCAGATTAAGATTTTACATCAGAGATAATATTGCGTTGTTAAGGAAGTTAGTTAGTTGAGCAAGTTAGTTGAGGAAGTTAGTTAGGAATGACAGCTCACTGTCTTTGTTTGTTATATTCTGTTATTGAGTTGTTAAGCCTACTGCTATTTAAACACCTCTTGTAAGATCATTTTGATCATTCACTCAATAAGAAAAAAATACACAAAAGTTCTTTCAGTCAATCTCTCTCTCATTTCACTTTGTTCATAGTTCACTGATCATCATCAAAACACTTATGCATTCTGGAAAATAGTTTGATGTTTGTTGCTTGATTGTGATCAATCTTGCAATACAGAAGTGAATTCAACATGGTATCAGAGCCACCAATTGTTCAATGATATTCCTTATCCACCATTGAAGAGTTTTTCTTCTTTCTCCTGATTGAATGTTTCTGCTGTTCTTATTTGATTTCTTTGAAGTTGTTCATCTGATCCTGCTGATTTTCTTGCTTTTTGCACTGGTGATTGCATCTGTTACATTGAGATTCTGAAATCTTCAGTTGGATTGCTAGATAAGTTGCTTTTCCCCTTTTCTGGTTAATCTTTTCAATTTTTCCTTCTCTTCTGCTTGATTGTTATTGCAATTGTTTCCTTCTGCATCTTTCTTCTTGTCTTTTGTTTGTGATCCTGCTGGGTTCTGATTAACATATCTCAAGACCCTTCTTATAGTTCACTCCTTCATGTTGCCTGCACCCCAATACTACCAATCTGGCCTTGTATCTTTCAATTGTGCCATCTGGATTGTATTTGGTTCTATACAACCATTTGCATCCAATAGCTCTCTTCCTTGGTGGCAAGGGCACTATTTCCCATGTATCATTCATTTCCAAGGCTTCTATCACTTCATTCATAGCTTTTACCTAGTGAGGATGAGCAATAGCTTCCTTGAATCTTGTAGGATCTGTTAGAACTAGTGCAATTTCAGTAAGAGAGAAAGAGAGAGAGAGAGAGAGAGAGAGAGAGAAGATGAGAGAGTTTCATGTAATCATATTGTGATTGAGAGAATGTAATATGAATGAATGATTAAAATGTACCAGACTCAGGGTATATATAACCCTAGCTTAAGAGGTAAGCTTTGTAACAAACTATCCTCTAATGTAAAACAGCTAATGCATGAGCATATTGAATGTCCTTAAATATACACTAATGTGAAGTGGAGAGAGAGACAAGCAAGAAATAATTAACAAATGTACAAACATATTTAGTGTGAAGATTGCAGGCTAAAACCAAATGCCATAGATGCATAAAACATACTTAACTAACTCAACTGAAAACATATCTATGTGTATTTACAAGAGAGAAAGAGAGAGATAGAAGATGAGAGAGTTTCATGTAATCATATTGTCACTGGCTTCAGCTCTTTCTATGTGTATTTACAAGAATTTCTACTCTGCCTTGCAGCAGGACAAACTTCTGTATCCTTTTTAATTGTAGGGAAATATTGTTTCATGAAATTTAACATCTCTGCTGATGAAGTTTTTTTAATCTCTTAATCCTTTTGCTTTCAATTTGTCATCATTATTCAGTTGCTGAAGTTGTCGACACAACATCGTCAGAAGATGATGATCCAGTGGAAGTGGTCAGGTTGGGTGATGATGTGATGATGTTATCTCGTGCAGAAGCCCTAATCTGGAAAACAATGCCCCAAAATTGTAGCCAACTGGGAGAGGGCAGTAGTCCCAGGCGAAGTCCTCGACTATCTCAGACGGAACAGCAGGATCTTGCCCCGAAGTTGGAATGGTGTTTGAAACAGAGAGGGATGTAGAAGTATTTTACAAGAAATATGCGAGGCAGCAAGGATTCGGTGTTACCAAAGCACGGGGTTCTTATCACATATACCATGGTGCAAGGAAAGATTAACAACTACATGGAAATGTGAGTGCTATGGAGACCCGGAAACAAGGTC
>SNQN01000030.1:77638-91835 GCA_008642245.1 Bassia scoparia | reverse complement strand
TTAAGATCGGCTATATTCCAATCTCATATACAATGCTTTTTAGTCTCTCATGAGAACCGAAAGATGCATTATGGCGTCTATTGATGTTCGTAGAGTTACTCAGTAACGTGTAATGATAAACAAATTATAGATCACAATAGAGGATCACATCTGACTTCAACATCTATCGAATATCCACAGCATCAGGTCGGATATTACCTCAAGCCCAACAACCACCTATTAAACAAGCCCTAATGTGATCTCTAGAAGCCAACATTGCAATCCATTAGACCATTGCTCTATAGTTATCTTACTCAGAGCATATGATCTTAAATTTTCAAAGGCACTAAGATAATGAGTTATGCTCACTTAGTCTTATGTCTACGCTAGCTTACTAATATGAGCAAGGAATCCACCCATAATACTTCCGCTAACAATATTTTGTAAAGCCATAGAGATGGGAATCTTACCAAGTTAGCTGGACCCGAGCAACCTCCCAGTACAATCTCATCAACTTAAGCGCTAGAGAAGCCTTCGAAGCTTGAGCTGGACCATTCCAGATGGCATAAAACAATATTTAGTGCATCTCAAATATAATTCACCGAGAAAAACCACCTGTCGAGGTCGCTCATTGTAGAAAAATTGACTCAATAGTTATCAACTGAGTATGAAATATCTGGTCTATGAATAGCAATATTAACGGTGATGGAAACATGCAAGACTCTCTAACTTGACATCAACCAAAAAACACCCATCGATAACAGGACATACATGTAAGACAGATAACATTTACCCAATAATCGACAAACCTTACTTATCCTCAAAGTCTCCACTAAGCCATTCGCAACCCAATTGAGTTAATAGAGCTTCTTTCGTACATTCCTAACATATCTAATATACATACCTAGTGGCGCAAATTCTACAGTTATGATCTAGCAATGGCAGTAGCAATCAGCAAAATCCTTCACTTATTGATATAATAAGGACAAAACATCTCAAATACCCACAAGAATTCAAATAATAGCAGAATGATCATATGACCTAAAGATAATTAAATCCCATAAAATAGAAAACAATTTTAAGGTTTCAAAGTATACTTTCTTTAGAACTATACAACAACCCTATCTTACCATATAAATTAACCCCTAAACAATCAGTCCTTAAAAATCTTTAAATACTCACAAGTTCTCTAAAATTCTAATGGCATACCATATATAATGAACTAACACATATCATAATAGAATCAAAATTATCCTCCTTTTCTCTCTCCCTATAAACAAAGGTAGTAGGATAAACATTTATATGGAAACTGTCTCTTTATTAAACCCTCTGGTAAATTGCACAAAAACTAACACCAGCCAGCACGTCTCTTAGCAAATACTCACACTCTGCTCTCATCACCTCTAAGCTTGTGGCTTTTAAAGCCAACGACTCTCTTAACAAAACGATTATCCCTTTCCCTAATACAACTCTCGTGCGAGACCTCTATAAAAACCCTTCACTTAGAGAGAATTCTTGGACAACCACCTATCTGCAATTCTCGGTTATCTATCTGCAGATAATCTAAACCCTATCTTAATGAAGACCCCATTGAGAAGATAACAACGCCAAATCCAGTCAATATAACAACAATATCCACCAATAATGTTGAAACATATCTCATGATCGTATTTCACAAAAAATTCTCTCAAAAATACAATTCTTATCCACCTACATATGCATCAAGATGCGTTAGATATTCTTAATATTACTAGAATTCTTTGTATTCACCTCTATTTCTTCGTACAAATAGAGGCTAAAGTCAAACAAATGGTCACTATCAAAGTCTATAGTTCGATGCGCACTGCAGTGATGTGTATCTATCAACATAATTAAATGGTTCCTGACTTCAAACTATCTCTATACCATGAAAAGCTGAACTAATGCGACTTTGCTCAGGTTGGTTCTATAATACTACTATGTCTCATCCACAAGTTAATGTGCATACTTTTACGTGCCCTTAGCCTTAACAGCCAGGACAATGGAAAACTGACAACATTATATTCTATATATTCCACCTTAGCTACCACTTAGCACATCTTTCATGTACTCTCTTATTAGTTAATTTCGTAGCGATTAGATAAATATATCTTTGTTCTCACTCTCTAATATTGTAAGCTAGCTCATTGCTGTTCATCGTGTAACAATGAGCCTTATCCTAAGAGACTCCCCAAAGGTTCAATTTATTACCATATGACCTACCTGTTGCACACTCCATGGCAATTTTATTCATCTGCATGATGTCTATCTTCTTGAGTATATTGAGTCGTCTGATAAAAATAATAATAACAAGTCACTAGAACAATTCTACTTAAAATCTTTACTCAGTAGTTCATTTATGTCTTATAATCTTCAAAATTTTCTCAATTAATCTTCAGTATGCTAAGTTGTCGAACAACAAATTCGATCAGAAGAGTCCGAATTAACAATCCAGAGGAAAATGTGTACTATGGTTGGGTGATGATGTTATCAAATATTAAACATAACTAATGTAATAAATACACGATAAGACAAACTAAAGACTAATTATTCGATGTCTACAACGAAGCCACACTTAAATAACATAGGTCAAACAATGGCCCCCCAAATAAAATTGGTAAAGCCAAACTCAGGAATACGAGGCAGTGCATAGAATCCAAGAGGCAAGTTACCATATAGTGTACTCAACCGAGTGAGAGAACTAAGACCCCACAAAGCGATAGTCTCGACTATCTATTCTACAAAACGAGAAGAAACACCACGTCAATCATATGCCTATCCAGAAAATTAGAAAATCGGAGATCTAAAGTTAAGATGAATATCTCAGAGGAAGAGCGAGTAATATTGTAAAGTATAACAAATTATTTAAGCAAGAAATTACATCGAAGTAATACAAAAGAAGTGAAATATGTCCAACGTCAAATGTGAGCATCCTACAGGAGATCGTTACTCAGACGGTAAGCACGAGTCAGGCTATCGCTCATCCATACTCCCAATTATACCATGGGTGCGTCAAGGACAACATGAATTAACAGAATCTACATCTGGTAAAACATGCTTTGCCCAATAAGCCTCTTATCGTACGCTCTCTGAAAACCCTAAAAAACAAAGTGTCGAAGAACATAGTATGCTTGAATTAGTCCGCCGCGTAGAGGTTTGCACACAAACTTAGTATATATACTTAAGCGCGCTCAACATGGAATAGATTACAAGGAGCTATTATAGTATAAAGATAAGCAAAAAATCCAAGAAAAGGAGAAATGTCGAGTGAAGTTCCAAGTATTATGAGTTCCACTCTATGCACTGAGTTCATGTTGTGTAATGAACGTCATGAGTCGTGTTCTATATCCCATTCATTCGTAACCAGTTAGAAGATGAGTAGGCTGGCTGAAACTTTCAAATGCTTTATCGGTACCCTTTGAACATCATTCAGAATCGCTACATAGGCACCTAAATAACCAGAAACAATGCCCGTATGCTCTATTCACTGTGAATTGGAAGATATTCCCGTATTGAGTTCACCTCTTTATCTTTAGGAAGTGAAATGGTTAAATCCCTCTAATAAAGGGCATCTTATCTCTATCTATGTAACGTCAGGCTTCCACGTTTCTTGAACCAACACAGTCCTTATAACTCGAGTCATCACTAATTGATAGATGGAGAGTTCTATCACGACTTCAACATTTGTCCTTCTACTATGAAAAGGGACTTTTACCAATCGGGTAAATTCGTGATAAAGATAGCCTTCATTAACTTTGAACCAATGGAAGAGACGGTGATGTCAACAACAGCGATATTCTTGTCATAAGGAAGAGAGTATATCTCCAACAAGATGCAAATTAAGAACCCGGGGTTTTACCACACACACAGGCTTGATGAAAAGGGGTTCAGAGAAGACATCTTCTGGGTCGACTCTCGTAGCGTGCTGCATATGCTGATGTTCAGTGTTGTGTGTTTTGACACCACCTACCTAACAAACCATACCCCTACCATTTGCTAATTTTGTAGGGTGAATTATCATGGTCAAACGATATTATTTGGATGCGCACCTATCTCACACGAAAACTGTTACACATTTGAATGGGTGTTTAGACAGTGGCTCAATTGCATGCATGGGAAGGAGCCGAGGAATCTTAACAGACCAAGCAGCAGCACCATGCGACCTTGGAAGATGTCATGCCTAATGCTAAACACAAGTGGTGCATATGGCACATATTTAAGAAGATGCCTCATAAACTTGGGTCTCAATAAAAGTAAGTGAATGTTCTAGTGTATACGTTGTTCAACCTTAGCATGCAAATAAAAATTATGAAAGTATGTTGTCAATTAAATTTTCTTTCAACTAAATTTAATGATCATTTTTGTGTCGGTATTGTTTTCATCCCTTTATGCAATCGTACCTTTGTAAATCTCTTTGTGACTATCATGAATTACATAAGCTTGATATAAAGACAGCATCGTGAGTTAGCAAGCAGCTCTTTGAGAGATGTTCTGGTTATAACAAGCGCTGACGACATCTGTGCTGTAGCTTTAAGCATTCGGTGGTGTACTAGATTTCCATTACTAACAAAGTACCGAATGGCCTAGAACATGATAATGCTGTAACTTAAAACCTCGTACGTTCGAACCGGCAATAGTAGCGCCCTCCTTCCAGATCTGTATCATTTCTAGGCCAGGAGATGGCGACTCTACTACGTTACAGAGCGATAGTTGTGGCTAGAAAGACATATCATAGACTTCTGTGATCAATTTCGTGAATCTCACAAGTACACACTTCCTATGTGATTAGATTTGGCGGAAATGTTCATATAATCATAGCAGCTGTTGAAAGGAAAAGAAATTCGCAGGCATTGATAAAGAAGCAAGATCGATTTGAAGAGTGCTTGAGAAAGGTTTGGACTTATTCTGAACCCTCAACCCCTAGGTAATTTTACGATATCTTTGAGATATCTCTGCAGAGTAGTACATTTCCTCACACTTTTACACCAGTAGCAGCCAAATTTCTAGATTCCCTTCAATTGGCAAATGTGAGAAAGTTGACATAGTTGCTTCATGGTGCTGTGGAGGAGATAATGACTCCTATAGACTCGATGGACATGATTCACATAAATTCTTCATTGGAAGAATAGAGATCAGTGTCTCTGCATCTTAGTGTCTACAAACAGAGAGAAGCAATACCAGTCCTTATCCATTAACCAAGAAGGCCATTGGAATAATAGTACATATCTGCACAATTTATGTTACCGTGACAGCCCAGTAACCAACCCGGCAGCATTACGAGATATTATTATGCATTCTACTGCCAGATCAATCGCTCTTGAATACTCCATGATCTGTAATCTCTTTCGATCCAATTCTAATGCCATATTACTCGCTGCGCATATATGAATTATCAGAGTGTTCCTGCTGCTAAATGAAGTCTTTAGTTTATCAACAGTATCGACATAATAGCTCACTACGACTATATCTCTACGACGCGGACGTAGGTGAACGTCTGCGAAAAATACACACAAGTATATTCTGGAGTTATACTTTTATGACCCACTTATCTTAATACGACAGAATGATCTATATGAAAAAGAGAGCACTGAAGAAAAAGGATTGCAAAAGGAGGGCAAAACTAGGGTCGGGGAATGATGAAGGAGCTATTGAAGTAAGCAAACCAAGGAAGCGGAAGTCCAAGAAGTGTTTTTGCACTGCATTGTTGTACGCGGGGTTAAATGAGGCCAGGAAGTGGGCTGTGCGYAAAGTGGTACTTGAACATGCAAACCACAAGCCAAAACCAGAACATGCGATGCTAGTGAAGGAGTACCGTATGAGTCACATGACTAGGAGTGTGAGAAGGAAACTCAAGGTTGATTAGGAGTCAGGTGTCCCAGTTTCAAAGTCTATAGCTGGCATGACAATTGATAGAGGGGGTTATGACAACATGCCTCTGACAGAAAGGGACTTTAGACAAGAAAGGGATAAAGATAGGAAACTGAAAATGGAAGGAGGTGATGCAAATGCGTTGTTAGAGTATTTCAACAAGATGCAAATTAAGAACCCGGGGTTTTACCACACACACACAGGCTTGATGAAAAGGGGTTCATGAAAGACATCTTCTGGGTCGACTCTCGTAGTCGTGCTGCATATGCTGAGTTCAGTGATGTTGTGTGTTTTGACACCACCTACCTAACAAACCAGTACACCCTACCATTTGCAAAATTTTGTAGGGGTGAATAATCATGGTCAAACAATATTATTTGGATGCGCACTTATCTCACACGAAGACTGTGACACATTTGAATGGGTGTTTAGACAGTGGCTCAATTGCATGCATGGGAAGGAGCCTAGAGGAATCTTAATAGACCAAGCGGCAGCCATAAGGCGACCTTTGGAAGATGTCATGCCTAATGCTAAACACAGGTGGTGCATATGGCACATATTTAAGAAGATGCCTCACAAACTTGGGTCTCATAAAAAGTAAGTGAATGTTCTAGTGTATACGTTGTTTCAACACTTAGCATGCAAATAAAATTTATGAAAGTATGTTGTCAATTAAAATTTTCGTTTGCTAAATTTAATGATCATTTTTGTGTCTGGATTGGTTTTCATCCCTTATTTAATGTCCTTTGAAAATTCTTTGTTTCTATAGATATTAAGAGCTTAAGAAGGATCGGAGTTGCTTGCAGTGGTTTATAACAGCCTGAGCATTGCTGAGTTTGAGCAACGGTGGTCTGATTTTATTTACAAGTACGAATTGGACAAACATGAATGGTTGACAAACCTCTACGTCGAACGGCATATGTAGGTCCCTTGCTTCATGACTGATCATTTCTGGGCGGGGATGCGATCTACGCAGCGTGTGGAAAGCATACATAGCTTCTTTGATCAATTCGTGAATCCAAATACACTCTTGTGTGAGTTTGGGGAAAGGTATATAGCAGCTGTTGAGAAAAGAATTTCGCAGGAGAAGGAAGCAGATGATAGGTGTGAGAAATGGTGTTGCGAAATTCCGGATAGTCAGTATAGTATGCATTGACAGAGTTGTACTCTCCGTCATATTTACACCAGTAGAAATTCAGATTTGTTCAATGGGAATGTGAGAAGATGACATATTGTTATGTGGGGGAGAGAAGACTGATGACTCGGGATGATTCAATATCTCATGGAGGATCGTGTTTGGTGTACCAGAAGAAGCTAGCAAGCCTAATTACGAAGAGGAGGACTATGTATATTTCCTACAGCCCAGAAACCCAGGATGCATTTTGCAACGCAAAATGTTTGAGACTCATGGATTATTTCGTCATCTTTTTGTATATGATTTGCTGCATAATGAAAATTATCCTGAGAAATATGTTCTACGACGCTGGCGGAGAGACGTTCTGCGAAACACACAAGTATCCGGGTTGCTTTTCATGACCTATCTAGGACAGAGGAGAATAAAGCTTGATCGCCTGACTGGCATGGACCGTTATCTGACTTGGCTATAAAGTCCGAAGTGCACAGAGATGTTCTTAGGGATTGAGAGGATGGAGCTTGAATGCAGGATGCCACCCGTGAAGAAGAATAGTTGAGAACCCAACAAATTCCTAGATCAGTCGAATATGCCTTCCCCTAGTGGGAAATGGGTTTAGCATAGTGAATACTGTCTCTCTGGAAACCAATCGCAGTGCAATAACAATGTCAGTGTTAACAGCTCACCCACCAGTCAAACATCAATCAAAGACCCCCCAATACCAAAGAAGAGAGGTCGACCCCGAACGTCGAGATTTAAGTCATTAGGAGAAAGTGGTTGAAATCGAATCAGAAAACGTCCTGGAACACCAACGTCTTCCTCCAAAAAAGTTGTTGAAGCTAAGAACGGAAAGGTAAAAAGAGAAGATCAAGCCATGAAAAGACCTCACGAGCTCACAGACTACAACTCGCTAAACAATCGAAATGCTAAGAAGAAGAAGGTAAGAGAAAAGAGCCTGATGTGTCTCAAAACAAATGAGTATGGGTTAAAAGTATTTAGTATGTTTTCCAAAATCTACGTATTTAATCTTTGAAATGGGTAAATCAATTCATATAAGCACTAATAACAATGAAATAGTATTCCCACTTGTCCTGTGTGAAGTTAAAAAAACAACTAACTCATGCGTAGTTTTTATTTAATAATATTGACTCATTCCTGTTGTAGGGGTTGAGTGGAACAATGAGACAGCCACCCTAGTAAGATACCAGTAGGTACTTCTAGCTTGATGTGTTATGGATGACTTTTATAATAATGGATGTGTAGCCACTCCTTAATCTCATATTACACTTTCTCCATTATGTTAAGCGTCGGAAGAGCGTAACTTTTGCGAGATGTGGCAGCGAACCACCTTCACCTATGAATGGGTGAGAGACGTGCTGAACAGAAATAGTGTGAGTATGCCTGATTTTGGTTTCGTGTAAACAATAAAAGTTGCTTCTTTTCTGAAACTGTTACTTCATGTGTAGTTAATTGTCTAGCATTCAAAACAAAAAAATTTGTATCATGCATAGTTTCATTATGAGCTGCATTACTTATGGCTTATGCTTGCTTTGAGATGGCACTTACTGAGCGATTGCTCATCAATGGTCTACTGTCATTTCTCTTCGGATTGCAAGGAAGCAGTAGATATTGATGTGGGATAATATAATCTTTCTTCTAATATGGTGAACCTTGCTCATGACTGTGTAGGGCACTTCAAATTCGGTTCGAAGGGAGGACCCAGAGCTGCTTGACAAGAGCACTGAGCAGCTAGGATGTACCACTTTCACTCCTATGATTTGGATTCTTGTCGATTATTTGTGAACCTCTGTAGTTGCTAGACGTGGGACTGATGAGCAGCCTAATAAACGCCAATGAGCTTGATGCTATTGAATCTATCGTCTAGTTCTCCTATGGATTGTGTAGGATGACTATGTTTGTAGTTTATACTTAATAAGTTTGTAAGCTCCCTATTCTTTTCAAGAGAAAAAAAGTGAATAGAGACGCATTAATCAGAAAATGCAACTCATGCGTACTCCATAAATATCTGTTCGATCCTCACATTTGACATTTCAGGTGAAATTGAGATAAGATGTTAATAGAGTTCGTTACTCATTAAGTACTTATTGTTTCAACTTTAAAGAGTTTGGTTAACTCATGAAGCAGTTTCCTTTCAATTTCCTTCACAAAGAGTTACACTTCCTAGTTGTAGGAGTCATTTCCTAGATTACTCCTATTTGTGTTCATATTATTTGCTACTTTATCGAAATAGGTTGATTATGGAAGAAAATTATTTAGATCTATGATATTTGCAGATTGATAATGAGCAATGTAGCTATAACAGTGTGATATGAACCAATTAACAATTGACTTTTACGTAAAGCAACTTCAACAATAATAAGAGGAATAATATTTTTAAAGTTTATAACTAAAAGACTCGCTTCATATAACATACTTTAACAAGTATTGAATGTGAGTCAGAGAAATGAGTTCGAAAGTAAAAAAGACAAATATGTTAAGGAGTATTTTGCAGATTAATGTACAAAGTGGTCAACTATTAAGAGTAGATTAGATTAGATGGGTATATACTTAGGGTCTGTTTTGTGGTCAAATAAGTAAAATCAAATTCCCAATTACAGCTTCAGAACTAAGCTAAGACCTACTGATTAATTATGTGTTGATTTGTCAACTAGTACAAAACCACTATTTGTCAACTTCAACTACAAGTTCACCCACTTCCTTGTCTTGTGGAATTTCATCTTGAGCATTTTCCTCGCCCATGTCCCGTACTCCGTTAATCATATCCATTACGACTTGTTTTTCTTCATTAAGATCTGACATCAAGTCCTCATTTTCCTTGCCCATGTCCCGTACTCCGTTAATCATACCCAAGTTTTCAGTTTAAGTAGATATAGCAAATGTTGAGGATTTTTTTAAAATGGGCTTAGGCCCAAGATTGTACTATAGTTATGTGGATTGTGGCCATTTAGTCTTTCATGGGGAAGTAGGCCTTAATTATTCAAAGAATTGAATTATGATGTCTATTTTATTCATTTATTATAACAATAAATCTAAACAACAAACTCTTTTAATATGTTTTTAAAAAAGCTACTAATTATTCTGAACCAAACTAAACTAAATGTCGTCGTCTGAAGAAAAATCCAAATCCCTCGCCTCACGAGGATGCATCTCCCCATAAGCGACATCAAGGACCTGAAAGGGAGAACCGGAGAACCGGAGAACCAATGAGAAAAAAGAAAAAAAACGTTGCAATTGAGGAGATCTAAGTGACTTTTTAGAATAAGTTACACACCCCAACGGATCCGAAATCACCGTCATTACATGTTCTGTCATCGTGACAAGCCTTTTTGATTTCTGTATCATTCCAGACCTTGATCCTCGGTCAACTTCCCCAATGCAACGCGTTACGATCAAGCCTATCCAAGTATAATATCTGCAAGAGTCGGGAAAGAGTCCTTCACATAAGCTACAAATGAAAARAGATTAAGAGTGACAAACAACAAATGATTAATTCTATAATATTACCGCAACGAATAGGGTGCAACCGCCACATCCACCTGCATATCCTTCTGCATTAAATCTACGTCCGAATCGTGTTGCACTGGCCATCAGCTTCTTAACTACAAGAGCACACCAATTGTAATCTCTTGCTTTTATTGCACATCCAACAGCAGGCAGAAGATCCTTTGAGAAGCGAGTGCATTAAGTAGGACATAATACCATGTCTATTGCTGCCATAAAGAACAAAGTCTTGAACTCATCTGCTTCTTCATCATAAAAATTTGACATCAACCTCTCAACAACATTTGATGATGTTGAAATACCAGGACGCCTAACCACTTTAGCAGATGACCCCTCGATACTAGTCCACACTTGACCATACTTCTCTATCATCCCCAAAACCCTACGGTGGGCCACGTCAGAAATGTGGTCTGATGGAACTGGATTAATGCCCTTTGGCAAGCCTAATATCCAACGAACTTGGACTTCAGATATCCTATATTGCTTACCACAAACAACAAGCATCTCATTGTCCGGATCAATCTGTGTCATTAGCCAATAGCACAGAGCTCGGGGAAGGTGCATATTAACCAAATATAATAGGCCCCCAAACCCCATTTCACGAACCCATTTCTTCCTCCGTTCGTCAAAGGATCCACAAATKTTCCCAAAGGACTCAACCCTACATATTACATTAGGGCGCTGCATATGTGAACAAGAAGCATTGTGAATTTTAATCAAAAGTATGACCCCAAAAAGAAAGATAACAAAGACTTGAGAAAAACATGAAAATAATATATTTGACTACCTCACCCGTTCTACAGAATCATTACGCATGCGGAGAACAGCTCCACATCCTTTCACAATGCTACCCCTAGTAATAGATTTTGCCTGCACCAAACAATGATTTAATTACACCTACTACATTCCCATTTAAACTTAAATCCAAAAAAAAACTTGAGATCTGTGTTAAAGTTAACCTTGAAAACTCTGCAATTCAAAATCCCATCGCCATCCCTCTTACGCTGAAAGGTACAACATTCAACAGACACAATGAATAATGTTGATGTGGACAAATGTTTCCTGGTCCAGTAAATAACAATTACAACTCACCTTGCGACCATTGCTATCGGTCCTATCATATGCAGACTCAAACTCAGTACAATCGACATCTGGAAACTCATAATGCCCAATTGCTGCCACGTTCAAATCAAGGCTGTCCCCGTAGCCACAAACGGATTCAGCCACTTCCCCATCCTCCATTGGTCAAAGTGCTACATTTTTGAAAAAATTAGGATGCCTTGAAAGATGTCATGATGTACGAATTTTTTTAACAAAACAGCAGCAGAATAATATTATGAAGAAAGCAGACATTATTCAAAGTAAATCAACAGCAAAAATGCATCATTAGCTTGGAATACGGTTCATTACTTTCTTCAACATAGTAATAGAGGTACTAAATAAATCCATTATTCGTTGAATTTTAAAGTGATCCTAAGAATGTCAATTTTAAAGTGATGTTCGTTCCATGTGACTGCGCCCCATCTTGGGTCTTCACCTCCCTAGACGGTCCATGCAGAGCACGTTTGCATGCATTTCGATAAATTGATTTTGTGATGTTCGTTGCGTGTGATTGCGCCCCATCTAGGGTCATCGCTTCCATAGACGGCCCACGCAGAGCATGTTTGTACGCAATTAAAGTCACTTTATCGAAATGCATGCAAACGTTTTGAACTTTTAGATTTCTTATTTATGATATTAGTAGTTTGAGGGTTAAAACAAAATAGGGTAAAGGTAAAAGCACAAAAGCAGAGGTGTTAAGCCTGCAAATGGTACTTAGCTAACTTCCGGTTTGGCTTCCACTCTAAACAGAATTACAAGTACTACGTAAAAGTCTAATCTTACCAAGAATATTATTCAAGTTGTATGTTGCAAGAAAGTAAGTGATTTGGCTTCCACTCTAAACAAAATTTCCTCTTGTATACAATGTGAGCACTAAACATAACTTTCGTTGGCGTATGTTTTTTTTGGGCACTCCTTTTAACAAAAAAGTGTCCAGTTTCTATTCATATTTGTTCTTATCAACTTCAAATTCAGTTTAAACCAAGTGCTAGCTCTAGTATTTTTGTTTAGATCATATTTAATTACCTAAAACACTAAGTTCATATTCATTTGTCCACCTCCATTAAACTATCTAGCTTCACGTATTTGACTATGCTTTAACTATTCATTCAATTTTAGTTTTTTTTGTCTATAGTAACACCTTACACATCCTTGAAATAGCGAAACCTTTCAACCATTTCATAATAGAAATTAAAATCACATTTCCAGTGAGATTAGCTCCGTTTTTCTTACGAAATAAGCTAAAATAACCCAAATTCACCGAGAACCTAGCCATCGCTTACCAACTTACCTTCTATGATCAATTTAAAGTATCAGAATAAACCATTTTTTAGAAAATATAACAACACAGAGAGTAGAGTGCAGTGGAATGATTGATTTATACTTTATTTACATGACGACATGATTACACTCACCTTCATGAACAATTGCGTTCTATCATACATAGCATATACTATATGCCCCCATCACACTATTGCAAGTTAATTCTATAACATGAGATCTATGTATAACATTTTTTTGACGCCATGTATCTAGCAAATATGGCAGTTGATGTCTGTCTTTCGTCAAGCGACTTAGCAACATTTTCAGTCCATAGTCTTCTTCAACCAATTCAAATATGTTTCCATGAATTGTGTTTTAACTATAACCTATTCATTAGTTCTATATTAGCCTTTTTTTTACTCAATTCTTGCTTTAATTGGGTGTTGATTAATTTCAATTGTTTTTACAAAATAACCAAATTCACCGAGACCCTAGCATCGTTTACCAATATTACTTACTAGGATCCCAATTTAAGTATCAGAAATAAAACCATTTTTAAGCAAAAATATACCAAGCAGTAAGAGTAGATGAATGAATTGATTTTTTTTTTTCTAAAATGATTCTACATCACTTCATGAACAATTGCGCTCATTTGTCATAATAGACGTTTTCCACAACAAATTGCGCTCATTCGGTAACCTTAATAAAACTTGACACCCAATCCAACAGGGGAATCATAGGTCTCAACACTACACAAGATGAAATGGCAACTAGTAATCATTTACCAAAACTACGAATCAAGTTTATAGGCATATAATAGTCAATATTGTATTACGCTAAATCAACTGAAAATGCAACAAAATCCACGAAAACAAACGAATTTAAAAGAAGTGGAGACAAATTGCAGCAATAGATGAAAGAACTACCCTGACGACTAGGTCAAATTGGGCACGAGTAAGCTTCAGCGGACTTGAATCGAATATGATTGAAGAGGGCTAATGTGGACTGAGCTTCTCTGGCGAACAGTAAATTGAATATAGATTGAAGACGACTATGGTGAAGAGTTCTCTTTGCGAAGTATTGAAGACGGAGATGGCCTCCAAAGTCGACGGCAATGCACTGGAGGGGTGGGAAAGCCTTCTCGAACTGTGGATTGGGACTGGTGGGAGTTATCCAGTTTATTTCAAAAGATGAGGGAGGGTCTGGTCTGGGTGAGTCTGAGCAATTGCAAAAGAATAGGAAAGATGGGCTAGGGCTAGAGTAAGAAACGGGGAGAGCTTAGAAAACGTGAAGTAGAAACGGGAAGCTCTTGTC
>SNQN01000030.1:17730-68944 GCA_008642245.1 Bassia scoparia | reverse complement strand
CCAGATTTCATTATTTAATTTGAACAATGCCCCAGAGAGGCCTTCTTTCACAGCTCACAAAATGACCCCTCCTTCCATTCCCTTTGTCACATCAAATCAAAAACCCTTGCAACCTTTTGAGCCACAAACACTATCAATTAGCCTATCTTTCTTTCATCACCCATCTACCTAACCCTTTGGACCAAACGGTGCGTAGGAAAAGACACGTGCAAAAGAAAGAAAAGAAAAAAAGATAAAATGGGCAAAAAGAAAAAGCAAAAATCAAAGTTCAATACAAAAGTCTTCAAAAATGCAAATCAATGTCAAAATCCAACAAAGCCCAGATCAAACAAAAGCAAAAGTCTAAAAAGCACACTGCGCACCGTGGGTCACTTTGTGATCATCAAGCCTTTTTCAACCCTCAAACCAAGCCTCACATTAAAACCAAAAACCCTCTCACACGAGGCATTGTCCAAATCATCAGAACTACGGTGGTCTGATCCGTAAGGATACGTAGGAAGCCTCTTCTCGAGGTTCGACCGCATCCGCATTAACATTAAATCATTTGAGGCTTTTGAGTGCTTTGACTTGCTAAGAATTCGATTATGGTTTTGCCAGTTTAGAACCGCAATAGACTCATGTTTGAACCAACATCATTGGCCAACCTCGTATCTAGCCACATCTTTGACCCCTAGTCACAAATTTGACCCTTTTTATTTCTCGAACCACAGCCTATTCTTTGTCACCTTCAAGGACTCATTGACTCATCCCAAAGAAGTAAAGCCACCTGACCTTTGGGTTAGTAATCTTGTTGGGGAACTCATCCATACAATCTATCCACTTTCCCTATGTGACTCTAAGCCGTAAACCACGCTGTCTCAAAGTCTCGCTGGGGGGCTCGTTGTCATCATGGCTCCTTAATTTCCAGTTGGGGGCTTTCTTGTTCCCTCAGGCCTATTACGTGTTCAAGTCTATTGCTATCAAGTGGAAATCCTGAAAAGTCACTTTTGGACTCTTGTTCTTTCAATCAAAGTCACTGTCTCGCCAGTGTTAAGTCAAGTCACATCCAAACGTCACCGTTCTCTAAGTCGCTCTTCAAATGACACCTTCAATTGGCACTTGGTACTAGGATTAGACTCTAGTATCGTCCTTTCATGTCTAGAACCAGACCTAGACTAGACTCTTTCAAATCATGTCTAGAATCAGACCTAGACGGGACTCTTTCAAATCATGTCTAGAACCAGACCTAGACTAGACTCTTTCAAAGACTCTTTCAAATCATGTCTAGAACCAGACCTAGACTAGACTCTTTCAAATTCAAAGACTCTTTCAAATCATGTCTAGAATCAGACCTAGACAGGACTCTTTCAAAGCATGTCTAGAATCAGACCTAGACAAGACACTTTCAAATTGTCTAGAATTCAAACCTAGACAAGACACTTTCAAACCATGTCTAGAGCCAGACCTAGACAAGACTCTCTCAAATCATGTCTTGAACCAGACTAGACAAGCACTCTCAAAACCATGTCTAGAACCAGACCTAGACAAGGCCCTTTCAAATTCAAATGACTCTCTCAAACCATGTCTAAAACCAGACCTAGACAAGACCCTTTCAAATTCAAATGACTCTCTCAAACCATGTCTAAAACCAGACCTAGACAAGACCCTTTCAAATTCAAAGGCTCTCTCAAATCATGTCTTGAACCAGACCTAGACAAGACTCCTTCAAATTCAAAGACACTCTCAGATCGTGTCTAGAACCAGACCTAGACAAAGACTCTTTCAAATCAATGACTCTTGCCACTCTCTCAATATCGAGGTCACAAATTACAAGTCAACATTGCATGCAAATTTCGCTAGACATAAAAGACCTATGTCGTCACCAAGGTAGTCCTTAATCCTGAATTAGGGCTATCATTTTCAAGTCAATGCTCATTTCTTCGGAAAGCATGGACCGCACCTGCATTTCTCCCAATCAGTCGAACGGGGATGACCGCTCAAGGACTCGGACACATACAAGCAATCAAACCGCATGGGACACGGCTACAGGTAAAACTAACCTTTGTTTTGCAGGTACCGGCGAAAAAGGGTAACTCAGGGTCGCAGAACGTCTTGAGTTGCTCTCCGTCCCGAATCGAATACTTTGACTTTCGTCTTACGAAACTATCGTCTCTCCAGACTCAGTCAAAGTGGGGGCTTCTGTAGACACCTGAAAATGTGTCTCCCCAAATGAGTAATCCGTGATGAAACATCCGCGTCTCGCGTTTGTTTCGACTCAGAAAAGATGCTTTGAACTCACGAAAGTTGAAATACGTGAGGTCGTGCTCGGAACTATTGAGCAAAGGTCACATACAAGGCAAACATATTTTCTTTCGATTTTCTCGATAAACTTAAAGGTTTTCAAACAAGTTACGCTGGCGATTCTCATGCCTTTGTTTTCCATCATGTGCGTCACATTTTTCTGAATCCGCCAGTATTTTTAATTATTTTTCTGATTTTTCTATGATTTTCTATGAATTTTGCAATGTTTAAATACGCAGAAAATACATGAATAATTAGAAAATACTCCGGAAATACGTGGAACCTTCTAGAACATTCTAGAACTCCTTGCTTGGAGAGCAAGGGTGTCTAGGTGCGTCGAATCAAGGGAAATCACGAATAAAATCGGAGGAAATCAAAATATTTCGAGGTTTTTGGAAAATATATACGCAAACGTTGACGGTATATACGCAGGTATAGAGCGTATATACGCTGGTCAGGAGCGTATATACGCTCCATAGCAAGCGTATATACGCAGCTAATGACCATACGAATTTGCAAAATCTATGGAAAGTGAGAAGCGTATATACGCTGAGGATGAGCGTATATACGCTCCCCATGAGCGTATATACGCTCATTCCTCAGCGTTATACGCAGGGTTGCCTTGCCGTTTTTGCCTCGTGCCTATAAATACTCCTTGCCTTGCTCAGTCCGAGACACTTGAGACCTTCACACCTTGCTTCATACGCTCTCAAAACTTCACTTAACACTTCACAGCACAATTCCCAAGACACATCTATCTCTCTCTCTCAAAAACACTCAAACACATTCGTTTTCGATTCAAAGTATCGATTCTCTTCGAATCACAAGCGAAATAAGGGTATAAATCTGAGATTACTCACCAAAACCCTCTTTTTCACTCTTTTTTATTCCTTTTGTCTCTCTCAATTTGATTAACCATTGTTATGAGTTTTAATTCAATAAAACAATGTAGAACTCACTTGTTAATCGTTTCATGTAAATATGTAGGATTTATTAATGTTTCAATGTTTCCATGGTTTTTGGTTTCATTTTATTATACATATTATTATTGTCAATACTAACGCGTTTGTTTGTCTCAATTAGCAATTCAATCGAAGGCGATTCCTTTGAGTTTTATTCTAACAATTTGATTGTTTGCAGTGACAAGGTGAGGAGGATACACATACATATTATCATGCTTACTAACCTCTGTTTCATGACTTGTATATATATATCTTTTACCACACTTGTATATATTGTTTAACAAGACCGGAATTTAATCGCTTGTCACATTAAAGTCAGATAATCATGGACGACCGGTTTTCTAAGCACTTATTAATATTGACTAACATCAAGTGATCGCCTTGTCCATTGTAGAAGTCTTTGCTTGTACATAATAGCAACTCACTAGTAATTAGTGTGCTTTCAAGATCAATTCAATAGGCTCTTTGAATTCAATTGTTATGATTTATGGAACTACAATGAGACCGAGTAGAGGCCCGTACATGCGGGCGAATTGGGTTACAGATCTGATTCGTACCATGTCCCGAACCCACGACTGGTTACTTGATTGGACGTGGGGCCATTAATTTGGCACCAATGTTTCGGGCGTCCGTGAATAACCTATATAGGCACGGTGGCGATCCCCTCAATTCGACGACACACCCCAACGCATTCACATGCGGATTCCATGGCTCAACTCCATGACACTGYAGCTGAGGTCACGCCCCTCCTAAGGCGGGGCGAAGCCCTACAGAGGTGGTAACTTTTTTCAATAGCTTTTCAATGATCGATCATAAACTTGTTTTGGATAAGAGACGAGGAAGTTATTATGATTGTTTTAGTTTGAGTTGTGTGTATGTGTAGCGCGTGACACAATTTCAATAGGTGAAAATGCTTTGTTTTTGATATGTGATTTCTAATTGGTTAACAAATAACCAAATGTTTTGGCTTTGTAGAATAAGCCTAGTTTGTACTAGTGTGTCTTATGTCTTTCTTGTAGAATTCATACAAGCAAAGTAGAGGAAGCAGAAAATCAATTGCTCATTCTAGGGTTAGTTTAAGAGAAACAAAAGAGGGAGAGTGGTTGTAGTAGCATACAAGTACTAGAGGGTTAATAGCTCATTAAGAGTGTTTGTAATTGTAGTTTGGAAGCTGAAATACAAGATTGATTGTGTTTGAGAGGGTAACAAAGCTACAAATTATTTTCTTATATTGTTGCTTGTTGTTCTTTGGTATTCGTTGTTGTTTTGCTTGCTTTTGTGCCCGATTTCCCAACAAAAATTGGAGTTTATTGTTCAATTGATCTAATTATGACTTGTGTATCCTGTGTTTTATACTCTGAGTTCASATTACCTTTGACGAATAGACTAATCTTATGTAAAAGTTTGCATGAGTAAGACAATGGACAACATTCCTCCTAAATTTGTTTTATTTTCACACCCAAGACGACTTACCTCAAGACCTTAGTTATGGAATAGAAAGCTTTAACCACTACCGTCAATCTTTTTTGGTTATGGGTTACAATAAAGTTTGCATCATCTAGCCATCCATTGCAATGCCTAGATTGAAAAATAAAAAATCTTCCGTAAATGTATTACTAACTGTATAGCAGAGTGAATGAATGTACATTATGCATTGTTTTATGTTATTTTCAAATCGTTTTAAAGTGCATTTTTTGATATGATTACTAAGATTTAATAACGTTAACTTTTAACTTATACTTCATACGAAGGAATATGGCGATATTAATTAGGAATTATAGGATTTCCTCCCACAACATGGAATTTGTAATTTTTGATAACGGTGGCTGCTACGGTCTTCATCTAAGCGAACGTCATGTCTTTCCCTAAGCAAGGTCCTCAGCCCTGCATTGAAGGCGAACAATTTAAAATACGACTCATGTTTAATTTTTGCCATTTTCCAATATCCATCACTCCGACTTAAGCTCGTCACAATCATCTCCCCATATCGATTTCACCCTTGCCATGTCGTACAAATAAAAAATAATCTGCATGTTTGGGGTCACGCGGTGACCACTTGGGAGTTCGCCCGTCTCAATTGGGGTCTTTAACTCAAACACCACCGGAGGATATAATCTTAAAGACTCACATAATGCCGCGTGAAGATAAACTTGATTGTTCAAATCATTCTTATCTAACTCTTCTTCAATCTTGGAGGCCATTTGTGGGTTCTTCATCATGAGATAAAAGAACCACGATAAACTAAAACTTATTGTATCTTGACCAGTTATAAAAAAAACTTAAGATGGTATCCCTTAAAAACTTATCATTATTGTTTTCATTCATGTATAATGTCAATAAATGAGTTAAGTACACATTTAGGACCTAAACTATCATATTTTTCACCGTTTGAGACCTACTAACTTTTTTTCACTCTTTAGGACCCGTGGTTAGATTTCAGGCAAGTTAACTCAACTTAAACTCACCTTAGATGAATTAAAAATCAAAAAATATTTTTAAAAGGAAAAAAATATTGTTAGTTAGAATATTTAAATAAAAAATTAAAGAAAAAACCTCTAGTGGTTGACCAGTTGCTTCATTCCTTGCTGAAACAATTCTTCTTCTTCCCCGTTTAAATGGTTCTTGCCTCAATTAACGACATGAATTGCAAATTACAACTCACTAAATACTTAATTATAAATTTAAGAGTTCATAAATTATAAATAAAATTATAAAAAAGTAAGGTATAGATGGGGACTAATGAAGTGAAGGGGACGACGCGTCGACGCTGTATGTTGAGGGAGTTGCGACTACTCGACTAGCTAGGACTATGTGAAGGGATGGCGACACTACAAGCGGAAGGAGCAACGAGTTGAGGGATCGGAGTAACAAGCTGAGTGAAGGAGGTGGCATAATAGACCAGAGGCGACGCTTTAGGCCGAGACGGTTGCGAGTTGTGGTGCTCATGTGTGATTTTCTTTGTAATAATTCAGGTGGACTTATGGGGGTAGATGGGTTATGAGGAAGATAAAGATGAAGATTGATGAGAGGAAAAAAGAAAGGGATGAACAAATTAATTGGTAGAATTAAATTTTGGAGATTTTAATTTCTTATGTAAAAAAAAAAAAAAAAAACTTAACTCATGGTCTCACCCATTTAATCACACAATGGTTAAATTTGATCGGAAAATAGTGTTTAGGTCCCAAACGGTGAAAAAAATAATTTCGGATCCTAAACGGTGAAAAAATCAATAGTTCAGGTCCCATTCATGGGCTTAACTCGTCAATAAATCAACACCAATTCCCTCATTTTTTTCCCAATATATCATACTTAAATTCTTCTCTCTTTTCAGTTATGTATTTGTAGATAAAATCTAAAATCTCGCAAGCTAAGCCTTTTTTTTTGGGAAATTCTATATGGTAGACCCCAGGTTTAGCAAATTCTACATGGTAAGCTTTTTGAAAAAAAAAATTCACAAGGTAGACCCCAACTATTGTATAATTGACCTCCGTAATTATTTCTGTTAATAATGTTAATTAATCCGTTAAGTGTGTTATAAGTTGGGTTATTTACACTGTAATGACTAACCTGCCCCTAATTAATRATCCTTTTAAATTTAATTTRCCRCCTTTTCTCTATTTCATTAGTTTTAAAGGCTTTTCTTCTCTCCACAACATGACAATCGCCGCAGGTTTTTTCTCCTCTCCTGCTTCTCAGTTACTAGCTTAATACCACAAGCGAGCTGGAGCAACTTCGAGTTGGAATTTAGAAGATGCACTTGCTACTGATATATGTTATTACAGATTCTCATACACACTAGATTGCCATTGTGTGTTTGTCCATAAATAACAGTCGAGGAACTCTTATCACTATACAACCCTGTCTTTTATTTCGACTAGGTCGAATTTTATCAGCTTCATAAACTCAAGGATCAAATCAGTGGTGATAAATAGTTTTTCGGATCAATTTCCGGTATTGAGCATGGAATACAGGTATTTGATTTTTGTCTTCGGTTTCACATTCTTAATTAGAATGTTTTGGTTATCTTACTTGGAAATAAGAAGATGCCAGTATCACATTATGTCAACCAGAGTATGTAGATACTGGTAATAAAGTAAGCAGGGCATATTTGTTTTCGTATGGAAAAACTTTAAACATTTAACTTAAAAAATGATGTAGATTTCACGTACGGAGTATTAGTGAAATATTACTCACAATCTTTCTGGGTTATGCTATGATAATGATGCAAAAGGCCTAACCTTTGTTTCACTACATATTTAACCTCATCACAAATACCAAGAACACTAGGAGCACAACTTTCCCAATACACTTGATTCGTAGCTTTCCAAAAGAAATACACCACATCAGGAGAAGCCAGATACCGCGGTTGTTTTCTCACTTTAGTACCACTTGCTCTGCTACTCAACCAGGCCAGAATGTGTCCACTAGACTTCCAACAGGTCTTGAGTTTCATCCAGTCACCAATCTCCTGCCAGATGAGGTGACTAAACGGACGATGCACAAAGAGATGGTGATGTGTCTCAGTAGCATTCATTCATACAGATGCAACACTTATCATCAGAACTGATATGAAAAGCATATAACCTCTGCTTAACCTGCAATCGTTGCAAAGCCATTAACCAGAGGACAAAGCTACGTTAAGGCACATTAGCCCTGCTCCACACTACCTTATCCCAGAAGATTTTGGTACCAGAAATGCACATCACTTTCTCTCTCCTCGACCTTCTTCTCCTGTCTCTCCCTACCATCTTCAACGGCGGCCATCCACCATTAGTGGGCCCCTCTCAAGCACCGTTCTTTTCTCCAAACACTTCGTTTCTCGCGCTCATTTCAACGATCCAATTAAAGGCTTTCTGGATTCCAAAGTTGGGTTTAGTGATAAAGTGTCCAAGATTAAAAGATCGTTTTTTTCTTCAACTCAACGACGTGGATGGTATTGCATTCTTTAATTTGATCATTCGAAATCGATTATATGAGGATTAATTTCTTGTGGCTGTTACTATCTTAATGTTAATTTTGATGGGTTAGGAACACGAAGATACAAAAAAAAAGGAGTTAGGAAAACAGAATAAATAGAGAAAAGGGGGGAAATTAAATTTAAAAGGATAATTAATTAGGGGCAGGTTAGTCATTACAGTGTAAATAACCCAACTTATAATACACTTAACGGATTAATTAACATTATTAACAGAAATAATTACGGAGGTCAATTATACAATAGTTGGGGTCTACCTTGTGAATTTTTTTTTCAAAAAGCTTACCATGTAGAATTTGCTAAATTTGGGGTCTACCATATAGAATTTCCTTTTTTTTTATATATATATACTTCCTCTCTTTGCCTATTCCAAGCCACCTTAAGAGCTTCCATACACTCATAGAGTCATAGGAAAAACATGAAGATACATAATAACCTCTTCAACATCATCTAATGCCTTATAGAAGGGAACATGAGGCCATTCATAGATAATGACCCAAAATCATGCCCCATTATCAGGGTGCAAATCGTAACAAATGTAAACCTCTCAAACAAATCTTGTAAATCGACTACTAACCCTTGTTTCGATGCATGTTCAAGGATCGGGATTAGCCTTTCCTCCACTTTCTCTATGATGGCCGATGAAAGTATGAGCCACGCTCCGATGGTACTTCCATAGATCGAAATCCACATTGAAAATGCCATCTCCAAGAACATCGAGCATTTCATGGAACTTGGCTGCGCTCCTTTAGGGTAATTTGAGAAGTTATTGCTCATGATTAGGGGTGGGCGGAACCGGGCACCTGATATTTTTTTAGGGAATCGGACCCAGACTCGGAACCGACCGGGTCCCAAAATATGGAACCGGAATCGGAACCAGTTCAACCGGTTCCTAAGTTTTAGGAACCGGTTCCGGAATCGCCGGGATCGATTTCGAGATTGGATACCCAGTTCATATAATTTGTTTTTGTAAATTAATTTTGAACTTGTAAAAAATAATCTTTAATAATCCTTTCAACTTGAAACATATTTGCACTTTAGGCCCATGAAGGAAGTGGATTTTAATGTAAAGAAAAAGTGTAGAATTACCTTATATAAACAGTTACAAACATTGGGGATCCAGTACCAGAACTGGAACCAACTAGGTACCCAGAACCGATACTGGTTCCACTGGGTATCAAATTTTATTACCCGGAATCGAAACCAGTTATGATCGGGTCCCATTTTTTGGACCCGGAATCGAACCCAATTATACCAATTCCGGTTTCGGAATCGAAAGATCCGGATCGGTTCCGGTACTGGTACTGGGTACCCGGATTTTCTGCTCACCCCTGCTCATGACATGGTCATATGGTGTATATTTGCAGGATCATAAGTAAATAGTATGACCATGTTGGTAAACCAAGGTCCTTTGAATAGTATATCTCACCATCAACAATCCAATCATGAAAGCCATGAATGTTTCTGAGAACTAGAAGTATCATCTCTACGGCTAATTTGTTGAGAGGCCAGTTTTGTCGCGAAAAAAGTTGTAAAAAAAGGAAAAACGAAATGATGAACATTACAAAGATTTGGAGGTAATCTCATGATATTATTGCGATATACGATTGTTATGAACTCATACATTTTGTGTTGCATAAAGCCGTAGAGGATGGAAGTGTATAATTGTATAAATATGAAAAACAATCAAACCAACACGTTGCTCTTTTCAATTTTTTTTCAAGTCTTTTTTGGGTGTGTATAATATCCATCTTGATTTGTATTAATTAGTTTGGATCTTTCAATCTATTCATGATTTTTTTGCATATATAAGCTTTAAAAGGAATCTTATAAGTGGCTATACATGTAAAAGTATATGTTTATTATTCACAGATTAGTTCTAAATTGGTGAATTGATGAGAAGACGTTAACATGATCCGGACATAGAACCCGGTGATACCCAAACAATTGATGAATTTTAGTATTCCCTCCGTTCCATAATGTAATTGCAGGAACGATGCCACTGAATGATCGCACGAGATCATTCAGTATTCTGGACGAGCAAGTTTCAACAACATGAGCTAACTAGCTAGCGATGATCGAGCACAAGGGCCTTCAAGTAACTCTGCCAGTACAGTGTCAATGTGTATCCAACATAGTATACGAAAATCACTTGTTAGTCGTCAATATAATGGTACTCATATCAAATTACTCGTACCATTTAATACTAGGCAATGTGGTTTTATTACTGCGTTACTGGTATATACATGTACACATACAACACAGTCGCTAACACAAACTAGATACGACACGAGTATTTTTGATTTTGTATAACATGATTTACAATTGACATAAGTACCCGAGTCTGAGTAACACAGTGGTTCACAATTGCACAGCTTGTAGTGCTCTTGACAACCCATTCATCTTCATACCTTTCTGTTTCTTTTGCTTCTTACTCAATAACTTCTGCGTCGTCAACACCTCTTGAATTCCTTGCCTCACATCCCGGCTAACACAATCCCCCCCTCTCGAATCATCAAAGAAAGCCGCGTGAATGGCCCTCAGCTTATCCAAAGCCTTAGCCAACACCCCATTCTCCTCGCTCTCATCCCCATTCAACTGCGACCAAGACTCTCGCGGAGGAGAAGCATCACGATCCTTCCCCTCGGGGCTAGAATAAGAGAAGAAATTATACGGAATTACTCGTAACAAGTTACCCTTATGATCCTCCCACACATGTTCATTATCATCCATTACCACCACAACGCGCTCATGCTCCAGCACGACGTCTAAAACCTTCTTGTGCTTGTCCAAACTAGCACAATCCTCCCTCGAAACCACCCTCCAATTGTCGAAATACACCCCCTCGGGATCGAGCAACTTCGCCGTGCTCCACGCATACGACTGGCACCCTAGAGTGTACACCGTCATGTCGAACATCGTACTCGCCTCTCGTAGGAATGCACCTACATACGGCCTCAATTTGGTCCATGCATCATTCATCTTATACAAATCACACGAACCAAGTTCTCCTGGAAAACTATAATCAATCCCATATTTTTTAGACCTAAGAAATCTCCTGTCTTCTGGACTTAATTTGTACAACTTTCTGGTATGCACAAGAGTGTGATCCAAGTCAAGAACTAAATGCAGCTTCTTCCTCGTTAAAAGGGTTTGCAAATTTGCATCACGAATTCGATTAACCTCCTTCAAACTCAGGTTTAAATAGGGATAAATGTACCAAAAGGGTGTTGTGGAAGTCGTACCATCGTGTTCTTCACCGCAATTTGTGCATGAATTTCCGATGTAAACAGGATGTTCGCATCTTTGAATTTGATCTTCTTCATCACCATTCGTGTTGCTGTGATTATTCAGAATAATACCTGCTGCAATTTGTTGCCCAAATAACGATGATAGTAAGTCAACTCGTGAATTTCTGCCTTCTTCTTCTAATTGATGATCCATGATTATGGATTAATCTTGTTCTAATTGGAATTGGGGGTATCAAAAATTAGGATTTGATTTGATTTGATTTGATCATAAATTGGGATTTTATTGGTGAAACCCTGGATTAGAAGTTACTCTGTTTTCCATAAGAATTTGGAGCTTGATCACCAAGGAAAATACTGATTGGCCTTTTCGTTTTTAATATTTTTGGGCCAAATTTAAAATAAAAAATAAAGGGAAATTTTACGGTATGTCCCTGGAAAATCGCAGATTTCACGATATATCTTTATTTTTTCGGTCTATAATAAATCCCTTAGATGCAATGTTGGTTCACATCATACCCTTAATGAATACTCCCTCCGTTTTTTTTAGTTGTTCAAATTTCTATTTTGGGATGTTTTTAAATAGTTGTTCCAAACCAATCTAAAAATAACTTTTTCACATTTTACCTACTTTATTTACTCTAACATTAATGACTTACCCCTTTCTAAAGTCAACTTTCATTACTTTACCCAATCTTTTCACCCAAAATTACTATTTCCCATAAAATTTCATTCACACATTTACTCTTTTACCTAACTTATTCAACTTTTTACCCAACTTACTCAACTATTTTATTCAACTCAATCAACTCTTAAAAATCGTTCCATAATGATATGGAACATCTAAAAAAAGGAGGGAGTACCTTTTATTACTTGTGGTTAAGCCTAACTAACCTATGGTTAAATTTTATTTTAAAAAAATTAAAAAAAGAAGAAAGAAGTCTTAATTCATCAAACCCCTCACCTTCTCCCTGTTTAACCCTTTGTCCCAATCCCCTCTTCTTTTGCATTCGGTTTCTTCCCAATTTGTCGGCCCAATTTCGCCAATTCTTCTTCAACGTTGATCATTCGTCTCTGCTGCTGCATTGTGCTCATCAATTGACTTCTTTTCTGACTCTCGGAACTGTCTTATTGCGACTTCGTTTGAGGTATTTCTTCGTGTCTTTTGATATTCTTTTCATTGAATTTCTTCGATTTTTGATTTGTTGTTGCTTAATTTTGATGTAAAGTGTTCTTTTTGTGGGGTTTTAATTAATTAAATTGTTGTGAATATGTTAAATTTATTCTGATTTTATGGTTTAATTTTCGAATGCAATTGCAGAGGATTGTTGATTGATGATTGTCATTTTGTTAATTTGTTAATGCAATTTGTTTATTTGATTGTCGTTTTTTTTTTATTTTTGCTGTGTATGGTTGAGTCCATGCTTTAGGGTTGATGATTTGCTTAATTTTGATGCACACTGTTTTTTTTGTGTTTTAATTAAGTTGTAATTTTCTGGTTTACTGGTTTAATATTTGAAAGCAAACGAGCGAAATTCATTGTCGATTGCTGTTTATGTTTCACTTGCTGATTTAGGATTGATGATTTGTAATTGYTTTGTTCCGTTTGTGTATTCATGTGTGACAGAATGGAGCAGAGAATTTTAAGGGTTTTTCATGAGGATAGTWTTGATCCTGTCAATGTTGTGGTTGATGACATTGATAAATGTCAGCTTATGGATGTGATCACTGATATATGCTRTGAGTTTGCCYAAGAGGGTTTAATTTTGCCAGAGAATCCTTGGTTGTACTATTCTGTTGGTGACGAATCCTTTGAGCTGACTGATGATAATACTTTGCTGACTTTGTTTGAGGTTAAGGAGGGGAAGGAGATTGATGTTTCTGTTGTGGGTTTGARTGAACCATGCTTGATATGGACCTAAGCTAACCAAGTGAATGGTCTTCAAAACCTACCTGTTTCAAATGGTCAGCCAAACCTTAGGGGAAGGGCTAAAATTCCAGTAAGAAGGAGGCAYAGAATAACTCCACAACCCCAAATTTCAACCTCCCCTTCTCCCACTCCTAAGAATGACCTGAGGCCTTCAAGTAAGCTGCCTATTTTGTTGGATGAAATGTCAAATTCACCTCCACATGTCAAATTCCAATCCCTCACTGATCATGAACCAGACCTTATTTCACTTGATGAATTTGAGTTGTACACCCAAAGGAGTGACATACCAGCTGCAACACAACCTGAAATTACCAGCAACAATTCCAATGCATRAGTCCCTTTGCTTTGCACTACTTTTGGACCACCTCCCAAACCTAAAAGTCATACCTCTCCCACACCCAACAATGAAACCTCTCCCACACCTAAGAAAAACAAGAGACAACCCATCTTTACACATGGTAAGAAAATGTCAAAGAGGTATCAAGTTGTTCATAAGTTGTGGGTGCCTGTTAAAGATAGACTTGCAGTTGTGACTGATCTAGAAGGTGAGGCCACTACTTCAAGGGTAAGGACTAGAAATAGAGCACTTGAATTGGTTGTCTCTGATGGAGTTGAGGAGGAGTCTGAATCTGACTCTGAGGGTGAATTCATACCTAATGATTCTGATTTTGACTCTGAAGAGGAGGTAAATGATGATCTGGAAGTAGAAGGGAACATGGTCGAGATATTGAAGGAGAACTACTGTGATGGTGGGTGGGAGCCTTTTAGCTAGAGAGTTGAGGTCTATGAGGTTGATGGTGATCAAGACAAAAAAAATCTACAAGAAAGGGGTTGTGTATGATTATGCTGAGATGGGTAAAATCAAGTTGAAGCCATGGTGTAGACACCTAAAAATGTCTCCCCAAAAGAGTAATCAGTGATGAAACATACCGCGTCTCGCGATTGTTTCGACTTAGAAAAGATGCTTTGAACTCATAAAAGTTGTAAACGTTGAGGTCATACTCGGAACTATTAGAGCAAACGACAAATAAAAGGGCAAAACCATTTTCTTTTATTATTCTAATATTTTCTATTTTTAGTTTTCTTTTCTATTTTTAGATTTTTTAAATAATTTATATTGGTGATCATCTCCATAATTTCCCTTTCATCACACTCTTCACATTTTTCTGAGCTCACCAGTATTTTTGGATTATTTTTCTGATTTTTCTACATTTTCTTTATGATTTTTATATTTTTTTTATACGCAGAAAATACAAAAAAATACAAAATACACAAAAAATACTCCGAAATACGTGGAACCTTCTAGAACCTCTAGAACCCTCTGCTTGGAGAGCAAGGGTGTAGGTGCGTCGAATCAAGGCAAATCACGAATAAAATCGGAGGAAATCAAAATTTTCGAGTTTTGGAAAAAATATATACGCAGAGGCTTGCGTAATCGCAGAGGCCTGCGTATATACGCAGCCTATCTGCGACTATACGAGAGCCTGCGTATATGCGCAGCCCTCTGCGTATGAGCCACGCGGTATCAGCACTCTGCGTATACGCAGGGTTTTTTCCTCTTTTTCCCTCGTGCTATAAATACGTGTCTACCTTGCTCATTTCGAAGACACACGGTTTTTTTCAACACACACGTCTATTCTATCTTTCCCGTCTCTAACTTGCGTATTCATTCTCTCATACTTCTACACTCTCTCAAACACTCTAAATACATACTGTCTTGAGTCTAAGCATCGATTCTGTTTCGATTCACAAGCGATAACAAGTTTATCCGATATCTCAGTATCTCGCCACTAAATACACTCTTTTCTCATTCTTCAATCTAATTAATAACTATTACGAGTTTCAATCTAATTAAAAAAATGTAGAAACTCACTATTTAGTTATTCCATGTATATAGTAGGATGAGCAATTTTCTTTGTTTTCGTTCTTTTTTATTTCATTTTCATTATTATTATTTTGTCATACTAACGATTTCTTATCCTTGTATAGCGATTCAAGGCGGAAGGTTCATTCGCTCGGTTTTTATTACGAATCATTTGTTTTGTTTGTCCTTGTATAGCGATCCAAGCGGAAATATTATTTCGCTCGTTTTTTATTACGAACTAACATTTGTTTTGTTTGCAGATTTAGGGTAAATGAGGTTATGTATTATTATGAATTCATATACTTCACATTGTCATGTTGTATCATTTGTATTATTTTGCTAATATAAGACGAATTATGTGAATCACATTAAAGTCAGATTTATGGACAACGGTTTTTAGGCACCGTTTAATTTGAAACGCAAGTGTCACAATTTCTAGTTAGGTAGTCTCTTGTGCATAATAGAAACCCACTTCGTAGTATCTTTGGGTTAGTACGCTTCTAGGTGCTAAAATGTAAGTTATATGCATTCTAACCGTGATGAATGAATTGCAATGAACGAGTAGAGGCGTTACATGCGGGGCGATTGGTAAGATCCGTTCGTACCATTCCCGAACCCACGACTGGTATTGGATGTTGGACGTGGGCCATTATTTGGCACCAACGTTTCGGCGCGTGAATAACCTTTATAGGCACGGTGGCGACTCCCCTACTCGACAACACTACCTACGCACTCACGTGCGGGTTCCGTGGCTCAAGGCCACGCAAGCACCTCGATGTAGTACCAAGCCGCGCCCGCTATACGCGAGGGCGCGGCCACGTCCTACACATGGCAACTTTTGTGATAAGGATCACTTCAGGATGTTCTAAGAGATTTTGTGTCCAAGAAGCGTTTCATTAGTTTTGTGAAGTAAGACCTTGAGAGTACACAGCTGAATGTGCAGACTAGATGTGAATGGTAGAATCCATGCAAGCAAGTTGTCAGATGACACACATGGGCTATAAAACAATCAAGAAGGACACAAATGTGATCCACTGGTTAGCAACCCAAGTGTAACGTGATGGGCTGCTCGAAAGCTTCTTGAAGACATTAGAGCTAGTACAGACATCAAGGATAAGCCAATGAATGCTTTGTTGTGGGAGAGGTTTGGTGTGAGCATGGCTAAATCGACCTTGTACAAAATGAAGGGAAAAGCTTTGCAAAAATTCAGGGTGGCCATGATGAATTCCTACAGCTTGCTTGTGTCTTATTGTGAGCTTATTAAAGACAGAACCCAGGTCCCTTGCCTTTTGCACATGGAAGCAACTGCAGACACCGGAAAAACCTTTGCAATTCAAAGCACTTCATTAGCTACTCAGCACAGTTCAAAGGTCTTATCAGTGGTGTAGGGGACTTGTAGGTGTGGATGGTTGTCACTTTTTCCTTAAATCAGACTACGGGGTATACTGCAAGTGCAATGGTCTTGTGGAAACAATGAATTTTCCCATAGCTGTGGAGTGGTAGATCTGAAAAAAATAGCTGGTCCTGGTTCTTCCACACTAAAGTTCTTGTTGACTTGAAACCGCAGGTCTGATTGGACTATCATGTCAGACAGACAATGGGTAATAACTTTTGTATTAATATTACTTGTTTGTGTTTAATTACTTTCGCCATTGTTCCAGGAATTAGCATCATTAGATGATGTGTGCCTAGGTCCCAAGGAGATATTGTGCAAACATCTATGTAAGACTTCAAAAAAGCTACCCAGGGGTTTTGATGCACAAACTGTTTTGGGAGTTGTGAATTAAGGTTGTGTCTACGCAGGTGTTAGAAGAACGGCCATGGTCAGGCATGCTACCAGCAACAGTTGTGTGAAACTGGAAGATGATGGAATATGCCCAAATGTGGTTTCCTTATAAAGGGTACTGACTAAGGATGCTAGAGTTTGCAATGCTTATCCAGCAGGTCGAGGGATTAGTGATCTCTGATGGGAAGGAGCTGCTTCCATGTCACTTAATTCTATGACTGTGTGTATGTGGAAGATGGCAGATAAGTGTGTCCCCTGCAAACATGCCATAAAAGCTATCTTACATGCAGGGAAGATCCACTCCACTTTGTCAGTGAGTGTATTCTGTTTCAAGGTATCTTACTTTTTTTCACTTTGACATTTTTTCAAAATACATATGCAGTGTAGTTCACTGGATTTGTATATGTGTACTTTGGTTCTGATTGTAGGTATAGAAGGCATACATGGCAACATCTTGCCTATACCTGACTGTGACAACTGGCCTGATCTAGCTTGCATAAGCTAATTCCACCGGAGATGAAAAGGAGTTGGCAGACCATCAAGAAAGAGGAAGCTTGAAGAAGGTGAGCACAAAAGGGAACAATCAAACAAAGTGCAATGTACAAATGCAAGGAGTTGGTCACAACAGCTTAACTTGCAAAGGTGGAGCTACAAGAAAGAAAAGATGCACAAAAAGGCAAACATCAACCAAAAAACAAAGCAAACAGGCAAGAGAAGATGAACATGGTAACACAAGAGGTGCAACTAACCTAATAGAGATGATGATTGCCGAGTTCAAGCCTCAACTAGTTAACAAATGTTGTAGATGAAATGTTACTGAGATGTTATGCCACTTTGCAAACTAACATTCAATCTGTTTTTTTTAATCTGTTTTGAACAATTCAGTTGAATATGTCAGGATCTAGCATTTGTACAGCATTTTTGAAGTCAGTTTTGGAACAAGATCTGCTGGACCTTTTTTAAATATATCAGACATGTTCAGGTTGTCTATGTTCAGAGTTGTTTGCATTGGGCTGTTATGTTCAGGTTGTTGCAATTCAAAGCATACTGTATAACAATCAGAACTGCAATTCACAGCATATATGCTGGACTCAACTGTCAGTAGATGTATTTTTATATTATTCACAACAATGAATTATTCACTGCATATCTACAAACTGCAATTCACAACAATGAATTATTCACAGCATATCTACAAACTGCAATTCAAAAACTACTAATTACAAACTGRAATACTGTAATTACACAAAAAAATTGCAATTGTGCTCTGAAATTCATTTCATTAATCAATACAGTTTACAACTACAAGTATAACAATAAGAATTACAATAAGAATTACAACAAACAAGTTTACATAATTATAATTGGACCGAAAATTAATTATTCCTCCATTGATGAACGACGAGCAGCTTATCGAAGATGCTACAGTGAGAGAAGGTGAGAGGAGAGAGAAAGTTGCGACCACCATTGTTATAGTTTAATTGAGAGTTTAATGGTTTAGTTTGATTGGAGAAGAAGAAGAAGAACTGGTTGTTTGCTCATGCGTTTGGTTTTTGGGAGGAATGATTTGGTGTCGTTTTATGGATGAAAATGGAGATGGTTGTGCGAAAATGGAGGCGAAGGAAGTATACGAGATGTGGTTTGATGAATTAAGACTTCTTTCTTTTTTTTAATTTTTTTAAAATAAAATTTAACCATAGGTTAGTTAGGCTTAACCACAAGTAATAAAAGGTATTCATTAAGGGTATGATGTGAACCAACATTGCATCTAAGGGATTTATTATAGACCGAAAAAAATAGGGGTATACCGTGGAATCTGCGATTTTCCAGGGACATACCGTAGAATTTCCCAAAAATAAAACATGCTTTTCCTTGTTTAATTTTTAAGAAAACTTGCTTACCACGGCTATAACACCTGGCCTCTTTCTTCTACTTCTCTACTTTCACAGTTTCACCCCTGTTTTCCCCTGCTTACAATTAGACTAGTCTTTTAGTTTACGTTATGCGTGTTTAAACTTGCAAAAAAAATTAAATTTAAATTTGACGTTCTTTGAAATGTAATTCTTGTATAAATTGTGTTTTTTTTCAAACAAAAAAAGTGTTTTTTTTAAATCATAACTTTTTTTAACCATAAATATTTGAACTTTTAAGTAGTAGTTTATATGGGGTAAATGTAAAACCTTCTTTTATTTGAAAATTTTATAATAGAAAGTGGATTAATTAATGAACTTTTAATTAGATTAGTTTATACTTAATCAGGGGCGAATTAGTCATTGTCTAGGGGACACCATTGCTTCCTTTGGCTTATATAATAGAGATTAGCTTAATTAAAAGCTAACAAAAAGTAAGTTTTCTAGTATGACATTGCCATGTTCTTGTTGGGAGTTGATAAAGATATCACGTTGATGGGATAAGGGGGTCAATCACATGGCTGACTTACATTAAAATATAGACTACCATTGAATTATCATAGACAGTCTTTAAACTAACATAGATTGCCTTTGAATTAACATAGACGTCCAATTAATTTGCTCCATTTTCAATGAAAATTGGCCCACCTCAATTTCTTTTTTCACTTTTTTTTCCTACAACTTTATTTAATGGGACTCCACTTTTATACTACGAGTACTTTAATGGGTGATTGACCCTTACTATCCCACACGTGTTTGCTCTATACTTCTTCTGTTCTTGTCTAGTTGGTCGATTTTCTTAATACAATGGTTGTACTTGTACCTAACTACCGGGAATTGTTATCTGCACTCCATAAATCAATATCCGTACTCCACCTTTCTCACATGAACAATATTATTTATGTGAGAAAAGGAGTGCGAATAGTGATTTGTGGAATGTGGAGTGCATATAACATAGCCCCTAGCTACGGTACAACTTGACACTTTTTTCCTAGACCTGATCATAAGTGGCCCGACCCGAAAATTAAAGGGCTTTGGATATGGGCTCGGAAACGTGGTGTGGTTACAAATTTTAGGCCTAGAAATTTTACAAACGGACTTTGATCACGCGTTTAAGTCTGTGGCCCGGCCCGTTTTTTTTTTTAAATAAAAGAGAAATATAAAACGTACTCCGTAAAAGACAAAGCATGAAAATAATGACAGCCAAACATAATATCCTCGATTGAGTTAAGATTCTCTACATTTCTTTCCATCCATTTACTATTTTAAGATTTTGACACCTAATTTTGCATTAAAATAAAAAAAATCTCTTCATTTCCCTTTCATACATTATCAACCATTAATTTAGAAAATGGACCATCCATATCCTCTAAACAATGGGGAGAATCTTGATTCTCCACAAATCACGTACTCACGCCTCTCAAGTCAACTCCTCCTTCTTCCCTTTTTTTTTACGGAAGGTATTGTATGCATCAAATGCACAATAAATTTATTGTCACTACTACAAAAAAGTCCAAAGAGATCGGTTAAAAATGGGCAAAGAGACCGCATTACAACCGGTCTCTAGCTCATAGGGCTCTTAGGTGAAGAAACCGGTTAGTAATTGCGGTGGTCTCTTAAATCAACCAAAGAGATCGGTTTTGTAAAAACCGGTCTCTTAAAGTACAACATAAGAGCCGGTCTGACGCAAACCGGTCTCTTAGTGTATCAAGAGACCGGTTTTTGTGTCAGATGGGGTCTCTTTGATAGCCTAAGAGACCAGTTTTAATAACGTCTCTTATGTTTTACATAAAAATAAAAAAAGGGGCCTCTACATTGCAGGCATACTATCCAATGTATTGTTGTACTTGAATCTAATTGGCAACATTGGAATTGAATTTGAGAAGCTCCAATTTTATTATTTTATTGAAAAAATAAAATTTCAATACACTTTAATCTCCCAATACACTTAATTCTCCCAATACACTGTAAACAAAAAATACACTTAAGTATAAAAAACCCACCTCTCGCAGATCTATCTCCTCCTTCGCCACCAGTCTTCGCTTCATCTCCGCCACCAGGCAGGCAGTAGCAGCGCCACTCAGCGCAGTGGTTCGCCCTCACAACATCAGTCTGCAACCCAATTGCTCAACATGAAAAAAAATCACAAAATCGCTTAAATAAAAACAATATATATATATAATTCATGAAAACTCCAGAACACAAACAAAAAAGAAAAGTAAAAAAATAACCCTAATCGAAAAACCCAGAACACAAAACAAAAACCCAAAAACACAAATGAAAAGAAAAAATCGAAAAACAAACCCAAAAAACAAATTGAAACGAAAAAGATCGAACTCAACACAAAAAAAATCGAAAAACAAAAAACCCAAAAACACAAATTGAAACAAAAAATCGAACTCAAACACAAATTAATTGAATTCCCACATCACACATTAAACGAAGATGGTTTTGTGAGATAACAAACACAAAAATGAAAAATAATTTTGAAACAATCAAAAAATTCTACAAAAAAAGTAGATCTTAAACACAAAGATAAATATCAATCAAAAAACTTAAAAAACGAGAAAATGATCTCCAAAATGACTCTTCGAAGAACACAACTCAAAATCGAAAAAAAAATTGGAAAAACAAACAAACAACAAATTGAAAAGTACCAAAACAAATCGAACAAAACTTGAAAAAAAATTAAAAAAACGAAAACAAAAAACAAATATACATATAACCTAGATCTACAAATAGACAATTCAAAAAATCTGAAAAAATGCCCAAAAAAAGAAATTTAGACAAAAAACTCAAAAACTAAGAACAATATTTCGGATGAAAGAAGATATCGATCTAAAAAAATTAATCTAAAAGACGAAAAAATTGAATAACTCAAATAAACAAAAAAAAATCAAAAAATTACCTCAGACATTGATGATGGCGAGGAGAAAGATAAGTAAGGTTGATGATGGCGAGAGTAGTGTGGCGTACGTCTCGGTGTGTTGAATGATTTGGGAGAATTGTGAGAGATGGAGTTTGAAAATAAAAGGGAAAGAGATAAGAGAACGGATCAGAGGGGAAAGAGAGAGAGAGAAGAGTGGGGTTTGTTTTAGGACAAAGCAATAATGGTCATTGTCTTGAGATTAATAAATCAAATGAGTGAGTGCTAGAGATGGCCCACGGTGTTAATTGATAGTTTTTGGCCCACTAGGATCAAAGAGACCGGTTTTATCTTAAATCGGTTTCTTTGTTGAACTTAAGAAATGTGTTACATATAACCGTCTTTTAGACAACCTAGACCGGTTCATGAATATTCGGTCTCTTAACTTAAGAGACCGGTTTTCATACACCCCGTCTCTTAAAACTGGTGCCTAATCCAATTTTGTAGTTGTGTGTGCATCAAGCATATATCCCTTTATATGTATATAGTGACTCATTTTCACTTTACATCATATAGTGATAAATAATAATGTTCACTATCTTGATAAAAAGTTATTATATTAACTAAAAGGGTAACTATAATCTGATGCACAGTAAATATTGTGCATTCGATGTACCTAATAATTTGGCTTTTTATGATAACTAGTGGCACCGGCGCGCGCAAGCGCGCCGTGTTCCACGTTAAAATATTGTACGGACGATATGTAAATTTATATGTACACTTAAGCCAATTAGCCTACAACGACTCTTCATCACATACTTTACGAGTAAATACTTGCTATTTACATAATTTAGTTGAAATTAAATGTAATTTAGTTCTAAAGACAAAAGATAGGAATCTTAGTAGTCATGCATCCCCATGTTTTCTCTTTGTTTCCCCTTTCTGAATTTTTCGAGAAGTTCGGGTTTTCATTACCAATGAGAATTTGATGTTATTTGCGTCTAATAATTATAATCAAAACCCCGAAAGTGAGCTCGTTAAAAAGATGTCCCTACTACTCTTAACACTCCAAAGGACCAAAAAACACCACCTAGAATATATAATGCTCAAAGAGATGTTAATATCCTGGCCAAGCGGCTTAAACATATAGGAGCCAAAAGAATGGACCATACATTAGATGTAAGAGTTAAATACTAACACACATATCCGGACAGAAATGCAGTTAATAAACTAAAGAGTAACCATTTTGTCAACAGGGGCTATACGATACGAATATCTCGGCAACTCTCTAGCCACAAAAGCGAACTTACCAAGGTTTAAAGACATATGATGCAATCATAGTCACTGTAATAGCGTACTATCCAAAAAACCATACCCATTAAAGAGTCTAGAAAGCATCAAACATCTAATACATTGCATAATCTGTTAAAGGAATTGAACACAACAGCTATTAGAGTCAACTACATGCGAAGAAGCTATTCGTCCTCTGGCGGCGTCTCGACTGAACGAACACCCACTTAGCTCCTCTTCTTTGACTACTTTTTCTGTGATATCTGCAGAAGCATCCTCTTAGCCTTTAGTTGTTCCAACTTGAAAAAAATATTTCAGTTAGTGATATCAACCGGAGTAACTTATCAAATATCCCCATCACATTGCCACAATACCTCTAAAAAAGCTCTCACAAACATAGCTGCACTAATTACCAGCAAAATCAATACTTATACTCCATTATCCCTTATAGAGATAGCCCTAGAACGATGCAAGGAGTACTTTTCAGTATGCATAAAGCTCAAAGATAGTGAAAAGAGAACCTTTTTTCAAAGCAAGCTTCCTCATGCGAATGCACATTTGAGTCATCTTAGTCAGTCGCTGCTTCATCTTGTGCACAAGGAACTTAGGCAGACACGCCTGACATGTTTTTGAATCGTTAGTGATATATACGGCAAAACATCTATCTAAATGTCTAATTGTTTTTACAAAACAATTTGAAAACAACAAGGAGAAAAATTAGAATACAGTACAAATGCTTGTCAATAATTTCGATCGCCTCAAATATTTCTAGACAACTTAACCATTTCACAACTTGTTCGGCATATGAGCTCTCTCTATAGTTTTCATACAAGTAGAGTACCCTGCATTTCCAAAACCATATCATATGTTTCATTCAAGCAAAATTAATCTTTTCAAGTAGTCTGGATAAACAAAAAAGAGTAGATCATACTTTAATCCTGTATATAGTAGCATAATTGATTTACATATTGTAGTATAATACTATAATTATAGAGTTGATTCAAATGAACCACTCATTTATTCTTGAATTTGTACAAACAAATACGAGCATGATTTTAAATTGTATCATTTTGACACTATCATAGTGAGTCTAGACGTCTACGTGACCATTATATTTGAAGTTAAATACACCCCAAACCAAGTTTCAACCTGAGTATAATCAGATAACATAAAACAATTGTAAAAGTGTATCATAAATAATTGATAACTATGATATAATAAAATTACCTGAGAGGTGGGCATGCCACCGAATATTAGCAATCAGACGTCCCTTATTCTTTTTTCCCTCCTCAATAATTTATAAGTAAATCCACAAATTTGAGACTGCAATAAAACACAAGGACTCGAAGCAAATAAGAGATAAACACAGATCACTCTTTTTATTCAGCCCACTGATAAACTTTTAGCATTGAAACAACATGACATAGGTTGATTCATGGAGCCTGCAAAAAACTCATAGGTCCAATTAATAATTGAATTAATTAGCAGCATTTGAATTGCTTAAGCTTGACTTTTGTTTCTGGGAAAGTTCCATCTTTGAGAGTAACACTAAGTACTTGGATCCTTGTAAAAAGATTTGATCAAAAAATAGCATAGTTTCCCCGCTAGCAAGCTAAAATATCTCAAACTTTGAGCACTTTTGTCAAATTAAAGCAGCCAAAAGTAGATTTTAAGCACATCCATCTGCTTGGAACATAACTCCTCCAAAACGGTGTGCAGAATGGGAAACATACACAAAGCCTGGTTCATCTACAACAATATAATGTACTTAAGTTGCAAGCAACAGAGTTGCCAATTAGGCCAACCATAGTAGTTCAGCAAAGCATGACTTACACACACTAAATCAAATTCTATTGTGCTGGAATGTATGATCCCAATTGAAGGCTCGTAAAACTGGAAATTTCACATTTGAATTATTAACTCCTCATTTTAGCTCCTAAATCTTAATATTTAAGTAAATCCCACAAATTTGAGACTGCAATAACAACAAGGACAAATTGAGATATCACAGACCATAAGAAAGTCAATCAAATTGGCAATCAAAACTAATACATCACATCATAATTTGAGACTGCAATAAAACAACAAGGACAAATTGATAAACTTCAATTCTTTTGCATACTTAAAGAACCCAGGTCCATAATTGAATGTCAATCAAATTGGGATCAAATATAATACTTCGCAATTGACTTAAAAKAKCAAAATCCATGATAAATATCAAATCTTTTGCATGCCCAACACAAAGACATTCATTATAGCACTGCTAAATCAACAAAATCATTACAAAGAAGAAAGACGTAAATAAAAAATCAAATACAAAAAATGAGATAAGATCAACAACATGAACAGAGTGAACAGTGTGAAACCCTTAAATTAAATTTGTTGGGTGCTTAAATTCGTTTGTTGCTTAAATTCACTGATTGCTTAATTTCACACAATTGAGTGCTAAAGAACGTGGCTGATATTGAGCTTGTTCTTGTTTACGACAAGAATACAACAACCGAAACAGAACCAATCCAAACTGAACACTTAAAGGCAGCAAAAGCAAGCAGCACACTAACCTCACGCCACAAACAGCTCCGCCGACGAAGCATCCTAGCTCGAACAACCATGGGGGTTGCATGGTTCGCAGGTTAGACCCATCGAAGGAAACCTTACAAAACAGGGGACGGTTGATCAAAAGGAATATGCAAATTACAACCGACACCCAAGTACCCAAAATCAAAAGGAACATGCAACAATAAAATCATGAAAAATCATGAAAGATAAAGATTAAAGCCAAGCAACAAAGGGAGAGAGAGCAATTAAGATGAATAATGGAGATGTTAGGTGGAGTGAAGTGAATGCAATTGTGAATGACAACACGTGTGAATGGCATGATGAGTAGTGAATGAATGGCATGATGTGAATATAAAGTATAGCAAGGGTAGTATTGTAATTAYCAATTGGAACAAAGTTGAAACACACACATTTATGGTGTATGGGATATCCTCAAATATAATCTTCCTTGTTCTTAGTTCTTACTCGATTTTTCATTTTTGTTTACTGTTTTAAGTGTTTTGATATGTTTTGGTTTATCTATTAATCTTTTATGTATTAGGTGACTAATTAATTATATGCATGTAATTATTGTGTTTTCAGTGTTATTATGTAATTATAAAAAGAAATCTAAGCTAGCAGCAAAAAAATACTTTTAAGATCTCGCTTGGATTGGGGTAATGAAATAAGGATTAATAAAAGTCAAAATTGAGAAAACAAATGTGTTTAGAGGTGAAATTAAAAGGGATGTAGTGGTGGTGGTGGTGGTGGGAGAAAAGGAGGTAATATTATCCTAATTTGGGGGAGATAATTACCCTCCTCTACACTAGGGTAATTGTTACCCTCATATTGGGGTAATAAACTAATAATTACTCCATCTCTCCCTTTTTTTAGTCACAAAAAATGTAATTATTCCCCATTATCATTATAACTTACATATTTTCTTCTTAATTTGATCAATTTTGATTTTTATTACCCCTCAATACATTAACCCTCAATACATTACCCTCAATCCAAGCGATGCCTAAAAAAAAAGCTAAATATATCTCTATTATATAAGGGAAGGGGGGAGGAAGATGGTGTCCCCCCTCTTAAAATACGTTAATACCCTTAATGAAATTATGTGTTTAAAAAGACTATAATATCCTTAACTAAAAAAAGTTATAAATTGATGTATTAAAGTACCCCTTTTCTATTCTATTAACTTCATTGTTTTATTAAATTGAAAACGCATTTATGACGTGCGTGACTAAACTCAAGTCTATCAACATTATTATACAAATTAAATTAAATCATACGAGAATATATTTTGAATTCAAGTCAAAATTATTTACAGAATAARTACAATTAAAATAAATTGTATTGTTAATAAGCTATTCTGAAAGAAATAATAATAGCAAATAATATTTCTTAAACATTTTAATTAATTAAATATTATATAATCATTTTTCATTAATTGCGATTTTCGTAGGTTTAAGCACGCATCGCGTGCACATAAAAACTAGTACTCTGGATAAGAAGATTAGTAGTGGAGCTATTAAGTAACATATACATACTTATTCGTCTTATTGTTTGCTGTATGGTGTATATTAATTTTGGAAGAAAATAAGCAACCACAAAGGACAGGCCCAAAAAGCCCGTTCGGGAAGGCTTTAGACAACAAGAATAGGCCCATTTTCAAGACCTGCTTGACCTGACATACAGCGTTTACATTCTGCACATAAAGCCGACCCAAATCCGGTCCGAACCATGATCAAGTCTACATTTTCCATTCATTTGAAAATTTTACCAATGAAAACGTGAGAAAGACAAGGGAAAAAAAATATTGTAGTGGTCGTACCAAAAGTTGTGAAGAGTTATTTGTTGTTATCGAACATGTTCTTTAGTGTGTGTTAAATCATACGTGTGCAATATGATAATCAAAGAATTGTTTCGTGGAATCATGGTGTGAACAATTTGTTAATAATCAATTGAAATATTGAAAATACTACTCATTTGATCAAGTGTTGGCGCATTGCTAAATGATGGTATAAGTCAACGTTGACATGAATGATTATTGTGAGATCATCAAATTGACCATTAAAACAATTAAATAGTTGAATTGATCAAATCAGTGCTTAAGCTGCATGAGAATGGTCGGATCATGAAACTTTCTACGAGCCTCATGGATACACTCAAAGAGCATCATGAAATAGGTCGCCATGAAAATTTAAAAAAATCTTTATTGTTGTCACGTAATCATCTGTGTATATATTGAACTCCTCACAAGTTACAATCAAGTACAAAAAAATAAGCCAATTGAGTATATAAAATGTATAAATATTTTGAAAATACACAACGAAATGAATCAAACGGGTACAGTTACATTATCTATTAGGAACATGAAAAATTTCAAACACGGCAAAGAGTTTGAATGTATTGGTGCACTAGGAAATCTCTAAACCAAACAGACTTGTCATATGGTGTTACGATGAATCGAGCAACTGATTTGGAGACACCAGTAGAAGGGTTGAAGTAAACAATATCTCCTGGAGTTGATATCACCAGATTAACATGACCATTTTCATCATCTACTACACATAACACATTGCACTCGTAAATTCGACTCAAGATTGGATTGTCACAAAAACTCCTAGCCATACATGGAAAATTCGAGGCCAAAACCACCAAATCAACGATACATTTCATGGACCAACCCGAATAGTCATCCTCCATTTGAAACAGAATGAAGTTTGGAAGGGTTCTTCGTTCGACCATGTACAAGCGCCCGTTCAACTGCCCAAAGTATTCCCGTTCAGATACGTCGAATTGCTTTGCCAGTGGGAGCTCTGGGGTCGAGTTGAGACACTCGGTGGCTATGTCGAAATACAAGCAACTAGAAGTTTGGTTAAGCCAGTGGATGGCACCCTTGCAGTACACCCCTTGCTTGAACTCGATGTCATTGTCGTCGATAAAGGGCTCTCCTGATACCTTCCAATGGCTAGTTTTTGAGGAGTAGACTACAATTTGGTACTTGGGTTCCCACCCCGGATATCTTCCCACGCCAACAACCTAATGTATGTAAAATAAGTAGCAGAAACATTATCGCAAGATTAGATTTATTTTTCATATATATACAGAGGCACTCTTGGCACACTTATGGGAAAAAGACTCTGATTGATTGATTGATTGATATATACAGAGGCACACATTGTTATTATGATAATGTAACATCATATATATAGTATTGTGTCAAATAAGCCATAATGCAAAATTGCAAATGTATATATGTAATGCAAGAATGCAAAGGAAGAGCAATAATGTACCGTGTAATGGGGAGATTTCTGAGGATCAAAAGCCAAGTTAAGAGCGACAGGACCAGTAAAGCCAAGCCTATTCGTGTGGGTGAGAATTCGCTTTCTCTGTAACGTTGTAGGATTACAAATGTAGTATCCATTAGTGTTCGAGGAACAAAGTAGGAGACCATTACAAGATTGCAAGATGTGTAAATCCAAGGAATTCAGGACTGCAACAAATTCCAAGGGGCTATATTGATTGGATTTCTTGAAGGGTTGAAGCGCGACATACTCATGGGATGAATTACGCGGCCTGTCAAAGTAATGAAGGAAGAGGCCCGAAGGCCTTGGAGGGTGGTATAGGACATGACTAGTGATGAAGTAACGATCAGATGAGATCGAACACCATAGCTTAGACGCGAGCTTCAAATTTGCAACAGATGTGGCGGGCAAATGTAGGAGGATTTGGAATGTAAGGTCATGGTTGCTAGCTATGACTTCCCCTGCTTCTTCACCCGTTGTTGTCGAAATTGTTTTAGTGTTGGCCATGATTGAGTTTGAGCTCAATATGAACAATTCCATAAATAGGCAAAATAGAAGTCTTAACAAAGACAGTTATAAAAGGGAATTAGTCTTAACTATTTTTAGTAGTACAAGTTTATTGAATTGTCCAAAATAATAGACAAATTAAATCTGTAATTAAACAATTGTTATGTGGGGGAAATTGTAGCTGCTTTAGTCAACTGCATAAAAGTTCTTGCATGAATCATTCAACAATGAATGAAGGCGATTAATAGTGCCATATTTTCGTGGTGTAAGATGTAATATTTCGTATACAAAATTTAAATATGAACCAACCAAAATATAGTCATTTTTAAACTAACAATCATATTACTTAATAACTATGTAAAGTGAAATCTATTTTAATAGAAAGATGTTAGAAGAATTATGAAAAAGACTTGTTTTTTCATCCCAAAATTAGTATAAACAATATTGGCATGGCAGCATGTTGATCATCACCAACATAGCACAAAACATGCACATACCATCCTTTTCAAACAAGCAAAGAAACTAAATGTCTCACAATGCTCGACGAATGCAACGTCGAATCCAACCGAAGAACTTGTCCAAAGGTAAAGGTACAATCATAGAGAATCCATTTAGACAAAATTTGTATTTTATATCATCGCCGAAAAATTAATCTAACAGTAAGTATATTGCTTGTTGGCAAAATTATACAGAATGAATTTTACAATAGAAACTTTGCTTAGTGTTGTAATTGTGTTGCACTTTAGCCTTTGAAAGAATGCAACCAATTTAGGAAAGAATGAGAATGTTGCAAGAAAATTAAACACTTTCACAACCCCAAAAAATAATCCTACAATAAACCTAAAACAACCAAGATCTCTAGTGATCAACATTTTGGTAGATCAGCTGGTGGAGGCGGCAATTTTTGGTTCTTCTTCTCGCCGTCCAATACGATCCATGCCATCTTTAATCCCCAACTCGTATGAACTTCCAAGTGACAATGCATAAACCAAACCCCTAGTCATATGATCATCAGTTAGTACATGATAAAATTTGTACAATAAGGGACTATATAACTTAATGGTGAAACAAATTTTTATTATTTACCAGGATTGTCTGCTCGAAATCTGATAGCAACCCATCCGCCAGATGGTACACCAACCGTATTTCTCTCTATAGGATCGACGAGGTTGAACTTTGCAGGATCTTTCTTAGAATCAAAGTTACCAWACCCTTGACCCACGACGAAGAAGTTGAAGCCATGAAGGTGAAGTGGGTGACTTTCAGCCCCAATGATACTAGTGTCCTGCAACACTAGCTCAACACTTGTGTTGAATGGTAACGCCACAACTTTAGTCCCTTTGCTAAGGACAATGTTACRAGGTGGTGTGCCGGTGTAATTAAATCTAACGGGTGGTTTTGAAGGGAAATTCGCGGCATAGACCCTATTTGATTGTCTAGAGAAATGGGCTTGAAGGAGAGCAGTGCTTGGCATAACGAATGAGACATTATTTATAGCCGCGCCAACCATAGTGTTATTAGGCCCTGAGCAGTTTTGGGTCTTGGAGCAGGGGAGTAGTCCAAGGCCAACAGTGAAGAAGAAATGCCTGTCAATCTTTTTGGGTACATTTGCAGGAAATTTAGAGTTTGCTAGACTTCTTAACTTGTTGGTGAACTTAGCTGCAAATGAAGTGTCATTGAAGAAGGGCAGTTTCGGTCTAATCACTGGAAGTTTAGGATTTTTCACATGTTRATGTGAAGGATGATGAGCATACTCAAGGACAGCAGATGCTGTTGTGTTGTCAAAAGCTGCAGGTCCTGTTGCATAAGCTCGCGCCTCCATGAGGAACGATGCATTGGGATGGTTGTGCATGGCGGTCAGAAGAACATTGGTGGTTTGGCCGGGTGTGATGAGGATGGTGTTTGCCTTGAATGGCTTTGTGTAGATGGCATCTACTTCGACAACAGTGAGTGTGTGGTTGGCAATGCTAAAGAAAAGCTCGTCGTTGAGTGCAGCYTTGATGAGCCGGAGAAGGTATGTTTTGCCTGGCTTCACCTTCAGCTTGAATGTATCTACAAGGGGTAATTAGATTAGAAGGATGTTAGTATCAGAAAGTCACAAAGTAGTAATTAGAAGGATGTTTGTAATTTATACCTTTCGACGAGCAATTGTATAAGAGGCCGGGAAGGCCATTGATGGTGTAGGCATCAGAGAGATTAGGGGCTGATCCTGTTTTCATTGCTTGGTTGATCACTGATTCTGTGTCTGACTTCCACCATTCCCCTGTTTATGTAGAAACTTGGTCAACATATGTAGCAAACTTTGATAGTTATTCAGCATCATGTTKTTCTTAGCAAACAATGAGGTTTAATTTGCTTGGTCAACATATGTAGCAAACGATGCAATATGACTTTTAAAAGTTTTATGAGTAACAAAAGAAAATAGAAGTTGATACCAAAAACAATGGGAACTTGCTTGAAAGGGTGAGGAAATGGGTAAGGAACACCACGTTTGGGTAAGATGACAATAGGACCATAAAGAGTGGCCCTAAGCCATGAAATATGAGCATGCCAAAATAAAGTCCCTCTTTGTCCTTTCACTGTGAAATTGTACACATAGCTTTGTCCACTTTGAATTGGGCATTGTGTGATGTATGCTGGCCCATCTGCCCATCCACTCCTTACTTGTCTTATGCCATGCCTATTCATTCCACACAATCATGCTAATTAGTCTAACAAATTTTTTTTAAAAAATAAGTTGGGACGTTTTGACCAAATATGTGAGAGTTTTTTGATCAAAGTAGTGTGACAGCTTTAAAGYAAGAGAATGTATTAGCTTACTTACCAGTGAATGGAAACATTATACTTCACATGATTCACCACCTTAATTTCAAGCCGATCGCCTTCTCTTGCAATGATTCTAGGCCCCGGGAACTGTCCGTTTATCGTTACAATGTTCTTTGTTTGACATAATCTTGTCACTTTWTGCATCTTAACCTATATGAAAAAATTTATAATGCATGAAAACATAATTGTACATGTTTTAGCATAGCAAATTAGTATACATGTGTGTCAATGTTCAATAGTTATTGAGAAATTTGATTTCAACATCAACAACTTAAGTACTTGTCTTGTTGTCTATGGTCCAATGATGTTTCATTCAACTGCCAAAACTATAAATGGATGATGCCAACGATAAATTGGGCTCAAAAAAACATTAGGGAAAACGACATTTAAATATTTAATAATGACTCACTCATGTTTCATGAAACAAACAACCATCTTTGATTGAGAATTTACAAAATATCATGGGGATATTACTATCATGGGGACTCATCAAATCCTAGTCTTACTAAATGTTGACATGATATGAAGTATTTTGTTACCAAGGTTGCTTAATAAAATTAATCCGTGCTTAATAAAAATAATTTGCAACATCTAATAATTATTTAGATTTATTTTTATTTGACACACTGATATACAGTTAGACTCACGAAGTATTATTTATATGACAAAATTTAACAAGCACAGATGTACTCGTATGTTAATTAGATTAGGTAAGTAAAGTGATTTTGACATTAGTGTCAAAATTTGAATCATTTTGGAAAATATTTTAAATAATGCTTAACTAACGCCCGAAGGAACTCGTCAGAACAATCATACTTATAAATTTTCACATTGAAAGAGATAGAAAAAGAAACATGAGTACGGATGTGACACACTGATATATAATTAGACTTACGAAGTATATTATTTATATACGTGACAAAATTTAATAAGTACATATATACGTGTATGTTTATTAGATTACCAACGTAAAGTGATTTTGACACATATAAATGACGAAATTTGTATCATTTTGGGAAATATTTTAAATGTTTAACTAATGTTCGAAGGAACTCATCAGCACAAGCGTATACATAAATTTCGGCGTAGGAAGAGATAGAAAAAGAAACGAGTACGCACCTCAAACTTGTAACGCCTTGTAATGCCTGCATGCTTCGCTACAACAAACTGAGGGGCAACCCAAGAAACACAAACTAGTAAGAAGAGCATTGAACACAAGAAATTGAACCCCATTTCGTTTGTTTTCGTTTTCTTCCAAAAAAAATATTGACTAATAAGTTGCACTTGATTAGAAGAAGATGTGTAAGAATCAAGTGATGATGAAAGTGAGATAAAACGAAGTGGTTTATATAATGCTGATTAATCAAGGAGATTAGAATTAAAATATTAATTAAGTTGATGGCTTTGAATAAAAGTAATTATATATTAAGTAGAATTAGTTAGGTGATTACATGAAAATGAACTACTACATGAGATAAATGCAAACTGCAGATTATAGATTGAAACTTGCGACCAAATGGACCGTTGTTGTCACCAGCTTATGGTTGAGTTCACTGGTTTAGTGGGATGTCTAAGTCATATATTGTGATCAATGTATTTTGAAGTTTATATGTTTTGGTTGATCACCTTTTTGCATAATCAAGGAATGAAACTCATTTTAGGGGATTAAATAATAATATATAGAGTAATCTACTGTAAGTCACTAATTATATATACTAACTTTTTAGATTAGAAAAAAACAAAACATTCATCTCACAATCAATTACATGATAAACTAGATTGCATAGACACTTTATGTAAGTGTTGCATATATATGTACTACGTATCTCGTATTTGGCACGTATTGATCACCGGCATTCAAAGGACACACTAAAATAATACTTCGTATATGTGTCCAACACATCAATTCGTGCGTCCAATTTTTTTTCTTTTCTAAAAGTATGATAACACTTCTATGCCACGTATATTAAACATCTCTTTTAGCATTTAAGTAGTTTAAGCCTTAGATACTCCTCGCATAATATAAAATTTTTCAACAAAAATTGATATCTTAAAGTAAGCTTGCTTGATATAATGAAAAATTCTTACTAAGTATTGTATGACAAGCATATATTTATCATAATAAATAAAAAAAAGAGTATATTTTAAAATATTATTCTCTTCTGCTACCTTATGTATCCTTAACAATTGAGTTACGCTTTCTTATAAACTTATGTATGTTAGTGTCGTAGTTGTATCCACAAGGCCACTGACCCACACCCATCTCCATCATTGTGCAACCTAGCTAAATGATAAATAATGTACCAAAGGAACTTATAACATTCAAATCTTATTCATGAAAGAAATAAGGGGTSGTTTGGTTTACTTGTATTATTCATGAATATCAACATGCATGGATTCCAAACCTGCATGTGAAAGAAATAAGGGGTCGTTTGGTTTTAGTACGACATAGGAGAYGAAAGGAATCAAGAAAGAAAGGCAAATTAAATAAAATGTACGAGTGTGTGTATTATGCTCTAGCGTTTGGTCTAAGAGATGATCATCCACTTTAATTTTATCTTAGTTAAGGTGGGTCCAAGCCGTCCAAACCTTACACAAATCACGATTCTGACTACTTCGATCCATCTATTGGTTGTTCACTTGGACATCTTACCTTCTCTTCTATGTTATCTCAAATTCTGTTATGGAGTCATGATTTAGGAAATGGGCAAATGGGGGTCATCCGATCCTCTTCATTTTACCTTTTTTTCACTCTTTCATGTATAGGATTAAATACATTTAGAATACTTTTCACAAATAATGCTTGTAATTCATTTGGATGTATCCTATTCGCTTAAAACCATATAGTCGTGTTCTTTGTATATAGCATTTTATATAAAGATCACATGTACACGGCTACTAACTACTAACATCAAGACTTTATCATGTTCACCACAAATTTTAAAAATCAAAAACATATTTATTGTGAATTGCCATGTCAAGTCGTAAATTTTATTTGAATATACGATGTTAATTACGAAGTAATTTGAATAAATTTTTATAAGTCTACGTAAGTTCTCTCAACAATGATAAGATCCAACAAACCTACGAAAAAGGTTAATTTTATGATGGAAATAACTTCACAAGTGGAAACAAGCTACAAATCAGGACGATATATGGGAATTGTAGGCCTTCCTAAGCTAGAAGACCGTTTTGGTTTGATCATCTACTTAGTGGCAGTATATATTTTAGAACAACAAACCAAACTATAAACCATAATATCCTATGAAACATAAACCAATATATAAGCTATATTTGTTTAACTGCAAACAAAATCAAGCCGTCATAATACAGTTTCGATCCATTTTGACTTATCAGCATTACAGTCGAAACCAAAGTTTAATTTGTACACCCCTACTCTGGTTACAATAATCGAAATTAAATGGAAAAGGTATTGATGCTAAAGTTTATATAGGATAATAACTATCAATTAGTTCTAGTTTTTTTTTATAACCCGGTACGGTGGTAGACGAGCGGATTCCATACTGGTCTATCTCAAGATACCAATACTAGGGAGATGAGGGATAATATTGGGGTGAGGATCGAACCCCGATCAAAGCTGGAAAAGATGGGAGAAGCTCCATTGAGTTAAAGTGTTAAACCCATTGCCTCATCATTTTGTTCTCGTTATGCATGCAGCTTGCACTGCATTATTTATTTGTAGAATCACTTGTACTACTTGCCCTAATGTATCATAGATATACGAACTCAAGAATAAAGTGGAATAAAAATTCACACAAAGCAATTTTTTAATCATGTTTTAAATAAAATAGTATGCAATTGGATCGTGCAATATATGACTCAGTAGAATTCCCTCAAAGAGATCATTATTACCATAGCATCCAAATTTGTTTTCATTTGTATGTGTTTGTAACTTTGTTTGCAAAATTTAAAAAATATGTTGTTGAATGCATATAGACTTAGGGCTTAGGCCTTGTTTTTTTTACTGAATTTCATTATATTTCAATTCAGGTTCATTCAATCCAACTTAATTCAAATAATTAACCTAATTTTCTTCTCTCATAAGATTTTCAATTTAATTCAATTCAATTCAAATCCATTTCAACAGAGTCTTAGAAGATTTACATGGCTAGTTTATTGGTATGAAAAGTACGTCAACTATGGAGTACATACCATACCATATTGATGTGAATCTCACCTTGGCCAACTCAACTTCAATTTGTAGGTTAGGCACTTTGAGAGTCAAGAAGAGGATAAGGGGAAAAAATTTCCTGGAAATGAAACTATTAAGGATGAACCGTTATGTTTGGGAGTTAGCTATTAGGTGATAGAGTTTTAGTTGATTTAATTAGCTGCTTTGGCTAGCTGATTGTGATAATTGCTTTGACTAATTAATTACTTTAGTTAGTTTGTGTTAAATTGTTTGGTAAATGGTTGTTTGTTAGTTGTTAGGATAGATATTTCAGAGTAAAATGAACTAAAAAGTTATAGCTCTTCATATGAGTATTTTGTAAAACATTTTGTCATCCCAAAATTCTCTTATAAACACCTATTCTATGAGGAGCTTTTTGGAATAGCTTTTCGATTTTTTTTTTTTACTTTGAATCTACTAACAATTAATCGTTATTTACCAAATAGTTTTACACAAACATCTAATATAATCTATTAGTCAAAATAACTATCACAATCAGCTAGTCAAAGCAYCTAATCTATGACAGTTAATTTTCAAACGYGACCTMAATTTTATCATAAATCATATGTACGAATCCGTAACTATAATAAATTAGACAATATAGGTACGGTTTTTTATGCAATAGATTTCAATATAATCAAAAGAAAGATCGATAACAAACTTATTATACTTGTATAAAACAATAATACTTCATATATGTATGGTAGTTTGTTGGTTCCTTCCAGTTCCAATTTGTCTTTAAAAATATGTCAGCCAAAAGACTTGCTTGGTTCAATTTACAAACATGCAAATCACTAACTTTTTGGTGCTACGTATGTATAAAACCTTGTGCTCCAATTGAGTCATTTTGTTCTCTTATCTTAGCTTCGTTAAAATTGGTTTAATATTAATTTGCTTAGTTGTGTAATACGTGGATTTTTTTTTGGAACTAATATGCATTGCATTTGTAAACTGACAAAATATTGGTCTAACCCCTTTGTTGTACTATTAGATCTCGTCAAATATTTCATTATGTGTACGTGACACTATGTCACTCTGTTTTTTAAGCTTAAATTTTTGTGATCATCCAAGTTTGCATAACTTCAATAATCCTATTTGCAAATTCACAAAGAAATTAAATAAGGCTACTATTACGTGACTAACCTAACACCCGCCCAATTACTTTGACGGTCTATTCCTATTGTACTTTCAAATATTATTGTTTCTACTACTTCCATTGTTTTCTAATCCATGCGACAAAGGGGAATATTTGTGAGAGATAAAAAAAATCATTTGTTGCAAGTATTTGAAAACAGAGGAAGTAGTTAGTTGCAAATCTTGCATTTAGAATAAGGCTAAACTTACGCCTTGTTCATTTAGGTTTAATTTTATGGTACTTCAATTTAATTCAGTCAATTTCAATCAACTTCAGTTTAGTTCAACTCAATTGAACTATATCAGCTCAGTTCAACTATTTCAACTCACTTCAATTTCAGCTACTTTAGCTCACTTCGGCTCAATAATTTAGCTTACTTCAACTCACTTCAATTCAATTCAGTTCAACCAACTTCAATCGACTTCAGTCGATTTTAGTTCATTTAAGCCTACTTCAACCCAAAAGAGCAGGACCTTAAAATTGTTTTACATAGAACTCTTACTAAAATTKTATTTTTATCCACAATGTTAATTTCAAAGAACAATTAAATCTCAACTTATGAAAGAGGGTGAATTTGGTCAAAGTGTTTGAGTTCTATATAGAACAGTTCTACAATTAGCCTTACTCATCAAATTAGAAGCACAAACTAATAAAATCTAATTTAGCAAGGATGCATCTAGCTAGGCTCATGGTGGTCGTTGAGCATGTGAGTGGTTGGATCAGGGCTGGTGGTGGCGGCTAGCGGTGGCAATGGCATTTGTGAGTTGGAAAGGTAATAGAGGGTAGATTAGGAAGTTTGATTGAATATTTACCCATAATTGAGTGACAGAGGGTGTTTGTTTTGTGGGAATAGATGGGTGGGAATGAAAATTTTAATCCCAATGTCCTAAACTCCCATGTTTATTTGTGGGGAATGAGATTATTTGAGGGAAGGGGAATGGGATTAATTGGGGTCAATTCCCATGGTTTTATTACACCTAGGGGGGTTGGTATTAGATGGGGAATTCATATTTATTTTCTTTCTCTTTTTTTTGCTCAAAGTTATTTCTTCATTCAATTTTATTTCCTTTTTTTCCCTTTTCAAATCCTCATTTATTCCCAAATCAATACCAAACAAGAGATTGAGATAATTTTATCAATTCCCACCTTCTAATTCCCATTCTCATTCRCATCCTATATTACCTAAATTRCCATTCCCACTTGCCAAACGCCCCGTAAGTAATTTGAAGTGCTAATGAATTGCAATACCCAATTTGCTTTTGATTTTTTAGATGTTCCAAAATACATGACATGTTTCCAATAACAAACCATATTCCCATAAAAAAATTAAACCATAAAAATATTTATTTAGTCATTACTGAAAGTCAAATGGTTATAGTTTCATTACTTAAGTTGAGTTTTGAGCATGATGAACTCATAAGTTTTAAAAGTTGTAATTAACTTAAAGATAATAGCTTCATAACTCATAAGTTATGATAATATTTTCATACACAATGCTAAGGAAATCATATATTTCGTATTTAAAAGAGTTGGTCAGTTTTTTTTTTTTTTTTTTGTGTACATGAGCCACGAGGGCAGGTATTATTTACAGTGGGAGAGGGAAAATATGAGGATTCGAACCCTTGACCTCAAGAATCAAAGGTGGAGTTGAAARCACTGCTCCAAACCCCTTCCTCATAAAAGAGAGTTGGTCAGTGATTTAGCATGACTTGAACTAAAAACTGGTCATAATAACTAGAAAAAGATCATCCATTCAAAAGCTTCACATTTGACAATCTTTCTTGCCTCTTAGCCAACGCTTGAATGCCCGGTCGAAACYCACGGCTCAAATCGGTTRCTCCTACATCTAATTGCTCAAATTCGACACAACCCTCATTTAAACCACCACTAAACCTTTAGCTTAACAGGCTAAAATAATTCAATTGTTAAAAGAAGTGGTGCCCGAACAAAGAGAAACATTGCCAATTCAATTCAGACATTTGTACTATGTAGCTAGCAATGTACAAAGTACAATCATGCTTATTTAATTTAACTACAGCCCTGTCCCCTGTACATAGCATTATAGCAACTTCGCGATTAGTTAAGCAGCTTTGCACATGACTCATGACTCCATTAATTAATTAATTAATGAAAATGAGAATGATTTTTTGGGCCTTTTTTTCAATTAATTTATAAAATAAGTTTATTTCATTTACTCAATATTTCTAGCAATAAAAACCTTTTTAATAACGTAACTGAAAGTTTTATTTAATTCAGTGAGCTGGTCAAATTGCAAGGGTTTGCTTTCCTTTCATTTTCTTCCATTGAAGACCTTCCTTTAAAACCCCAAATAAAGAATCAAATCAAATTAAATAAGTAATAAAAAGAAAACCCAATTATGTAACCTTCTTAATATACAAAACCCCCAATTGAAATTATCCCAAACCCCTTTTTTATTCTTTCTCTCTCCTTGATTCTCACTCAAACCCCCCAAAACCCTCAATTCTTTTCATCGCCCATTTTCCTCCATTTTCAATCCCAACAATAAAGCGCACAAATTCAATCAAACCCCAGAAAAAAAATTGATTCCTTTTTTACTGGGTTAATTTTGTTTTGTGCAGTTTTTATGAAAGATGAAAAATATTGCAACATGTTACAGTGAACATGCTGTAAAAGTTTCAGATTCATATTGTTCAGGACCATTAAACAAGTCTTACATCTCACCAAAATCAACCCCTTTCATCCCAAATGTTGTCACTTGCACATACAAAACCCTAATTTCGAACCAGAAAAAAGTGTTCATCACAATCACATGGTGCAGCAAGTTGATTTGCCAGGGTTTCTTCATCAAAATCAGCGAGAAAAATCCAAGAGAAAACCGTTATTTCCAGCATGGGTTTCACCAACTGCCCAAAATCAGGGGCTCAAAGAATCTGCAAGATTTCAGCAGTGATCACAAATTGAGCGTCTCTGTTCACTGGGATCTTACAASCGCTCATTTCGAGGCCGGGCCGAAACCAGTGAGAGGGTTCTACCTGGCTCTGGTGATTGATTCCACGCACTCTGTCCTCCTAGGGGACATGGAGGATGATGTCTCGCTACGAAATTATGTTGGGGGGACGACTCTGTCAACGCTGGCATTGGTGTCCCAATGCGAGCATTACAGAGGGGAGAGCAGCAGCAGCGGCAGCAACAACGAGGTGAAAACTAAAGCGAAATTCAGCGGCGCAGGGGAAGAGCATGAGCTGGTGATCAAATGTTGCCCGGAAGACGACGGGCCGAGGAGCCCGGTGCTATCGGTGTACATTGATAAGAAGAGGGTGGTTAGGATAAAGAGATTGCATTGGAACTTTAGAGGAAATCATGTGATTTTTGTGGATGGTTTGTTGGTTGATGTAATGTGGGATGTACATGGGTGGTATTATTTTGATCAAACACAACCAAAAACAGTTGGTAGGTCTAATAATAATAACAATAATCATAATATTCATATGAATAATAAAAGGGGGTGTGGCTATATAATGTTTAGGACAAGAAGTGGGTTGGATAGCAGGCTTTGGTTGGAGGAAGAAGAGAGGAAATTGGCTGATAAAAATCATGAGTTTTCTTTGTTGATTTGTGCTTCTGCTACTAATTGATTTGATTCTCTGTTTTTTGGAGGGTTCAATTTGTTAATTATCATGTAAATTCTTGACTCAAATACAATAGAGTAATTTAATGAATAAACAAGCTCTGTAATTTGTGTAATACTGACAATTTTTGCCTTTTCAAGGAAGATTTTGGAATGCCTCTTAGTTGATTTGATGTTTGTGTATGTTTGTTGTTGTTATTCTTTTATTCTTGCTTCTCAATTTATTCCTTTTTTTTTTCACTCAAATGAATGGGATGAGATGGATTTAATTTGGTTTAAGTTTTATTAATTTCTTATTACCATTTTTTCAATTTACTTTTGTACATATTTTTCGTTTTTTTTTTCCACTTGTTTTTTATTTCAGGAATTAAAAAAAGGCGTCATGAGAAATTTGTTCACAATTACATATTGAAATTTTTTACGACGTTTTCTTAATTTATTTATGTTTGACTTTTATTGATGGGTCGGATTGTTTGTCATCTTAATTGGTGAATGTAACATGACTATGCACATTTATGAGGGAGTACACAAGAACATTATCCCTCACAATTTAAATATTGAGCTAGATCGCATGGGAATAAATTGGTGCTCTGTAAATGTGCAAATAGCACATGGCAAGTAGTGATTTAGTTAATGTTTCATATAACACAAAAGGCAAGTTTGGAAGGCAACATCCAACACATTATTATTTTCTCTTTGATAAGACTTTAGCTTGCTTTGGCCCCGTCTTTCCATTTCCAAATTTGTTAGAGGGGTGTTATTGATCATTGACTTGCTTGGTCATGTACTAGTATATTATGCTTTGATCTTTGAAGACATTATATGTTACTCTCTCTTTGGATGTGATCGCACAATAAGGCCCTATTCTAATCGGATTATTTCAATAACTTTAAGTAAAAATAAGTTTAATTCAGAAATAATAAATTCAGTTTAATATTAATAAGTTTGATTTAATGAAAATTAGTTCAATTTAATAAAATTCAGTTGACGCAAACATGACCTTTATAATCGTCAACTACTCAACTTATAACTTTTCTCACGATGATATGTGACGTAAAATAAATCAATAACTTTATTAACTTTTCTCAGCTCGCGATTATGGTTATGTTCTCTTCAACTTATTTTTCAGAAAAAATAAGTTCAATTTAAAAAAAATAAATTCAATTTAGAAAAAATAAGTTGAAAAGAACAAACTTATTATTTTTCTCTTCACAAAACAATTTCAGAAAAATTGAAGTTCAGAAAAATATAAGTTCAAATCAAAAAAAAAAATTAAGTTATGATTAGTAAAAATAAGTTAAACAGAACACACGGTATGCGCACCAAACAAGAAAAAGTAGTTGCAAAATCCAAATTGAAAGATTCCTCCCTAAATGCTTATGATTGATTATAAAAGTTTATAAAACAAGTACAAATTTCTTAAGAAGATTACAAAAAATTATTCAGTAGAACAAAATATATGTGGTGGCGAAACTTTCAGCATATGTTTTGACTTTTGACTATTTTGGGGTCATGAATTATGTATGTCGTTGGAGCGTTTATCAATTATCATCACATGCAGGTTGATCTTATGGCTCGTCAGCTCGTGGATTCTACATTCAAATATGTGTATGAATGTATGATGGTGTAAAGTTTTCACTTTCTTTATACAGTGATGTTTGAATTCTCTGCTGGCTTAGCAAATTACAATTTACAATTTACAATTTACAATTTACAATTTACAAGTAATGCATGGTTTCCTAATAGTAATTGGCATGGTACTTTTTTAGAGAGAGGGACAAAAAGGCAGGAGTGCCTCTTTTTACTTGCATAGTCAAGGGTGTGGCTGAACATTTGCCGGTAACGCGAATAGATTGACAAATAAAATTGTACCGGTTAGATTATATGTCGTTTTACTCCGTATATTTAGATGTGTTTGTTTGGCCCATTGTTGTTAGGGTCCAATTGTGATAATATGAGTTTGTATATATACTACACTTTACAGATTAATGAAGGTTAAGGGAAATCAATTTTTGACCATACCTAAGTATGTTGTTGATCGTTATGGGAAAATTGTACATTAAAAATGCTTTAATTAGATAATGGTATGAATTGTAGTCTTACCAAGGGGTTTGGAGCAATGATTTCAAGTTCACCTTTGATCCCTATGGTTAGAGGTTCGAATCCTCATACCCCCTCCCCCAATGTAAATGTACCCCGCCCTCGTGGTTCATTCGTGCGGAAAAAAAAAGGAAAAAGAATTGTAGTCTTACAACATATGGGGATCATGTTTGTGAAATTTTATAGGACCTTCAAAATCTATTTATATCCTAGTCAGGACCTTGTTGAAGTTGTACGACATAAATATTGATTTTTTGCTTTTATTTAAGGCAAAATTGTTAACAATTATCCATTTTTTTTGCCATTTTTGAAAATAACTACAGTACCAAGATTGGTTTTTTTTTTTTGTTTAAAACAACTAGTCACTTTTTTGTTTTGTTTTTTTTAATCACTACCCACTTTCGTATTTTCAAACTTGGAGAGGAGGCATAACTATAAGAAAACAACTCTAAATCAAGCGATTGTTGAGCCTATTCCATGTATTTTTTTTCGAGCTCTACTACTTTTATGAAGGAACCATATCCAAAAAATGGATGAATAGTTGAAAAAAGGCTAGACATTATGCGTGGTTGCTTTGGTGGTTGTTGGGTGTTCAGGGATGGGCAACAACAAAGTGGGGTGGTTTGTGTGGTTGTTGGGTGGTTTTGCAATTGYGATGTCGTGTTTGAGTGGTTGCTACGGTGGTGACTGGCCAAAATACGAAAGTGGGTAGTGATTCACAAAAAAAAAATGAAAAAATGGGTAGTTGTTTTAAAGGAAAAAAACAATTCGGGTAATTATTTTCAAAACTGGCAAAAAAGTGGGTAGTAGTTGATAATTTTGCCTTTATTTTATTTTTGCTTTGGTTGATAACTTTAGCATTCTACAAAATTAAACCACACTTAGATTAGCCCGTTAGAACCTTAACACTACACACCCATACGCACACAATGTGTTTCTAGACCACTAGTACAAAATAAGCCTTTTTAGAAATCGGTGTTATTTGAAATTCAGTGTCATACATAGAAAAAGACCGTATATCTTTTAAATTGGTTTATTGTAAATTTTATCACTAGACTAAATATTACTTATTSCATATATCAATCAATTAAATAATCAATAAAACTTTAATAATCCAATACTATTGGGTGTACTCTATATATGTTCGATCTTTAAAATAAATTTAAAAGGGATATTTTCTCATATACCCCTAAAYTATATYCATTTCAGTGTTTCACCCATATACTCTGTATTTTTTTAGTTGCTTGGTGTACCCCTGAACTCAAGCATTATGCCTAAGATGCCCTTACTATAACGAAATTAGCAACGATTGTTGATTTTTCCAATTTTTTTTCCAAATTTTCCTTCTCTTCTTCGACCTCTTCCATTTCCTTCTCTCTCCTTGTTCATCTTCAATTCTTCATCCTTACTTTGAACACAARAATGGCACCACCACCACACCACAACCATAACCAAATCATGAAAACCAACTTGACCCACAACCACCCAAATTAAAGCACCACAAACCCCCAYCCCATACTTCGAATCAAACCAAATTGAAAGCAAAAAATCGTGCCAAAAAGTCGAAAACCTTACAAAAATTCAAACGTAAATTAGAAAAACAAGTCCCCATTTCTGTGGTTTAAATGGTTTAATTGCTCCAAAATTTGGGGGTTTAATTGATTTTGGGGGGTTTTGTGAGTTGTCGAAAAATGGTGGGTTGCGGGTGTGGTGCTTGGGTCGTGGGTGGTGGTTGCGGTCTCATTGTTGTTACTAATRGCCCAAAACGCTACTGAAATCATCCCAAATTGCCCAGAATATTTCGKWTAAAAACATCAAAATCTAGAGCAAAATTTCCAGATTGCGAAATATAATGCTAAATATTGAACCAATCTTCAAATTTTCCAACTCAATGCTCCAGAAATTCGTTCCCAACAATAAATATTCAACAAATAAGTATGGCAGTTAGTGCAAAGCTCTAATGTTTAATAAACTCCGCAACATTTTGAATATAAGTCAATAGATATTCGAGAGTTAAGATCAAAATAAGGACCAAGGACTATACTTTAATGATTTTACCATTCTAGGGACCTATAAGTTTTTCTTCTTCACCATTTAGCGACCTAAACGTATCATGTTAAGAAAATGTTAACTAAATAGTTAGGTACGAAAAGACCCACCAAACTTTATATGTTGAGATCCAACAAATTAATTAAACGTTATACATCTCGGGAATTAAGTTTTCTTTTCCCTCCTCTCCCACTGATTCTTGTTCATATCCTTAACCTCATCAACCGACCACTATTCCTAATACCACATTTTGCACAACCGAGTACAAATGTACAATAAGTCCACCTCAAGCCTTCACTCGCAACTTCCACATGGGCCTAAATCAATTGGCCCATCAAATAAATGAAAATCTTCAAATGATTCTCGAAACTTCATTACTTATCAGAAGATGTGGTTTGTTTATTCTTTCGTAATAATTTTTCTTTTATTTTTATTTTTGGTTCAGACAATTTAATATTTAATGTTACGGGTACTTCGGATTGTGTTTTTGGTTCCCCCAATGTTCGCTCTTAAGTTTTTGAAGATTTTTTATCTTGGATTGAAATTCTCGTTTTTTTGGAGATCGATTTTTTTTTTGTGTGAATGAAATGTGGATTCATTTGTCACTCTGTGTTTTTTGGATTTTTTACTTGAAATTACTCGGTTTCTGTTACCTATTAGCGTTGATGGTTGGTGTTGGTGGTGCTTTTTTGTGTCGAGGAAGATGGACAATATTGTCGACAATAGGGTAGTGGTGGGTCATGGCGTAACAAAATGCATTACTGACCTCGCCTCCCTCTTTCATCACTTAATTGTTTTTTAGATGATTATTATTTTTAAATATTTATATTTACTCTGGTAGTTAATGGATGCGGTTAATGATGAGTTAATTATCTGAAATTTGAACCCAGGTCCTAAAAGGTGAAAGAAAAAGTACAGGTCTTGGAAGGTGAAAATGAAAGTAGGTCCTTATTCTATCTTACATCTAGATTTCGAAGTCCAGCAAATTTCAGATCAGTAGCAATTTCCACAAAAATCATGATTTCACACTCTAAGCAAAACCCCCCAAAAAACTGGCGCAGATTGGAACTAAAATTCTAGAATAAAGAAAATCAGATTTCCACCAGAAATTTCGAAATTAAAAAAAACCAATAATAAGAGTGAAATCGAGCCCAGAATTAGACATAAATACGACGAAATTTTTGAGTGAAAAAATGTTTTCGAGACGGTTTTGAGTGAAGATGTGAGTGAATGGAATTGAGTGAGATGAATGATGAGAAGAGTTTGAGTGGGATTGAGTGAAAGGGATTAAAGAGGAGGAAGAAATTAAAACGAAAAAAAATGAAGAAAAATAAAAAATATTGAAAAAGATGGCCAATATAAAATACGACCCGTAAATTTTTGTTAACAGAGACATCTTAGCAAAATACTTGAATTCTAGGAGATACCTGCAAACTGAAAAAACACATTGAATATGAATGACAATGCATATATTCAAAGGATATAGAAATATCCCCATAAAATGTCAAACCGAAAACCATACATTAGAACTTTCCCTGTTGTGTTACCCCAAAATGTTAGGTCTGTTTGGTCGTGAAGACGTCGGTGTTAATCTTAGTTTAATTTGGATATAGGAAGCGTACTTTCCATGTGCTAGGTACGAATACAACTATCTTATTCAATTTTAAAATGTCTTATTAAATTATAGCAATTTGACACAAACATGTTATTTCGAACGGATTTTTGTTTGTCTTTTCAATGTCTTCTACTTCTAAACTAAATGTTAATAAGTTGTATATTTAACAAGATATTGTTAACAAGCGCCCTAGATATTAGTTAAACAAACATCAAATAGCAACATTTGGTGTAATTAATATTTATTTCAATTTAATATTTTTGCTTTTACGTTTCTTATCTAATGTTCGGGGTGCTTGTTGTCTATTTAAGTGTTGTTCTCATCAACTGAAATTTGCTAAACGTATTTTTATTGAAACTGTCGAAAATAGGGCCTAAATCGAAACTTAACTTATGAGAATGTATCAAACAAACGAATATGTGTTAAMTAACAACAAATATCATATGTTCAATGGACGCATGGTTCATATGTAAGGGCATTTATGTAAATAAAGGTATTACTCATGATTTTCGCTCCACCTTTGCAAAAGCATTACGCAAAAGTTCAGGAMTACATGTGATAATTTCCCTTATTATAAAAATGTCTTGGTATATAGAAAGAAAACCTGACTTTCACGTTGTAAATTAATCATTCACGTTAATTACTTGGATCAAGTTAGGTTAGGTTAGGTTTGGAATTGGGTCATTACCCCCCAAAACTGCAACACACAAGTCTATATTAAAGTTATTCCGTGTTTATTAGGCTATGGGCGTGTTCGGCGTAGTTTTTTTAGGTAGCTTTTGGCGTTCTGATTAGATTAAAAAGCTATTTGGTTAATTTTATTACTGTTCGACAAGGTAGCGTTTTGAGTAGTTTTTAGCGTTAAACGCTACCTTTTTCAAACGCTAGTAGGAGTAGCGTTTTAGCTTTTAAGCTAGGATAAAAAACTACTTGGTAATTAATTTTCTTCTATTATAAATACAACCGCTATTTCTGCCGAACACTCATATTGACAATTTTAGTTTCGTCCGCTATTCGCTACTTCCAACGATACTTACTAGCTTTTAAGCTACCCGCTACTTATACCGCTAAAAGCTACTTTCAATGCTATCATTGCCGAACACACCCTATGGGCGTGTTCGGCGTAGCTTTTTTAGGTAGCTTTTCGTTTTGATTAGTTTAAAAAGCTACCTGTTTTAGGGCGTGTTCGGCAATGATAGCGTTTGAAGTAGCTTTTAGCGGTATAAGTAGCGGGTAGCTTAAAAGCTAGTAAATAGCTTTGGAAGTAGCGGGTAGCGGACGAAACTAAAATTGTCAATATGAGTGTTCGGCAGAAGTAGCGGTTSTATTTATAATAGAAGAAAATTAATTACCAAATAGCTTTTTATCCTAGCTTAAAAGCTAAAAGCTAAAACGCTACTCCTACTAGCGTTTGAAAAAGGTAGCGTTTAGCGCTAAAAGCTACTCAAAACGCTACCTTGCCGAACAATATTAAAATTAACCAAGTAGCTTTTTAATCTAGTCAGAACGCTAAAAGCTACCTAAAAAAAGCTACGCCGAACACACCCTTAATTTTATTATTGTTCGACAAAGTAGCGTTTAGCGTTAAACGCTACTTTTTTCAAACGCTAGTAGGAGTAATGTTTAAGCTTTTAGCGTTTAAGTTAGAAAAACAAGCTACTTGGTAATTAATTTTCTTCTATTATAAATACAAGCGCTACTATTGTCGAACACTCATATTGACAAATTTAGTTTCGTCCGCTACCCGCTACTTCCAACGCTATTTAGGCTCGAATTTTATCAATATTTGGCGTGAGGCAGGTTCTGAATTAAGTGTTCAAATGATTGTGGTAAGTCATCAAATGGTTGTGGTGTTGGGATTTTGAATGGTTGCGGTGTTGGGATTTGAAATGATTGTGGTGGTATTTTGTCAAAGGTTTTATAACCTATTTTTTCGCAAAAAAGTGAATATGCTTACTCTATGCATATCAATTAATACAATAAGTAAAACTAGTAATGAGTTTCAGACCAAAGAAATTGTGCGTTAAATCACGGCATTTGCTTTAAAACTGTAACCCCATTATAAAAGATGCTCAGATCCCAAGTTTTATAATGATTTATCATTTTATCTGTGCTAACACCTCCTAATTTACATACAGTTGTTTGTCTAGATTTTTGCCTTACCGTCTGTTTTGGTTCATATTAGTTTAAGATAATAATAATAATATAATTAATATAATAATAATAATAATAATAATAATAATCTAATATAATATATATAATATAATATAATAATAATATAATATATAATATATAATAATAATAATATAATATATAATATAATAATATAATAATAATATAATATAATATAATAATAATTATAATTATATATATATAATAATAATTAATAAATAATAATAATAATAATAATAATATAATAAATAATATAAAATAATAATAATAATAAAATAATAATAATAATAGATAATAGAATAATAATAATGATATAATAATAAGTAATAATAATAATAAAATCAATAATAATAATAATAATAATAATAATAATAATAATAATAATAATATAATAAATAATAATAATATATAATATATAATAATAATATATAATAATAATAATAATAATAATAATAATAAAATTAATAATATTAATATATAATAAATAAATAATAATAATATAATTAATAATAATAATATAAATAATAATATAATAAATAATAATAAAATAATAATAATAATATATAAATAATAATATCAATACATAATATAATATAATATAAATAATCAATAATAATATTTAATTAAATAATAATAATAATAATAATAATAATAATAATAATAATAATTAATAATAATAATAATAATAATATAATATGATAATAATAATTAATAATAATAAAATAATAATAATAATAAAATAATAATAATAAACATAATAATAATAATAATATATAATAATATAATAAATAATAATATATAAATAATGAATAATAATAATAATAATATAATAATATAATAATAATATATAATAATATAATAAATAATAATAATTAAAATAATTATATATAATAATAATAATATAATAATATGAAATAATGAATAATAAATAATATTATAATAATATAATAAATAATAATAATAAATAATAATTAATAATATATAATAATAATAATAATAATAATAATAATATAATATAAATAAATATAATATAATAATAATCAATAATAATAATAATAATAATATAATCATAATAAATAATATATATAATAATAGAAATAATTATAATAATAATAATAATATAATAATATATAAGATATAATAATTAATATAATAATAATGAATTCATAATAATAATATAATAATAATAATATAAATAATAATATAGATTCAATATAATAATAATAATAAATAATAATATATAATTATATAATAATAATAATAATATATAATAATAATAAAATAATAATATAATAATAATAGATAATATAATAATATAATATAAATAATAATATAATAAATAATAATAATAAAATAATATAAATATAATAAATAATAAATAATAATATATAATAATAAATAATAATAATAAATATATAATAATAATATAGAAGCTTTTTTTGGCCCATTACTATTTTTAACTCAAAGTATCTATTCTTTATCATCAAAAGTTACTTTGATTAAGTATTAACCAGTAAGTCCATCGCTAGATACACCCAAAACATCTAAGGCAATGCAAATTTGGTTGGACATTTCACTAAACCATATGAACTAACCAGCAGCTGGTTGCATAATGAAATTTGTTTTAAAAGTGACCATCCATGTCTATAACTTGCTTTTATATCTTATTTTTCACTTATTATAATTTAATCACCTAACTAATCATCATTTCTACTCAATCGTCTTTCTTCTCCCACTTCATATAAATAAAGAGGTCTTCAACCTTCTCTTCCATAATCTATTTCACTTATTCCTCTATAATTGTCAAGTTTGTGCAATATTTTTTATTAGCTCAGAACAATTAAAGTAAGCCGATGAGTTAACAATTCCCGTTTTCAACTAGTGTTTACTTTACACTACCCCTCTTTCTTCTGTGTATTTCTTGGGTTTGCCAAGGCGCCGTTCTAAAGCATTAATGTGGCGTAACTCGACCGTTACATATTTGAGTAATTAAATGATACTAACTTAACTGGCTTGTTTTAATTTTTTTTTTTTTTTTTATC
>SNQN01000029.1:269782-304829 GCA_008642245.1 Bassia scoparia | reverse complement strand
GAACTTTAATCCTATTTGATTATGCCATGTTATGAATTGTTGATGCCAATTTGTTGTCAATTACTGCTATAGTGAACCATAGCTCTAGATTCTTTTATCATATAGTTTAATCTCTTCTGTTAATCGTAGTCATTAGTCCTAGTTAGTCTTAATCACAAAACAACATTTCTCTTGCTAGTTTAGATGCTTATATTCAATTAATCAGTAGTTGTTGTTTCCTCGTGGATACGATCCTGTTACCACTAGCTGCAGGTTAGTTTTAATAGGRATTTTTGATAGGTACGCGARAAGCKTGTCAATTTTACAAGTCGGCGCTAGGRGATAAGGTGATAATATTTACTAGATAAGGTGGTCCCGTCTCAGGGCAATGATGTCAAGAGTTCYGAGGAGATGACGTGGAAGGTACTACAGCTTACATGTCACCTCCTATGATTTGTATGAAGGACTACGATAGGCATTGTTCGAACGAATTCTACATGTTAGATAGGTTTACAAGAACACCCATTATGCTAAGTCGATTGAAGAAAGGATCAACAAAGATCAAAGCAATGTGGCTATTACTCTACTTTTAAATTTGTTATACTTGTGTAGACGCTTTAAGTTTGGAGACATACTCTACTCTTAAATTTTTTATACTCTCATTTTCCATTCCTCAGAAGAAAAAAAATCTAGGTGTCGCTTTAATTTGCCAATTGCCATAGTTAATTAAATCCTAATTTTTGTTTCGATATGAAATTGTTTCCTCTATTTTGCATAAAAAAAATACTTTTAAAATAAATTATATYTGTTAACCTATTCAAAATAATAGATAATTTTTTCTATAAATGGGTACAAACGAAATACCAATCCTAATAATCAATGTTCGATCTTAGAATTGATTTTAATAAGGTACATATTTTTAACCTACACTTAGAACCAGTTATAAGTTTGAAACAAACAATTTCAAACCAATTTTAAGAGTGAGAAAAGAAATATCATTACTTAAAAACTCAAATAAACAACAACAAATGCGAGGCCAACCTAATGAAGATGACAAAGATTTTAAGGAAGATTTTGAGGTAGAAATAATGACAAAGATTTTGGATCGACTAATTATAAAATTCGTAAGACTTTAATATAATAAAACTACAATTATGTTGTTACAGCCTGTGGTTTATTATAGTCTATATATATAAATATATATATATATTATAAACAAACATACAAATTCTAACACGAGGAACCGGGTATATATGTATGTGATTGATTTTGGACAGGATCTTGCTAGATATACATGAGAGCTCAGTTAATGGAAGAGAACAATACGTAGAAGAAGAAAATAGGGAGGAAACTTGAAAATTGGAAGGTGGTATACCTGTATGAATTGTATAATCAAAAGTATTTTTTTTCTCATTAAATATAGTCATTCTAAGATATTTACAATTGGGAGAAAACTTAATCACTAAACTAAGTTTTAACGCACTTTTTATATTATATTAATAATCAAAATTTATAACGTTTTCAATATTTATAAACACCATTTTGGAATTGTTAAGACACTATCAAAAGGGTTAAGGGTAATTTTGCTTATATGGGTTTTGAGTTTTGAAATACAACCAATTCTATTGTAGAGTGTTATTTTGGAGTAAGTGGTCATTTATGTCAGTGTGGAGATAATAATTTTTTACATCAGTAAGAGAGTGTACTCATTAACTATTTCAGTAAAAAGTCAGTTGAGAAAAATACTTCATTTAAGAAATTTGTTAATGTTTTAGTAAAAAGTAAGTTTAGTCTCCTGATAATATAGTTTAGTTTCGGTAGAAATAAGTTTAGTTCAGCAAAATTAGTGACGCGAAAGGGCGCTAATCGACATAGTCACATGTTATAAAGTTGTTCCAAATTTCGTCGATTCTAGAGAATGGGTATAGGTCAATGAAGTTTTCTTAAATTGGTGTTATGAATAGTTTAATATTATTAAATCTTTTTATTTCATTTTAATGTCTGTAATATTAACTCTTTAAATTGTAGTCATAAGACAAACGTGAAGAGGTAAGTTTGATAGAAATTAGTGTAATCTAAAGAAAAGAGTAGTTTTAAGTTCAAATTCAATTGTCCATTAACTTTTTTGTTTTCAAAAATAATTAACCAATATATTCTATCAACATTGTTACATCTTTCAGAAGTAGGTACATTTTTAGGTTTTTTAGTGAAGAGAGATAATGAGAAAAATAATGTTACTTGATGTGATTGGATATTTATTGAAGAGGAAAATAGCCAATTGTCTCAAAACCATGTTAATAGTATTTTTGGTACTCAATTTTTAGCATATACATATCCTATACTACTAAATCATGTTCTTGCACTATTTCAATTTAAATTTTTAGTAAAAAAGTTCAATTCTTAATAAATTTGTTTAAATATGTCAGTGAAAATAAGCTCAGTTCGTAGTAAAAATTAGTTCAAGTTCATATAGAAATTAGCCTTAACAAAGTGTTCGGAGTTGAATTTCAGTTGACAAGAACAGTGCCTAAATAAATTAAAGTATTTTACTTTAATTTTTTCTCATTGCCTTTACTTTATATTTGGTAAAATGGGTAAAGAGTAAAATAGGGGCATATTTGATTATGTGAATATGTGATGAGTGGTAAAAATCGATTGGTAGAAGTAGCGAGGTAATGAATTGGTTGAAAAGATGACAACCAAAAATTTAAGTGGTAAAGTTGTATGAGATTTGTATTATGATTTTTTTAGATTTTGAAAACAATTCTTATTGTTAGCTTTGACGTTGGTTTTAAAGTTTGAGATGGTTTGTAGTTAGTTAGTGTTTATAATTTGTAGGGTATTGAATATTAAAAATTAAAAGCTTTAAAAAATGAATCCATGTTGTGGAAATTTAGTAGGTATTGGATTCTCGGTTACAATTCATGAAAAGATTCTGAAGAATGTTTTGAGAAAAATTTGGTCGTTGTTGGGAAGCTATTCTTATGCATTGAGATAGTGTGGTCTGTTGGGATATACTACAAGTTAGCCTAACTGGGTTTGACTTTGAATCATCCATTTGATGTCTGTGGTAGTTCTCTTGAGCGTGTAACCTTACATTTAATAAATATAAATACTAAATTTAATATGAGATCTATAATGCACCATGTTTACGGTATTTGATGATGAAGATCGCGTGTGGATACGTAGTGGAAAGATATGATATGAGAGGATTGGTTTTTGTAGTTGATGGTGTGTATGAATAGTTAAGTAATTTCTGAATCTTAATAATAATGATGGATTTTCGTGATCTCGTTTGGTTGGATAATTATGTAAATATCATGATACAATTCTACATCCGTATTATGTACATATTTACCGATTCATAGTATTAGTTATTTATTAAATTAAATCCTTTTAAATTTTTATCAATACTAATTATATTAAATTTATAATTTTATCATCACAAATTCTTAATTTGTTTACCAATAAATTGTGCAAAATTTGAATGGTAATTCGGATTTCGGTGTTGAAACTTTACTTAGATTACATAAGTTACTTGTTCCGTCAAAATATAAATATAATATTATTTAGTATTCTTGCTATATTCGTGATTGTATGTGCAACATGATGTTGGTGTTGTTCTATACAGTACACATGCACGTGCACGACTACTGCATGGATCTCCGCATATGGCTGTCACTTTTTTTTTTTGTTTTTTTTTTTTTTTTTTTTTTTTTTTTTTTTTTTTTTTTTTTTTTATTTTTTTTTTTTTTTTTTTTTTTTTTTTTGTCTGTTTTTTTTTTGTGTGGTTGAAAGTAAGCAAGCGACTAATGGCTGTGTCATGTGTGTGCGTTGAAGTTGCAGCGTTTGGGCAGTAGGCTGAAGTAGTACTTGATTGGTGAAGGGTATGTTGCAGACCTGTCTTGCTTTTGTTGCTCCTCAGTGAATTGAAGAGAGATGAACGGTTTGATGATGATCGAGGGTGGTAATGGTTTTCTGGGTGTGGTTTATCGATGCTTTGATTTTGAGCTTCAATGTGTGTGCAAGACGTGTGATCTTATTATGTTACTGCTATTTTTTTAAGGTTTGAAAAACTGTCTTTAATTTCTATATCCAGTTTGTTCTCCTTTAACTACTATTACATCTTTTGGGTCTGCTTTTTTGATGAAATTGGAGGGTTCATTCAATTGTTATATGGATTTAATTAGGTTAATTCTACTTATATTATGCTTAATTATTGATTAGATTGTGGATTTAATAATTTTCAGAGGGCTAACATTGCTAGATATCATAATTGATAATTGTAATGGATTACTCCATGAATTCGGTTCATATATAMTAGGGATATTCTCATTAAGGGTGACATATGATGAACTWACAACTATCTTCTTTGATAATCTTGCCAAGTCCCATTGAGAATGCTTTTRTGGAAAAGATGTTATGTGTGAGGTGTTTTAATTTGCTCAATTACACCACTTTTATTCAATAATCTATTGGGCGTAGACATTACTTGTCGTTGTCTTTTGAATAGACATGATCATACTTTTATTCAATATGCTTTCTAGCCTGTTCAATTCTTATTTTGCTTTCATCCTTTAGTTGTTGTGCATTTCTCATCTCTTTCAAGAACAATATTACAGTGCAATCTAGGGTGGTGAATGAGAATCACATTGGAATTTGAGGAGAAAACTCTAATAATTCAGACTTTGTGGGTGCACAGAAATTTCGAGCCAAAACCCAAAATTTCGAACTAATGGTGGTGAYTGTGGGTCTAAAATCGGGTGTGTGTATGGGGAGAGAAAATTTAAAATAAAATAAAGTGGCTATGATTTCAGAGTTGTTGTTTTGCTTGGGTATAAGCTATGAGCRTACACAACATGGCAATTTTTAGCTTTGCTTCTGTTACCTTAGGCTTTGGGTTGTTATCTTGGCATGGAAAAAAATGTAATTGAAATATGGCATAAGAATTCAGCATACCATGGAAAAAAACCTGTCTGGGAGTGAGATGAATTTCCATGGTATGCTGAATTCTTATGCTACTGCACTTCATGGCTATATTATGTTCAAGTTGACATATTTTGGTGAATTCAGTTGGTTTTTAGTTTGTATTGCTGCTAATGAAGGTATCTTGTTTCTTGTTCTATTTCGCTTGCAAAAGTTCTCATTTCTTTCATTAAGGCGTCATGAATACCTCCGGGACAGAATAGGTGTTAAATAGGTTCTTTGTGTGATGGATATGCATTGATGATACCGCAAGAAAATTAGGTTGCTATATACTYAGTCGAAGCAATAATTTGTTMTCTGCCTATTTATATGTACCTGATCACTGCACAATGGAACTCTTGGCTTGTTTGCACATATTATTCCGATGAACTAGCCATTACCAGTAATAAAAGAAATAGAGTGCTTGCATATGCAGAGCTCGATAATAAGAAAGAGAACCAGGCTGTTGTGTGTAGAGATTGCTCACTATTTTTATCGATTTTTCCTTGGCAGATTTAAGGTATGGGATGATGAACAAAAGAAATGCTATAGGACGTTGAGAGGTCATGTAGGCASTGTCAAATCTTTATCTTGCCATCCAACAAAACRTGGTGAGATTTGACTCTTTTGCTCCGGTGTCTCAGTAGTTTAATGTTGTTAGATTGTGTACATTTCTTAATATTTGTTTCTGTTGTTTTCTGTACTACCCAACWGATCTTGTTGTATCTGGTTCAAGAMATGGGTCCTTTGCGCTATGAGACTRGAGGTGTAACGATCACCAAAGGGGAAATTGGATAGCGTAAGTAGATTACACAGTTTATCTGAATCATTGTTTCTACATCAAAAGATTTTATCTAACAAGGTGGTTTACTTGCATGTTATAGGCCAAACCAACAAGTTAATGGAGCTCATACCTCAACTAAACGAAAGCGATTCATCAAGGGAAAGGTGTGTATTATATTTAGCAAAAGACGTTGCATTCATATGCTGCTTAGTGCTTATCAATAAGTCATGCTTTCAGGCAGCTTCAATGACTCTAACATCAGTTCTTTATCTCAAAGACGAACTTTCTATTGCCACAGCAGGAGCAGTAGACAGGTACTTCAAAGGCTACTAGCATAAATACATGTTCTTGTTATTCTTAAGAGTTTCAAACTAATTGACAATGCTTATATTGATTCCAATTCAGTGTTGTAAACTTGTGCTCAAGACGAATCTACGACAGAGACGAATCCAATTCAGTGTTGTTATCTTCGAGTTCCAGCAGCTCAAGCTTGTCCTCCAGACGAATCTACGGCAGAGACGGTCAGTGCATTGTGTTCTGCCTTAAATTTTAGCACCAGAAATCCTAAATTTAATTCCTGATATCATCACATCACTCAGTATGACCTAAAATCCATCTAAAGAGTTATTTGATATTTTTACAGAAAGGGAGACAATATGGAATAACTAGCCTATCCCAAGATCTRAGTGGGGTGATGCTTTCTGCATCATGTACAGGTAATAGGTTTTACTAAGCTAAATGCCAGGTTATGCTTAGATTTTTCCTAAATCTTATTTGTCTCTCTGCCCTGCTTCAGTATATATCTGTATTATGTTCTGCAACTGGAAAAAGGTCCTATCAGCTCCTTCTCAGGTTGCCAAATTGGATCATTTTTTATCAAGGTAAACCATTCATACTTTCGAGGTTCAAAGACATAAGACTATACACATCAATGGCATGACATTTCTCTGACTTCGTTAAGGATGTTGTGTTTGATTGTAGTCTACTATCAGCCCAGACGCGTCTCACATATTGAATGGATCATCAGATGGAAATGCCTACATATGGCAGGTTTGAACTCGCTTTTCAACTTAAACACAAACTAATGATATCTGAGATTTACCCTTTTTTCATGAGGTAATTTGCTCAATAAYTATCTGTTGCAAACAGGTAGACAATCCTCATCAAGATCCCATCACTTTGAAAAGCCGTGAAAAAGAAGTCAACGCAGTCATATGGTATAAATTTGTCAAAGCTATTGCATTAAAATAGAACAAATACAATTTACAAATTCATCCATGTTTTCCGTTATTTGCCACAGTTGCCCTCAAGAGGGAGGATTGTCACTTCTTCAGATGATTACACAGTAAGCGATAACGTTTTATTAAGTAGAGTATAATTTTTACTTGCATATATCATCTGCAATTCATTGCTAATTCCTCCTCTCTTTTTTTTTCCTAGGTCCGATTTTGGAATATCCAAAATAGAAGCTGTCTATTACCAAGAACAACTGCCATTCGGAGAAGAGTGATGTACGTTCCAACAACCGGAACAAAGGAGCTCTCTCTGCCGAGTAACTTGAACGATGCCTTCGATAAAACTCCTGCAATTCTGATCCCTCTAAGCCTATACAATTATTGTCCTGAATAAACGTTTAATGTCCTGTTTTAGCTGTTGCTGATGTGATTTCCATTTCTTTATCTTAAATCTTAATGCTTGTGTTAGCCTGTTGGTACATCTTGTTTGAGACATGCTGCAGTAGTATGAGGATATATTTCTCCGGCGCTATTTGAATGGGTGTTGAAACTTTGATCTTAGGAGACTATTTGAGTAAATCCCTTGTTGATGTATAAATAGTAGTGAGTAGGAACCCTATTCTTCCCAACTTAGAGGAGATTCTACTTTTGATCTTTCGCAAATACAACACATTGTACATGTCGATCTGAATATGAAGTAAGGGTCTTGCTGCTATCAAGCAGGGTCTGGATTCTTCCGCGAACTAATTATTGATGTTGTTTATGTACTCAGGCGGGCTGCTACACACTTCATGAAGGATTATCCGACCTTGTTGTTTTACAGCATATATGACATTCCTTTAACAATTTAGCTATAAACGAATCGACTTTAAGGATACTTGAGGTGTTTAATAGTAAGAAAGACTGTTTACATACAGCCTTAACTTCAGACATTAAAAATGAGTAAAACTGTTGCAACAAAAAGAAACACTCTGATAGTATTTATCGAAGCAGTATCATTAGTTTTATTATACTTTTTTGATAGGAATGTGAGCAAACACATCATGGATTAGATTTACAGCAATGTGAGATTTACATTTTTCGGACTTGTACTTGCTATGAGTTCTGGAGTCTGGACATTAACATAGCACTGCCAATTGCAATATAGCTAAACATAGTTAAAACTTAACAATGCCACGAAAGTGAGAGAAATTATTTAAATCACAAAGTGTTCAGAAACATCACTGGGCACGAGTCCAAAATAAATCCGGACCACCATCCACCGGAACACAATCCCTAATTCAACTCTAGAATATTTAGAAAGGATATGAGCAACGTGTTGCCATTCCTCCCAACATGACTCTAAGAAACACTAGAAAAGAAATGACAATAATTAAGAATATCCTAAATAACAAAAGAAAAGGAATTAATTCAAACTTTAACTCCACAAAGATACTTAATAACCACCATGGAGTGCCACCTTGACAGCGAACCAAACGGCCATAGCCTCTGAAACTTTGGGGCACCACCAAGCTTCGCAATGACGAACAGCCGACAAAACATCACCCTGTTAATCCTCACCTAGCCCCACCACACCATCACCTAGAAAACCCGCATCACAATTCACCTTAACCCCGCATCACATCAGTTTGTCTTAATTAAAATAAAATAAAATAAATATCTAAAAGTACTTAAGTAAACAGTTACAACCAAACTACCTAACCTCATGCCTTGTAACTATTATATCAATAGAGTAGTTCTTTCCTAGAATCTCAGCAGAAGACTGCCCATCGCTAATAAACTCTGCACTACCTTGTAAACAATCAACATCGTCAGCTGGTTGAGAAGCATCAACTTTTAAATCTGCTATTATAATTAGAGAGCACTTTCTTGGCACAGAAACACGAGATCTCGACAGCGGTAAATAACCATCGTTTTCGAGGTCATGTACAGGATCATCTGAACCTCTCTCAAACAGAAAACTCTGATAGTATTTCTGGTCGTATGAGGTTGAGTAATCGTGGTTACTATACCGAGCAACAAGACTCCCATAGAACTTGGCAGGTGGTGGTAACTTCAAATCAGTATCATTAGCTTTAACCAATACCTTCACYTCAGCTTGCACTCCATCGTAGATAATCATTAAATGGTGGGTTACATATCCATGATCTCCTCGAATAAGAGAACATATCCGTTTGCCATACCATTTGTCAAAKGAATGGGAAACCCAGGAAGCTACGCCTTTAACAAAGACATTACCCTCAGCATCCTTGAGGTCAACATAAATGCCAATATCACTCGAACCACATTCGCCATAAAAAGGAGGGAATTTATTGACCTTGATTTCATCAAAACATATCTGAGGAGAACTCTGATCTCTATTAAACGGAAAGAAAACGTCTGAAAAATTAATCCACCCGTAGAGCTTAAAGGGAGGCTTCAAATCAGTGCTGCCAACACCAACTGAAAACAATTCCACTAGTTCAATGCGTATCTTTACATACTTAGATGTCTGTGAAGATGTCTGTGAGAACCTGTGAATAAAAATTCAGTACAGCACAGCACAGCACAGCACAGATAGATTAGTGCAACTTCAGATTGAAATACAGCACCAAAAGGAATCTAGAGCGCGATTTTTATAATTAAAAACACATCTAGAGAATGCTTGGATAAATTCAGAGGTGATGGAAACATATCCTTGCGCATTCTTGCGAGTCATTTCACCAAACAACAATTGACATGACTAATCTATAAAAATACAACAATGACATAAGAGTGTCAGATAAGAGAGCAACTTACCAACCATCACACACGGATACTGAGGGTTGCGGATCAGAAACCTGCAGAGATAAGAAACATCAAAAGTAAGCTGAGACAATGAACCGGTATCCCACTAAAACATATGGAGTACATAGTAATAAGCCAATGTGCCACGAAAAATAAAAGAACAAAAAAGAATATACCCGCTGCCTTTTAACCAGTTCGTCAAGCTTGCTCTCTTCATTCACACTTCGTTTGAGATCACTTCCCCTGTAACGTTGCTCATATGCATGACCCCAACTCACTCGCACTCTAATACGCCCATTGCGTCCCACTATATCCCTCTTAAACTGATAGACGTCACTAGAGTGGATTTCGAATAAGACCCCATCCACCAATGTGGTGCCATCATTACACTTAATATCCACATATAGTTGAAGAGGGGAATTCGAATAAGCTGGTATAGCAACCATGGATCTTGATAGCTGAATAAAAGATCTTGACTTGACCCGTACACATTGATCATGTGGCAATTTTAAAAGTATACTTGATATAGTCGTAATGTCTCCATACGAGTCACTCCCAGGAAAATTGGTATGTGCAGCAACAGTTCCATAAACATGAACATCAGCATCATTTTCATAACTAGAGCTATCATAATCAGCATAATCAACCCACTCATTATCGTTCTTATAGTCTAATATATCATAATCATCATCTTTGCTGAAATAGATCACATCCACAGAAGCTGTCACGGCATGAGGGAAAGTGGCATAATGCACAGTCACAAATCCAGCCTCGCCTAAGACAGTTTCAGCCCCGTGCTCTGTGTAGAAGGTTTGTTTGTAATCCAAGGTCAACTCTCCCGAAGCAACGACAGCATCACTTCGGGACCTATCCCTTAGACCCACTTCCAAAGTGACATATTCATAGGGTACAATGACACGACCATCCTTAAGTCCGGTTAATGACAAATAACGAGTGTAGCCAGACCTATTGGGCTCGATAAACTCAGGGTTGTCACGCGAGCGGTTGTAGAGATCAAATACATGGCCTAATCCATTAGTGGCCTTAATAGTGCCATATACTTCGCAACGATCACAGTCATCAAAATACATGCCAGGGGGGCTGGTATTTATACTGACAGAGAACACCTCGAGTAGGGGCGTAGTATTYACAGCACAATTAGGAAAATAATCACTATAGTCCTTCGGTACACGTACTACTTGCTTTACTGTTTTGTTATCAACGTTCATTGTCTGTAATTGGATTGCAAATTATTAATTAAAGGTTCATTAAAAAGTTATAAACAAAATCATGCAACTTASTCAGTATATATTAAACACCAAAGTCAACTAAATTATCAATAATAAGCTTGGAAAAAAAAAAGCACCGGAAATACAAAGTAGTACATTTCATTTTTATTGTTCTGAATCCACAAATGATTTCCACAGGTTCTTTCTTCATGAATTCCTCTAATCACAGACGCACAGGTCCTCACCAATATTCTCATGATGCAACAAAATTATCACTAAATTCTCGTTGCAGCTTGATCTGACCAAAAACCCTAATTTTCCTTAAAGTCAAATTCATTGACCATTTACCAATCCCCTTCATAATATAAATTTGACCCCTTTATAATCACAAACATAAACGATTAAACACAATTTAAACAAAACTAACATATTTCTAAAATAGTATTGCACAAGCCATCAAAACAAAGTTGCTAGATCGCCCCGCCACTATATTTCAATCGGAAAATCGGATCATCAACGAAATTAACTCATAATTCAGCAAAATAAAACAAAACCCGGAATTTAAATATCAAAAAAAATTAAACTTTAGTAAGTAAAAGCGAGAACTTACCATTTTCTTCTTGCTATGATTTTACAGAAAGGAAATGGCGACTGCGGAGCTTGAAATTGCGATAAATWCAACAGCTTCAGATTAATTGATGAAGAAGAAATAGAAAAATTCTAGGAAAGTCTTTTTCTTAGAATTGAACTAGTTTCTATRATTAASTACTCCKTCCGTAACGAAAAACTTTCAACAGTTTCTATATTTGAGTTTAACAAAAAACTTTSAACAATTGTATAACTTTTTTTATTTGGTAATTGTTAAAAGTTTTTCGTTACGGAGGGAGTAGTAGTTAATCAAGGTAGGAATATTATTTTATAAGGTATTAGCGAGGCATTTAGCAAGTGGGAATGGGAATTTGGGTAATATAGGATGGGAATGCGAATGGGAATTGAAATGTGGGAATTGATAAAATTATCCTAATCCCTTGTTTGGTATTGATTTGGGAATAAATGAGGATTTCAAATGGGAAAAAAAAGGAAATAAAATGAAATGTAGAAATAGATTTGAGCAAAAAAAGAAAAATGAATTCCCTCCCAAATACCAACCCCCCTAGGTAATAAAAACAAGGGAATAGACCTTAAATAATCACATTCCCCTTTTCTCAAATAATCTCATTCCCCATAAACAAACATGGGAATTTAGCAAATTGGGATTAAAATTTTCATTTCCACCAATATATTCCCACCACATACCAAACACCCCTTAATGACTTTTACGGAGAACACCATCTTTCTCCTTTTTCCCTTGTTTAACTTAGATGAATATCCCAAAAAAAACAAATATAATAGGAAGAAATTGAAATGAATGAATATAGAGTGTAAAACAAGAAAATTGACAGAGGAAAAAAGGTACTTCCTAGTTCCTTCGTTCTCCAACACTAGCATTCTTTTGTAAATGGCATTATTTACGAATATTTTTTGGATCAAATTTATAACTTATGTATAGTCATGCGGGATCTTACTAGAATCCTAGAATCGTCGTAATATGTATGTAGAGTATTAATATCTAGTTTGTATAATTTTTATTATGTACAATTAAAGATATCGGATTTGTAAATTGTGTATGGAAAAACGTGAAAACTTGTTGCACGTAAGTAAAAAAAATAGGGGAAGTATAAATTAGTACCGAGCAATATATTGCAAAAGCAATCAACTTTAACTTGTAATGTGGGGGAGGAAGGAAGAACAGAAACAATAGAATACTTTAGATGTTTTATGAAATACAGACTTTTCAAATTAGATAGAAGTGAAAAAAATGATAGAGAGACAAAGAAGTGAGTCTAAGAAAAAAGCTAACAGGTCTACTATAGTTGTGGATCATATTTCTCGTTACGATCCCGAGTAAATTTTTATGTCTAAAAATATAAATATTCATCTTCAAATGTTTATTTACAAATGTAAATATTTATTTTCYAATGCAAGTGTCAATTTTCAAATGAAAATTTATACTTCGTATTATTGAATATGAATATGAACATTTGTTCCGAATCASAACGAAGAATACAAATATATGATCCGATGATCACAGACTCACAGTAGACCTACTGGAGATTTGGAGTAACACTAGCTGTCACGTGCGTGTACCGATTTGCAAATTGGGCCCAAAGCCCAAAGAGTAAAGAACATGCAGCAGTCATGCGTTTTGTTTATAATGATTTGCGCTAATAGAATTTTCGACGCTTTCTCTGACTCTGATTTCATTTCCATTATACTCAGCTCATCTCAAAACCTCTAATACCCATTTCTCGCCTTCTTCATTCATTCATTCATCATCAACAACAACAATGGCATCCTCATCCCTGTTCCCTCCTCCCACATCATCCCCAGCATCCCTCTTCCAAAACCCTAAACCCAATCTCAACCCCAACTTTCGCCCCAAATTCACCGTCACCGCCACCTCATCGCCGCCTCAGCAACACCGCGCCGCCCACGAGACCATCCGTGAAGAGGCTCGCCGCCACGCCAAATCCCACAACTTCTCCGCCAAATACGTCCCCTTCAACGCCCCTCCCTCCTCCACCGAGTCCTACTCCCTCGACGAGATCGTCTATCGCTCCCGCTCCGGCGGCCTCCTCGACGTCCAGCACGATATCGACGCTTTGAAGCACTTCGACGGCAATTACTGGAAATCCCTCTTCGATTCTCGCATTGGGAAGACCAACTGGCCTTACGGCTCCGGCGTCTGGTCCAAGAAAGAATGGGTCTTGCCTGAAATTGACAGCGACGACATCGTTTCCGCTTTTGAAGGTAACTCTAATCTCTTTTGGGCTGAGAGGTTTGGCAAGCAGTTTCTGGGTATGTCTGATTTGTGGGTTAAGCATTGTGGGATTAGTCATACTGGTAGTTTTAAGGATTTGGGTATGACTGTTTTGGTTAGTCAGGTCAATAGGTTGAGGAAGATGAAGCGCCCTGTTGTTGGCGTTGGTTGTGCTTCCACTGGTGACACTTCCGCTGCTTTGTCTGCTTACTGTGCCTCTGCTGGTATTCCTTCCATTGTGTTTTTGCCTGCTGATAAGATTTCTATGGCTCAGCTTGTTCAGCCCATCGCTAATGGTGCTTTTGTTTTGAGTATCGATACCGATTTTGATGGATGTATGCAGCTCATTCGGGAGGTTACCGCCGAGCTGCCCATTTATTTGGCTAATTCTTTGAACAGTTTGAGGCTTGAGGGGCAGAAGACTGCTGCCATTGAGATTTTGCAGCAGTTTGATTGGGAGGTTCCTGATTGGGTCATTGTTCCTGGTGGGAATTTGGGGAATATTTATGCCTTTTACAAGGGTTTTAAGATGTGCTATGAGTTGGGCCTTGTTAATAAGATGCCTAGGTTGGTGTGTGCTCAAGCTGCAAATGCTAATCCCTTGTACACTTATTTCAAGTCCGGGTGGACGGAGTTCAAGCCGATCAAGGCTAACACTACGTTTGCTTCCGCCATTCAGATTGGTGACCCTGTATCTATTGACAGGGCGGTCTTTGCGTTGCAGAATTGTGATGGGATTGTCGAGGAGGCCACCGAGGAAGAGCTAATGGATGCTATGGCTCAAGCTGATTCCACAGGGATGTTCATCTGCCCGCATACTGGTGTTGCTCTGACCGCATTGATTAAATTGAGGAYTAGTGGTGTCATTGGACCAAATGATAGGACCGTTGTTGTGAGCACTGCTCATGGACTGAAATTTACACAGTCTAAGGTTGATTACCATTCAAAGAATATCCCTGATATGGCTTGCAAGTTTGCCAATCCACCAGTGCAAGTCAAGGCAGATTTCGGCGCAGTCATGGATGTTCTTTCTGGATATTTGAATAAGACTCCAAAAGTTTAGGTGAGCTGATACACACTATGGTTCTTTTTTGCTTCTAATTCTTGCCCATTTTTTTCAAAAAAAAAATTGAATCTTAATGAATGTTCTAGCTAGGATGAGGCTGGGTAAGTTATAGTATGAGCTGGTGTACCATATAGTATATGATTTTGGTTAATTGATTTTGGTTTGAAAGTGGATTGGCAATATAGTATATGATTTTGTTACTTGGTTAACGAAYCCTTGATAATTTTGCAAAAAGCAAGTAACCAAAATATATTTCCTTGGTCCTTTTTGTTTGTAGTTTACGGTTTATATGGAAAGAAGTAGCTAGTGGTGAGTCTAAAACAATAAAAGAAGAAAAGAAAGAAGGTAGTATAAGAAATTGTGAATTGAAGCTCTGAATTTAAGTGGGTGGGATCAGTGGAAAGCACGCAGTAGACGAGCAAAGATATTGGTTTTTCAAGTGTGAACTAACAARCATATATATAGCTCATATAACTCGTATGTGATAGTGCGAGTGTGTGTTAGTGTGTATGGTTGTAATGATTTACAGTAGATGCTTAGCTTCTGTTTTTTACTTTGCCTGTAAAAGACAGAAGCTAAGCATGAATGAAGAGTAATACTATATATAATCCATGGATGTATGTATCTTAGCTTCTAATTGTTAATACTTGGCTATTAAGAAATAAGAATACATAGTGATTGATATATAGCTGCAGTATTCTGGTATGTATAAGGAGTGAGTGAGAGAATAAAGGAATAATGATGTAAGTAGGGAGGATTGGAGGAATACCAGATTACCGGAGTAAAATAGTGTCGCACTTGCACTTTAAGGAGGTGGAGATTTATAACTTAACTTACTAATATCATAATATGCAGATCATAACATACAGGCAGCAGAAACTTTGTCAAAACTCAAAAGTACGAAGTCATCAACAAATAWAGAAAGATGCTCAAGTTTCTGAAATTTTGGCCATAAGAATGGCTCTGTACTTCATGTGCCCTTTGTGYACCTCTGTTATCCTAATCTCTGATTAACATGATAAATGATTGCAGGGAGCTACTCCATCAACATAGAGGAGTCCACCTTAGCTACAAGAGAAGGACCGGGAACCTAGCGGCTGACATTTTGGCATAATCTCAATTAGCGTTTGTTTGGCACTGAAAGTAGTGCAGCTACTGCCATGAATGCTTCTGGTATGGCTCAACTGTAATTTTTGGTTTGTGGGCTTGGTGTATTTGTACACCAGGCAAACTTTGTAACGTTTTACTGGTTATCAAATATCAATCGTACGTATGTATGGTACGGCGAAGTTTCCATTTTGATCCCCTTCCTATAATTATGTACTGTGGTTGTCAATACATTATTGCATGTATACTTGGAATTGAGGTTGTATTGTTAGTAATGGACTAACAATACAACCTCAATAAGAACATGCTACATTATTCTTCCACTTCAACTCTCAAATCTCAATTACAATACTACTTTCTTCAACAATCATTTTTTGTACAGTATGTGTTAATATTAATTAGCTGCTTATATAATACAGTAAGTTTTAATAACTACTCCCTCCGTAAGACCGTAACAAATTAACTGCAGTGATTTGACRTAAAGTGYAGACGAAAAATGTCCAATCGTTGCAGTTAATGTGTTACAAAGGGAGTAATTACTTAGTTTAGAAAATGGRCAYTCACAGCTTTTGTCTCCTATGTTACACGTGACTCGGGAATATAATCTCACCTTCTACGTATTTGTTATGAGCCGAGAAAGAAATTGAAACAAGTAACAAACCTCACAAACTCGTTGTRTCACCATTTCATTAGGAGTATAAAGTGAATTTTTGCTCGTTGTATCACACGTCCGAATGTTATGGGTATGACCATATGAATCCATGCTCGAATCCCCTACCTCTCTAAACAAACACCACACTTTAACCTAGACGGCTAGACCCACTCCTCTTAGCTTGCCCCTTGAAAAAACCTTCCCTCGTTAATTAGGATTATCGTCCTGAACAAACTAACTTCTTAGCTCTTTTGGGTTCTATACACCGCTATTGCTCTTTTTAAATTTCAATTTTTTGTGTAGCCATTGTCTAACAAATGTATGGAAGTAGAATTTACTTTTAAACAAAAGTGAAGAAATTTAATTTCACAATCAATCCGATTTTTATATGTAACATAAACTTAAACAAAACTTAAAAAGATGTATATCTACACATACGCAGTGTAGTAGATCTTTCCCTTTACAAATTAAGAAGTCTCTGATGTTCTTTTCTTCAACAAGATGGAGGCATAGAACTGATGAAGAAGGGCTCGTTTCGGCTTACTCCTGCTAGTAGCCTATCTCTGCAGTCCTGCAGATCAGGTCCGGTGCGAAACTACTAAACCTCATGCCTTGTAACTATTATATCAATAGAGTAGTTCTTTCCTGGAATCTCAGCAGAAGACTGCCCATCACTAACAAACTCTGCACTACCTTGTAAACAATCAACATCAGCAGCAGCTGGCTGAGAATCATCAACCTTTAAATCTGCTATTATAATTAGGGAGCACTTTCTTGGCACAGAAACACGAGATTTTGACAGCGGTAAATAACCATCGTTTTCGAGGTCATATACAGGATCATCTGAACCTCTCTCAAACAGAAAACTCTGATAGTATTTCTGGTCATACGAGGTTGAGTAATCGTGGTTACTATACCGAGCAACAAGACTCCCATAGAACTTGGCAGGCGGTAGATTTTCAAATTTACATGTTTTTTCTAGGTTCCATAATTTTTTATCATTTTTTTATATAATATATTTCACATGAATTTTATAAACGAAAAAACCCGACAACAATATTTTTTCTAAAAAGAGTGCAACTCATGTAGCGTGCTTGACTGCTTGTACATTATACGAATTTTGTGGAACTGATTCAACTGAATATTAATCAAGAATTGACTGTCCAAAAACAATACCATCAAGCTGTAAACTACAAAAATTTTAAGAGAAAAAAAGGTAGAGCTAATGGTGCTTGTGGATTGTGGAGATTAGCTAAAGTATAGCAACATTGTGAAGGGGCTTGGGGAGTTAGACCTGTACATTTTTGCATTTGGATGCCGAAARTTAATACACCATGAAGTAATCTCGGATTGTTTTTTTCTTCAATGAAGACGGAGGACATAGAACTGAAGAAGGGCTCCTCACTGCAGATTCAGGAGTTTTATCAAARGCCTCYTTCAGGTTTACTCCTGCCAGTATCCTATCTCTGCGGATCAGGTTTGGTGTAGCCTCGGGTGTCTTCAATTCAACCATGCTTTGGTCTTGTATTGTTGTTACTGCTTCTTTATGACTTGAACTACATGGGCTCTCCTTAGGCAGAGATAGCTCTTTGCTGTCAGTTCTGGGAACTGCCATCACTCTTCTCCGAATGGCAGTTGTTCTTCTTGGTAATAGACAGCTTCTGTTTTGGATATTCCAAAATCGGACCTAGGGGAAAAGGAGGAGGAATTAGTAAGAAATTGCAGAGGATATATGCAGGTAAAATTAAGATGTTATCACTTACTGTGTAATCATCTGAAGCAGTAGCAATCTTCCCTGGCTCTTGTGGGCACCTGGGGCAAATAATCGAAAACACATATGAGTTTCGATTTGTTTGGCATTAAAGCTGTAGTTTTGAAAAACTTCTACTGTACATGTTAAAAGGCATACCAATCAACTGCAGTGACTTCTTTTTCATGGCTTGTCAAASAGATGGGATCTTGATGAGGATRGTCTACCTGTTTGCAACAGATACTTATTGAGCAAATTACCTTWTGAAAAAAGGGTAAATCTAAGATATCATTAGTTTGTGTTTAAGTTGAAAAGCGAGTTCAAACCTGCCATATATAGGCATTTCCATCTGATGATCCACTCAATATGTGAGACGCATCTGGGCTGATAGCAGACTGCAGTCAAACACAACCMTAACCATATTAGAGAAACSCCATGCCATCGATGTGTATGGTCTTATGTCTTTGAACCTCAAYACTATGAATGGTTTACCTTGATAAAAAAAGATCCAATTTGGCAACCTGAGAAGGAGCTGATAGGACCTTTTTCCGGTTGCAGAACATTATACAGYTATATACTGAAACAGGGCAAAGAGACYAATWAGATTTAGGAAATATCAAAGCATAACCTGGCATTTAGCTTAGTAAATTCATACATACCTATTATCTGTACATGATGCAGAAAGCATTACTCCACTGAGATCTTGGGATAGACTAGTTATTCCGTGTTGTCTCCCTTTCTGTAAAAATATCAAATTACTATTTAGATGAATTTCAGGTCTTACTGAGTGATGTGATGATATCAGGAATTAATTTTCTGATTTCTGGTGCTAAAATTCAAGACAGAAAACAATGTACTGACCGTCTCTGTCGTAGATTCGTCTGGAGGACAAGCTTGAGCTGCTGGAACTCGAAGATTTCTTGTGTCCCACAACTTTACAACACTGAATTGGAATCAATATAAACATTGTCATTCAAACTGTTTGAAACTCTTATGAATAACAAGAACAGGTATTTTTGCTAGTAGCCTTTGAAGTACCTGTCTACTGCTCCTGCTGTGGCAATAGAAACTTCGTCTTTGAGATAAAGAACTGATGTTACAGTCATCGAAGCTGCCTGAAAGCGTGACTATTGATAAGCACCAAGCAGCATAATGAATGTAATGTATTTTGCTAAATGCAAAGTATAGTACACACCTTTCCCTTCATGAATCGCTTTCGTTTAGCTGAGGTATGAGCTCCATTAACTTGCTGGTTGGGCCTATAACATACAAAGAAACCACTTTATTAGATAACATCTTCTGAAGTAGAGACAAAGATTCAGATAAATGGAGTCATCTACTTACGCTATCCAATTTCTCCTTTGCTGATCATTACACCTCAAGTCCCATAGCGCAAAGGACCCATCTCTTGAACCAGATACAACAAGATCTGTTGGGTWGTACAGAAAACATCAGAAGCAAATATTAACAAATGTACACAATCTAACAACATTAAACTATTGAGACTCCGGAGCAAAAGAGTCATATTCTCACCAGGATTTGTTGGATGGCAAGATACAGATTTAACACTGCCCACGTGACCTCTCAATGTTCCATAGCATTTCTTCTGTTCAACATCCCATAACTTAATCTGCCACGGAAAAACGATAAGAACAGTGAGCAATCTCTGATCAAAACAGCCTGCTTCTCTTTCATATTACTGAGCTCTGCATATGCAACTACTGCAAGCACTCAATTTCTTTCATCACWATTAAATGGCTAGTTCATTTGAACAATATGTGGCTATGTGCAAACAAGCCAAGAGTTCACATTGTGCAGTGATCAGTTATATATAAATAGGGAGACAATAAATCATTGCTTCGACTCATTTATAGCAAGTAGCAACCTAATTTTCTTATAGTATCACAGTTCATTCATATTWCCGAGCTCTACATATGCAACTAATGCAAGCATTCAATTTCTTTCATCACCAACAATGGCTAGTTCATTCGAACAATATGTGCAAACAAGCCAAGAGTTCGCAATGTGCAGTGATCAGGTATATATAAATGGGCAGKCAACAAATTATTGCCTCAACCCAGTTTATAGCAACCTAATTTTCTTGTAGTATCATTGTTCATCAAAACATATTCATCACACAAAGCATCTAATAAACACCTATTCTGCCAATCATGAACACCAAATATTGCAAATAAATTGTGCTATAAAGTACAAGTAGCTTACACTGTGGTCAGCAGAAGCTGTTAGAATACTTTTATCCTCCTGAAATTAAAAATAGCATTGTGTTAAAGGTTAACTGTTCATTTTCTTGAACATAGCATATTSTCATACTAATCATATGACATAAGAGCAAAAAAAATGTGTTCACCTTAGTCCAACATAGATCATAAACAGAATTATCATGTGCAACCCAACTCGAAACAATCGATTTCTCTGCATCAATCAGAAGAACACAAATAATTAAACATCATCAATTCATCATAGGGGTTCACTTATAAGGACCCCAAGTCAATTTCAAGCAATTAAGTCAGTGACAAAGGGTTTGTGGTCTAAAAACCTGCATTTTCTTCAAGGGTTGCGGAAGGACCGAGCTTCGATCGAGTATTAATTAAGTTCACATAACCTTCTTCATCAGTAACACCCAAGATATGGGCATTTCTAATTGTCTGCAAAATTACCAAATTAACTAAGACTAATTTTCAGATAATGAACACTTCCAATAAAAATCAACAACCCCCAAATATGAGCAATTTTAACCAATTGAGATGAACAGCTAATAGTTGTCAAGAGTWCAGTAACACCCAGAAATCAACATTGTTAATAACCATCAAAAATCAATTACCACTCTCAAATCTCAAAAAACGAGCAAACAAAGCATACCCGGAATAAAATCAACAAAGCCCAATTAAAAATCACCCAAAAATTGCATTAAAAACGCGAAATAAGATCCGATTGAGATACCTTTGCAAAAGAGACAGCTAAAGGAGGAGTAGGAGCGCCGTGATGCGAAGTGGAGACACCTCTGCTGCAGCTAGGCTCGTCACCTCTTTCGTCTAATGAAGCGCTGAATGTAAACAACGGTCMCTTTCTTCCTGKAAAAATCGATACAATACAYCGTAAAATTCATCGCATTCTTTCGATTAAATCCCAGAAAATAAAAGATGGGATTGAAGGAGGGAGGTAGTACCTTTGAACCCATGAAGCTCTCTTGAACTGATGTCGTGGAGGATTGAACGGGAGTTGAAGATCTCCATTGAAGAAGATGAAGGTTGAAGGTATTTTGGGGGGAGAAATTAGGAGTGAGAAATGGAGGAGAGTGAGAGAGAGAGAGATTTGGCTTGGGAGTGTTTTTTAAGATTGTTTTTGTTTTGGTGGGCGGGGTGAAGGAGGGAGGAGTGGCGGGAATTGTTTTGAAAATTTGACATTTTTTGTGGGTTGCGCCAAGTAAGTCGGTGGGTGTTTTCGTAACTTTGCAATTCAATATTTGTGTTGCGAGTTGAATTCCTTGGGAGATTGAAGTAACTAAAAATAGGCACGGCTTTGYACAARTAAAAATATTCAATTTTGTTTGAAAGCTCAGCCTAGTTAGCAAATCTTTTTTGGGGGGTGGGTTTGAGCAAAACTTTTGATATATAATCCCGATCTGAATCGCCTAGTTGATCACCTCTAACCTCGCCCGTTGCTTTGAACCAATCCCACCGAACTTTGATTGTTTACTACGAGCTAGTGAACTCATTCTATGAGTCCGCTAGGCGGGGCATTAAATGGCAAAATTGCAAAATAGCACCGGGTCTTATGCAAAAAAATATTTTTTGAAAAAATGTAGGAGAACACTTGATAAATGAACTTTTCATTATTGACTTGAAAAAAAATTGCTTACAACTTGATAAAATTTTGATAAGACTTGAGAATTTAGCCACGTAAATTTTACCTATCCTAGTAGACTCTTTGCCAATAACGCTTAGGTGTTCAGACTTCCTCCAACCCAACTGTCAAAATTAGAGATGAGCAAATAACGCTTAGGTTCAACCCAACCCTGACGTTTTTGGCCCGACTTACCATGGAAGCTCAATTCACTCTTACGTCCTGTTCATTTTTTTTCTTTTCGACTCGATTAGGCTTGAGAGCCAAAAAATACACCAAATCGGGTCCTTTTTTTATCTGCTCGGTCTAAACTATCCAACCCAAATACCTCTTATTTTTGACCTACCCCAAACCCTTACTTGCTAACCTCTAATCAAAAATATTGAAATTTAATATATATTATATATATATAAATATATATATATATATATATATATATACATCCATATCCATACAATATAAAAAGAATGCAAAGGTTCATTGTCCACATGAACAGGGAAATAGTGCCAAGGGCCCCCCAATTTGCCACATCAGCACAACCCAATTCCAAAGTAGCACCAGAAGCCCACACCAGAACAACCGTACAAGCCCACAACAGATGAACAACCCCGAAAGCCCACATCCTAAACCCCCAAGAGCCCACTCTCTCATAAACCTGCTTCCACATCACCCTCTCCCACATCCCAATCTCCTAACACGACATCATTGAACCACCTTCCGCCTCATTCACTCTCTTGCATTCTCCTTCCACGAACCTCAGCCCTCCGTGTACTACCCTTCTCCTCTTCTTTCTTTGCCGAGCTCAAAATGCACCCTTCTTCCTCTTCCTTTCTTTTCACTCCTCAAAAAAATCACTCCTGCTCCATCTTCTTAGTTGGCCTTCGATCGAGCCAAGGTATTTTTCTAAGCTTAAGGTTTTTGAAACATTGTTGGTCTTCGAGTTTGGTTGTTTTGTTGAATTTCGTTTGGGGCTTGGGTTCCAAATTTGGGTGGTTGATTTAGGTATTTGAATTTGTTAGGTTCAATTAGGGTTTATCTTCCTTTTTCCTAAGTTTTCAGCATATATTTTGGTGTTTAATTCGGAGAGTAGTGGATGATTGTGTGTTTGATTTTTCAAGGTTTAATTTCAAATTTTCGAAAATTTCGGAGAGTAGTCGACCACCATTTGTTTGGTTTTCGATCTTCAATTGACTTCAAGCTTTCTCTTTATCATTTTCATATTATTAATGCTACTAATAATCTGTTGTTTTTTTGGATGCTTGATTAGGGTTTAAGCTTCGTAAGTTATCAATAGATGCAATATTGGGGTTTATGCTCTAATAAAACATTGAATTACATAAACCCTATATAGCAGTGAAGAGATGGGAAGAAGCAACCGTCCGTTATGATGACTGACATCAAAAGAGGTGATTTTTTTATTGATTTTTTGTTTTGATTTTGTCTTAATTCTAGGTTTTTTGTTGGGGAATGATATTGGTTATGTTGAGTAAATTAATTTTCTAATACACATCGAATAAAATTCAACCCCCATTTCATTCATTCATTCATTCTTCTTTTTTTGGTCAAATTTCAGGGAGGAATTTCACTCTTGCTATCTCAGTTCTCTATTCTATCTCCTCTCCCCTTATCTCCTTTCTTCATTCAATCTGTATTACTTCTTCTCTTAAGCTTTGATTTTCCAATAAAAAGATTTGATCTTTTTAAGTGGGGTTTTGAAATTTTGGGTTTTAGATGAGGAAAAAAGGAAAAAATGGGAGTTGCTTGTTCAGTTGGAGCCATGGGAGGTAGAATTAGTTCAGAAGAATTGGAGTAGAGATTGGAGGAGAAGACCAAAACTAACAACAGCAGCATCATCAACAGTAAGTTGAAGAGGATTAAAAGTTTTGGCAATTTGAAGAAGAAGAAAATTCCAAATACTCTGATGATGATCCTTTTTTCTGCTTCACCTCAGCCTTTTTTTCTGGTGAATTGGTATTTCCAGTGAAAAGGTATTTTCTTTTTCCAATTTCCTTTTTGTATCATATGGTTTTTATTTTTAGTTTGGTGCTTAATTTCATTGATTTTGATATTGCCTGTATTTTACGGGGTTCCTTTGTGAAAAATTACAAGATTTATGTAGGTGATTGCACTATTGTAAAATATTGGAGCATGATATTTATAATTTATTTAAAATAGGAAGGGGTAATATAGGGATTTAATGGGTGTTAAATTTAGACTAATAAAATCAAGAAAGAGAGAGAGATGAATTGGTTTAGGATGTGTGCACGTGAAGGTCTACTTAAGTGCAAGGAACTTGATTTTGTCATCAATTTGTTTTTGTTTGAACTTTACAGTGAGAAAATGTACTTTGATGGGGGACATGATTAGTGAGGCCTTTAATTTCAAGTTCTTATCTTTCTTTTTTCTTTATTGTTTCAGGGTGTTGCAAGAAGTGATGGTATGTTTTTCTCTCATTGCTTCCTATAATCTTTACTGCCAAATTAGATATGTTTTTCACATGTCAAAGTCAAGTATCTAAATAGTATTGCCTCTGTATGGCTTTTCCACTGGTTAATGTGTTGTGGAGTAAGTTGTTAGGATTGAGGGTATAACAATAATTAGGGTTGTTAATCGGGACTGGTATTGTCTTTAGGGTTTTTGCCATTTTCTTCTTTTGGATTGTGCGAGACTCCAACCTCCAATGCAGTAGGAAGTCGAACACAAACAACAAAAATCCCATACAATATAAAAGTTTACACCAAAAATGTTCACAAAATGAACAAAGTGGGAGAAATGAACAGCTTGTGATTTTAAGTTTGTCACGTTAAATCGACAATTTATGTTACAGTTTGTGATTTAGAATTTGACTGATTTTGGGTTTATAAATGCAGCATTTATGTCCAAGCATGATAGCAGAATTAGATGTGTTGTGATTTAGGTTTTCTGATTAGTAAACCATTGGAGTTCAATCGATTGAAGTTTATTTTGATTAGCTCTTGACAAATCAGCCTAATTTAAAGTTTCAGGTCTATTTGTAGTAGTTGACATCTGTATAGTTCAGTTGCCAATTTTCCTTCACTTTTAATTTCCTTTTTGAATTTGTGTGATTTAGGATTTTTTGAACATGTGTTTGAGCTCTGTCATGGATAAGTAATGGCATTGTTATGTTGTGAATTTATTCGATTTGTGTTTGTCATAGCAGTTTAGCAGAAACCTGCTTAGTAGTATATAATTACAGTTTTATGTTAATCATTTATTTTTCAGATCTAATATATATCTGTAATAGAACAGTTGAGCTGAAAATTTCATTATCACTTATAAATATACTTGTATATTGCAACTTGAAATCTTTGGATTTGCTGAATATATTATCTATTTTTGCCACAACTTGAGGAGTTGAATATATGTTATCTCTTTTTGCAAGTGAATATATTCAATTAGCGTAAGTGTCATTTTTGTTTCCCCCCCCCCCTTATTTTCTACAGCAAAGAACAAGAGATGACGTTGATGACTTTGGGAAAAAGCGGAAGAAATTGTAGGTAATGAAATTGCTTATCTTGTTTTTAATTGTCTCTCCTCGACTTTCTCAAACTATTTATGATGTGAGTTATTGTACTAGAATATGAGCATGAATGTGACAAGGGCTAATCACCATGTTCTTATTATTCATTTGTTTCGATTTTTTATTTGACATAATTCTTTCAGCTTTATATGATGGACTTATTAGGGTTCATGATCCTACTTTCCAAGACTCTTTCACCGGCATTTTTACGGCCTCAAACTTACAGAAACGTTGGTACAGGTCTGTATCTCTCATTTATCTATGAATATATACACTATGATGATTAATGAGCATGAGGTTCTTGATAGGTGACAAATGAGTTGTTAAATTGGTTTTAAGTCGGGTCCATTCAATCCAAGTTGCCTTGTCTGTTTTAAATTAAACTCAGAGTTGACGTATTTTTAAGTCTCTTCTAGATTTAGACATGAATCACTTGATAGTTATGTCGGGTACAAATGTGCAATGCGTACAAATGGTCTATTCTGCAGTCTAGCTAACAATGCTAATTATGTCAACATGTTCAATGTTATTAAGCAACTTTTTATATTGGAATTAGATTATCAAGTCATTAACATCATAAGCGAAAAGATTCTAAATTTTGATATTGCAGCGCTTGGGAACCATGACTACAAAGGAGATGTTCTTGCACACTTGAATGGTTGAGCTTGGTATTAGGAAACGAGACAGCAAGTGGATTTCCTTAAGATCTTAAATCGCAACATCAGGTAATGACACCATTATACTCTTGGCCTTTTTTTAAATAAATGCCTCAATTAATAAATTATCAAACATTTACTCAACGACGAATTAATTATCAAGGATTGGACAGAGTGATCCAATCTCACAATTTCATTGGCTTGATTATCAGTTAGTACTTAGTAGGTGTTTAGTTACATATTCTTATTAGCATTGGTTGTGCTAATAAAAATGATGATTGATCCATTATTCTTTGCATTGTCACCTTTCTCCTATGTATTTGTTGGATTTCATTTAAGTTCTTGGTCCTAGCAAAAAATTATTTCTTTGGGTTACTTTTTGGACCTAGAAAAAACTCGACATCGCTGTCTGGTGGTGTACTATGTCCATCAAAATAGGGTGAGAACTGAGAAGGAAGGGCTTCTTAGTTTAGACTTTAGATATGTCATTTTTTTGCCTTTTAATATCGCTGACTTTGTTCTTGACTTGTATAATTTGGCATTATCATGACTCTGAGTATCCTATTTATACGTCATCTCATTTTAGTTCCCTAAATTATGAAGCATGATATTTTTTCACTACTTTTGATCATTGTCTTTCTGTATTTTATTCTCTCAATTATTAACTTTATTTTTCGTTATTGATTTTGTTAATTCTCTCTTCATGTTAATTTCGTTACCCTGATATTTGTTTCATAATTTGATCTCAGGATTTGATGTGTGGAATTAAGGGCATTTGACACTATTTTACTTGAAAATCATGGAGCTTAAAAATGGACCTCAAAGATGAAGTTGAAGTTTTGAATGATATGGATTATTGTGGTATTTAGGTATTATAAACTGATTTACGGGTGGATATTTATACTAAAATGATCGTTTGGAACTATAGTTGACAAAGCTGATTGAGCACCTTAACCTTAAATGACTTTGTATTAATTTTTTGGTCAAGAAATCATACTCTCAGTTTGTATGTTATCCTATATCAAATTCTTTTGTTATTATGTGACATGTTTTCATGCTTCATCAATCCCTTGTAGAAGTAGATTTGCATTTTACAAACGTCTGGGGCACCGCACGCATCCGACGCGGTGCAACGCTAGTATATATATATATATATATATATATATATATATATATATATATATATATTATATATATATATAAGACACACACCACACACACACAACAAAGTAGTCATGTACTCCCTCTTTGGTTTTTAGTATTTCCATTCTAATTTGACACAGTGTTTAAAGTTGACCAAGTTAGTAAAAGAAATTGAGTAAATTAGGTAAAGAGGTGAGTAAGTGAGATAAAAGAGTTGAGTAAGTCAGGTAAAAACATATTTATTAAAATCACAGAGTTAAATCTTACAATTTGTGATTCAAATTTAGTCAATGATTATAATGTTTACTATTTTGATCGATCCTATACATTTTTCATAGCTAGCGAAAACCATAAAAATTTATATCATGGACACAAGACTTATACGGAGTAATAGATATATAGTTAATTAATACTTATGTAGTGAATAAACAACTCATTCAACATTTAATTGTTTTTTTTAACTTATAAAATCGATCAACTCTATCAATAAAATTGAGTATGACATTTGATTATCGATGTTTGTAGAATCTTACGATTTTACGATCTGATTTTAAAGATTCGTTCGGATTCAATTTACAATCCCGATTTCAATAGCATTGAGTAAAATAGTTAAGTAGTTAGATACGAGATTAAATGAGTGGGTGATTTTTTATTATATAAAAATGTAACTAAAGTTGGATTTATAGAAATTGTAATTAATGTTGAAATTAGTTAAGAGTAATTCATTATTGTGAGTAAAATAAATAAGTAATAAGTAAAATAGTTATTTTAAAATTAGTTTGGAACAACTATTTAAGCACACATGTCTAAGCACACATCGAATGCGTATAAAAGCTAGTGGGAGATACATCAAGGGGAGTAAAAGAATCGACTGAATTGTTAAACGAAATCGCAAACGACGACTTCAAATAAATCGCAATTTTGTGTGAACTTTCAATAATTCCCTTGGCAAAAAAAAAAAAAAAACCAGTACCTACCGCCGACCGTCAGCTCAACCACCTAACAATTGACCACGATCGAGCCAACTTCGTCGTCCACACAAAGTCGCAATTTTTTTTGGTCTATGGTGGCCTCGCCTAAAACAAGCGAGCTAGCCCGTGGTTGGCTCACCTAGCTTGGGCGAGAGACCTCTTAAAAAATTTTGTGATTTTGTGCTGTTGGGTGACGACGGAGTTGGCTTGGTGGTGGTCGGTGTTAGGGTGGTTTAGCTTGGTGGTGGTGGGTTTGTTTTTTTAGCCAAGTGTATTATTGGAAGTTCACACGAAATTATGACTTTATTCTAAGTCGTTTTGCGACTTCGTTTAGCATTCCCCAAGAATAGAAAGTAAATGTGTCATTTCTTTGAATCAAAGGAATGATTTTCCTTTTCATATAATATTTTTTGGATAGATATATTTGTACTTTTTTAATTAGTTTCTACGGAATTGGTTTGTAAGTGTCGTTGCTTCCTACTGCCAAAAAAAACTAGGAAATGATTTTCTTCAATCATCAAAAAAACAAAGGAAAACGGATGATGATGAATTCCAAAACAAAGATAACCTTAATTTAATACTTGCCTAAAGAAAAAGCGTCCTAATTTTAAAAAACAAAGCATAAAAAAATGATAAAAAGCTACTTTATCCTAAATAATTTAACAACTTATTATTTTTCTCTAAAAAAATTAACAATTTTATTATTGTTATCTTTCTTATACCATCCATTAATCACATTTTTTTCACTCAAAACACAAGTCATCATGAAATTAAAAATTGAGTACCACAACTTAAAAAGTATCAAAAAATACTTCATACGTACAAACTAAGACATTTTTATTAAATGTAACATGTTTTTTTTCAATTTATTTTACGAACGAAGTACAAAATTATTTCATCCTCAAGAAATTGAACAACTTCAATCGTTACCTTTTTCATATAACCCATTACCCAAATATTCACTCCAAACCCAATTCACGAAATTGTTTCTAGACTATTAAAAAGAAGATCTAGGTTTAACTATAAAACTAGTTTTTATGTGCATCGATGCGTGCGTAAGCTTATGAAAATTGTATTTCATCATTAAAAAATAATTATAAAGTATGTATCAAAATAAAATGTTTATACTCCGTTGCAAATTAGTTATTTTTGTAGCCCTTACCTCGCGAACAGTGAGATTTGTAGATGCGGAGGTAAGGAGGCGAAACTCGCAATGCTACTCAGGATGTTTCCTCGTAGATGGCTTCGACCTGCAAAAAGGAAAATAATCCTTATAGGATTATCTCCTTTCCGATGCTTAAGTAAGTATATATGAAGAAGGGGTAAATAAATAATTAAGTGAAGATTAAGAGCTTTAACCGTGAGATTAGTGTCTTGTCAATGATATTACGCAATGATTATCACATTCCCCATGAGGGATATTTATAGAACCTTGGGATGATCCCTTGGCCAATCATATTGTACCAAGTGTCACAATCCTAGCTTTTTAGGGAGAATTTCCCTTCCCCACGTAGGGTAAAGATTACATCATCTTTATTTATTAGTAGTCATTTTAGACATTAGCCATAAGTAGTACGTAACCCACTTAGCCTGTTAGTAAGTCGAGGCCACGCACTTCTTAGACGTCTCGTATGGAGTGCACGTAACTTCAAAGTTTAGGGATTTAGCCACATCAGTAATACAATTTTACTGAATTGTAATTTTTTTTAAAAAAAAAATATGACTTGAAATTCAAAATAAAACCATTAGTATTTCAATTCATTGTTTAAAGCTTTTCACTAATTAAGTTACATAATAAATGCATTTTCATTTTTAATTACATAATTAGCAAAAGGGTAATTTAGACTATTAATTCATATTTTTTTTTTCAAAATTCATTAAGGTATAAAAAAGACTTTTAAGAGGGGACACCATCTTCATCCCCTTCCTTATACTCCGTAGTAGTTTTTTGTGCACGCGATGCGTGCCTAACTAAAAACTCCACAAAAAATATTGTTCTGTATTTAAACCGTTCATTCTTTGATTTCACTATAATTGATTTGAAAATTGTGTTAGTTTTCAATTATACGTTTCTCTTTTTAGTTTCTACCATATATGTTTTTTGTGGTATTAATTTTGTATTTATTTGGTAATTTTAAACTTTTTTAAATGCAAATTTTAAAATTGGAAAATAATTATTGAAAAAACATTGAATGTGTTTTTTATATTATTAGAGGGTAATTAAGTCATTTTAGAGGGGACACCATTGCTCCCCTTGGCTTATATATTAGAGATAATAAAGATCAATCATCAATAACTATACTAGTCTACTTGCTTGTGTGTTCTGGGGGAGTATGATGTTGAATTAGCGGAAGCCATGACTCTCCGCCATGGGTTAAAGATTGCGTGGGAGATGGATTGCGGAAGTTGGTGGTGGAGACCGATTGCTTATCCCTTTATAACAAGTTGAAAGTTTGAAACAACCTATTGCCTCTGCTTCTCTATCGGCTTAGTTCTCAAGGATATTTTTATGTTGGCTTCTTATTGTACTTCTGTTGTTTTTTCTTTTGTAAAAAAGGGGGTAACAAGTTGCTCATGGTTTAGCTCATTTGAGTTATTCCTTGGATGGCTTAGAGTTTGGTTAGAGGAAGTTCCTTTGGAGGTAACTCGTTGATTGTTTCGGATTGTGCTTAATAATATCCCCTTTTCTCGTCAAAAAAAAAATCAATAACTATACTAAAACGCAGTCGAGTCTCACTTTATATCTGACACGTGTCGTTTTGCCTGTTCACTATTTCCCGCCCATTTTCGCCATGCTATATTTTCGGAATTAATATATTTTGTACTATAAAATATTTTGAAATTATAAATTTATACTATTTTTAGAAATTCAACTAACTATATTTTTCCTGAAATATTTTGAAAATATCCTTATAATATCATTTGCATGACCTTGCAAAATATTCTAAATGTGTTATGAATTTGCAAATTAATCTATCTATCTATATTCTATACTATGAGAACAAGCGGATCAACGTAGGGTTGACATTTGTCACTCTTGATTCGCTGTCTTATAGTATAATATAATATTTTTATTAAGATTATTAAATTATTAATTAACATATCAAATCTTTACTAACAAACGGGTGACATAGTATGTGAAGAAAATCAGTATGTATTCTTGCCATAAAACACTAGAAAATGAAAATAACAATCAGGATATATTCTTGACATATTATAAAATCGATATATATTCTTGCCATATTATAAAACAATGGAGAAAAAAATAGTGTTGCCATATTATATCAATATTATATTGTTTTGTTATATCAATACAATCGTATATAACAATCGTACGAGCATTATAACAATCGGATATATTCTTGGCAAAGTTGACAGAATAGGATCAATTACTATTTATGAATGATCTAATGTAACTACACGCATTGCTATAATTTAACAATATTTAATGCATTGCTATAATATGGGTATCAAAGACTTCAAATAGCGAGTTGTGGTGCGATTATACTCTTATTTAGTATAGTACGTGATGTGGCACTGAAAATTCTTGCCCACGTGTCCTTCAAATATTGGGTCAAAATGATCCACGTGGCAAACGCCACCGTTTTTATTAATCCGAACCAAAACGGGACGGAGAACCAACATTTCTACACTGAAACAGTAGTAAGGAATGCTCGGAAGCATGGATGAATGACAAGTGTCACCCATCCAAGTGGTTCCTTGGTTTTTGAGGGATTACCTATAAATACCCCGAAAAACCAAGGAAAACACACAYAATTTTCATAGCATTWATTGCATAACCTCCAACTACTTTCTCTCTCTAGCTTGACACTTTTTATTCCCTAAACTCCATACTTACTTAAGCATCGGAGGGGAGATAATCCGAATTGAATTATTCTCCTTTGTGCAGGTGTCAGGCCCTCAAGTTTTCTGAGCCAGGAGGTCAAGGAAAGCTAGGAACCAGTTCACGTGCAATAAAAGGTCAGCTCTCCCGAGGTAGCATTGACGGGAAGCCTCCACCTCTCTCAACCCAAAAGCTGAGGAAATATTGTAGTCAAGCCACGTCATCAACCAAATTCCTTGCTACAACAGTACGTATATATGATTTGTAGTTCATTTTTAAAAATTGAAATACAAATTATTTTGTTTTATATTAATCTATATATATAACTATGTATTAAAAAAATAAGCAGAACATCATCAGAACCTAAATACTAGTAAAAAAAATTAAAAAATGGAACTTAATATCATTATCTTTCTACTAATTGTGCAATTTAATTAATTTAAACAATTTATTACACATTTTATTGTAAAAATACATTATAAAAATATTTAGGGAAATTCCCAATGGTAGGGTTGAGGTTTCGCAGATTCTCAGTGGTAGTGTGGTGTTTTTTTTAATCCYAATGGTAATATTGAAGTTTGTTAAGATTCCCAACCGTGATGATATTGCGGAATATTCCGTTAAATGGGTGTTAAATATTAACCATGGTTTGACTCTTTACCCCCATTTAACCATTTTCATTCCCCTCACCTTAAGCACCTCACCACTCCAAACAACACCACCAACTGCCANAAAAAGGAAAATAATCCTTATAGGATTATCTCCTTTCCGATGCTTAAGTAAGTATATATGTAAGAAGGGGTAAATAAATAATTAAGTGAAGATTAAGAGCTTTAACCGTGAGATTAGTGTCTTGTCAATGATATTACGCAATGATTATCACATTCCCATGAGGGGATATTTATAGAACCTTGGGATGATCACTTGGCCAATCATATTGTACCAAGTGTCACAATCCTAGGCTTTTTAGGGAGAATTTCCCTTCCCCACGTAGGGTGTAGATTACATCGTCTTTATTATAGTAGTCATTTTAGACATTAGCCATAAGTAGTACGTAACCCCCTTAGCCTGTTAGTAAGTCGAGGCCACGCACTTCTTAGGCATCTCGTATGGAGTGCACGTAACTTCAAAGTCTAGGGATTTAGCCACATCAGTAATACAATTTTACTGAATTGTAACTTTTTTTTTAAAAAAAAATATGACTTGAAATTCAAAATAAAACCATTAGTACTTCAATTCATTTTTTAAAGCTTTTCACTAATTAAGTTACATAATAAATGCAATTTTCATTTTTAATTACATAATTAGCAAAAGGGTAATTTAGACATATTAATTCATATTTTTTTCAAAATTCATTAAGGTATAAAAGACTTTTAAGAGGGGGACACCATCTTCATCCCCCTTCCCTTATACTCCGTAGTAGTTTTTTGTGCACGCGATGCGTGCCTAACTAAAACTCSAACAAAAAAATATTGTTCTGTATTTAAACMRTTCATTCTTTGATTTCACTATAATTGATTTGAAAATTGTGTTAGTTTTCAATTATACGTTTCTCTTTTTAGTTTCTACCATATATGTTTTATGTGGTAATTAATTTTGTATTTATTTGGTAATTTTAAACTTTTTTAAATGCAAATTTTAAAATTGGAAATAATTAATTGAGAAACATTGATTGTGTTATTTTATATTTATTAGAGGGTAATTAAGTCATTTTAGAGGGGACACCATTGCTCCCCTTGGCTTATATATGATAGATAATAAAGATCAATCAATCAATAACTATACTAAAACGCAGTCGAGTCTCACTTTATATCTGACACGTGTCATTTTGCCGTTCACTATTTTCCCGCCCATTTTCGCCATGCTATATTTTCGGAATTAAATATATTTTGTACTATAAAATATTTTGAAATTATAAATTTATACTATTTTTAGAAATTCAACTAACTATATTTTTCCTAAAATATTTTGAAAATATCCTTATATATCATTTGCATGACCTTGCAAAATATTCTAAATGTGTTATGAATTTGCAAATTATAATCTATCTATCTATATTCTATACTATGAGACAAGCGGATCAACGTAGGGTTGACATTTGTCACTCCTTGATTCGCTGTCTTATAGTATAAGATTCTAAACAGAGATATATGTATGATACTGACCCGACCCCAGGTCTGTTTCGCTTGAAGATGCTAGTGTGCTCTATTCATTTGAGGTGGGGTGGTGGAGATAGGCCAGGTAGGTGGTGACCTACGCCCAAGGAATAGTATTGTACGTTTAATTTAGTTATTATATGATAAATGGCAATTGATTTAATAACTCATTATACGTGTAATCAAACAAGTACCACAGAAGATTGACTAGTAAGTGAATTCTATAGCTAGTAAAGGAATACATTGACAATATTATTTGGTGCAATAGATTCTGGTGTCTCCTTCACTTGTGAATAGTATGAATAGGTAGGAGTAATAACGATGTGGCTAAACTTCCTAGGAATACCGGAGGGGAGAGTGATTGGTTGATGTATGAGTTAAAAAGTTGAATTAATGACATAGAATTAAAAATAGTTTTTTGACAAAATACAAAATATTTTTTTAGGAATTTAGACTGTAGAAGAAGTAGATGTGAATTA
>SNQN01000029.1:217184-246521 GCA_008642245.1 Bassia scoparia | reverse complement strand
TTTCTTTGCCCATTATTTCTTCCTTTCCTTCTCCCTTGTGTTGGCTGTATCTCTGATCATCACACATAATAATAAAATTACTTTCTTAATTACATACATGATACATATACATTTTTATTGCCTTTACAGACCCACAAATGATAGAGATAACCAATTAATCTATCTTAGAATTTCCTGAAATCGAGAGGAGCTTCTAACCAACAGAGCTGTCTCTCACCCTCACATACATGTTAATTACACGTAGTCAATAATAGTCACACCTATGGTATACCATTTTAGGGTACATACTTACATAAGTGTTCAATTCAAATAAATTTAGATCTTACAAGCACAAATAAGTTTTGCTGTATTGAACATGAATTTAGTAAATTCCAATATGTTTTGAATAGTCTAGGGAAAATCTAATAACTTATAAATACAAGGTTTTTTTTTTCAATATATGAATTAAATTGTTATCGGTGCGAATAAGCCACAAAACTATATGCGAAGTATTAAAAACAAGGTATATAGAGGATTTGATCCCATGAATCCGTGACTGATTTTCACATTCCACTAGACCAAAGACCTCATCGCCCGATTGATCGAACCTCTAACTAATTAGTCGATATGATAACAACAACAATAAAAGACGAATGAGAAAGCACATCCCATTTCTAAAGTTGTTAAAGATAACATACCTTAATGAATTTACAAGAGTGAGGAGCCACAATTAGGTTATTGAGTAGTGAAGACTTGCAAGATGAAGTACCAACAAAGAGAGCAAGTTGACGCATATTGATCATCATTCACAACTAATAACGTATGGTATGATATGATGTGATATGGTGCAATTAAACTTGTTAATGTAAAAAAAACACAAACAAACAACAAACTCTTTTAACTCCTTAAGTTAGGTCACCAATCATTAAAGAAATAGCAAGAAAGAAGATATGCACAAAGTGTACTGTAAAGTAGTGTGTTGCATGCAAAAAATGGCGTGTCTTACATTTACAAGTTATGTTAAGAGGTGCATGTCTAAGAGACCACCACGTACTACACAATTATTATACTTCATCCGTTTTTTTTAGATGACCCACTTGGGTTTTGTGTTTTGAGGCAAAATATTGGTGTAAGTGATTAGGCAAAGAAATTGTAAGTTAATAAAGTATAGGCAACCCATAAAGATGAGAGAGATAGAGGAAAAATTGTGACCCCAAAAAAGTAAAAGTAATGAGATTCATTATGCAATAATTTATTGTGTCCCCATGTCTGAAAAGGAAAAAAACAAAGTGGGACATATTTCCAATTCTAAAAATAAAATTGGTCACTAATAAAAAAAGAGGGAAGTATATAATATATAATATTTATGATTGTTGTTGTAATAAAAATAAATAAAGAAAATGTTCGTTTATAAATCATATAATATAAAGTTGATGTATTGGTTCTGCACAACTATATTTAGTCACCCTAGTCACTTGTTCGGCTGCACTATTATATTTTTATATCGATCATAATCGATCCACTCTGTTAATGTTGATCTCCTTTTACTTGTGGATAGACTTGAAAAATTGATTTCTATTTCGCACGCACTATTAAAATGTAGCAGAGTCAAAATCTTAAATCGGCCCGAAAAAATGTTGCTTTAGGCAACGTTTTCACCCGAATCGAGCCAAGTGACTCCATTTTTCGGGTGGGTTTTAATCAAATTTTATACTTTCTCCGAGTTCCTTTAGGTACAAATGAAATATCTCACATACTTTCAAAGGAAGAGATTAACAATGTAAACGAGCAAAATAATCAAAGAAAATTTAAACACAATGAACGTGATAGATCAGATTCTTCATTGTGTTAAAATAACATACTACAGAAAACACTAAGGTGACCCCCCATAGTCCGTGTCCCTTGTATAAAATATTGGAACGCCTAAACTATAGTTCCCTTCTTATTTGTAATAATGGGATACGATACTGTGTCGAGATTTTAAACACACCCCTAATCAGCGTCCCCTTTAAGTTAACATGCGACACGTAAAAGTATGGTACGCTGTCTAACATAATAATGAGACACGATAGCATGAAGGCTATGTGTCCCTCTAAAAACAAGGGTCGCATAAGCCTATGCATCCCTATAGATAATATGACGCGTAATTGTATTGTGCCACTCTAACATAAATCATGGACACGTTAGAGAAGGGCTACGTTCCTCCATAAATAACAAGGGTCCGCATAAATTTATTGCATCCCTTGTAAGAATAGCGACGCAGTAAGTTTTGGTCGTCCTTTAAGATAATATGAGACATATAGATGAGAGCTATTGTGTCGCCACATTAATAAACATGGGTCCATAAGCTATAGCGTCCCCTCTAAGTAATATGCGACGCGTAAGGTTATTTGTTTCGCTTCTAACATAATATGGGACGACAAGATAGATGAAGGCTATTGCGTCCCCTCTAAATAAACAAGGGTCGCAAAGCCATATGCATCCCTCTAAGTAATATGCGACGCGTAAGGTTATTGTGTCGCTTCTAAATAATATGGGACGACACAATAGATGAAGGCTATAGCGTCCCTCTAAATAAACAAGGGTCGCATAAGCTTATTACGTCGCCTCTAAGTTATATCGACACGTAAGGTTATTGTCGCTTCTAACATAATGTGGACACGATAGAATGAAGGTTATAATTTTCTTCTAAATAGAATAAGGGTCGCTTAAGCCTTTGCATCATATAAAATAATATAGCAACACTTGTTAATTGTGTTGCATTTAAGGTAAAATTATAATTAAAATGTAAATTTCATTTTTTATTTTCATACCCAAAACTTGATTTTACCAAAATAAAAATAAAAACCAAAGAAAAACAAAATGAAGCCTTATTACTTACTGTAAATCGAACAAAATGAAGCCCAAAACAAAATGAAGCCTTATTACTACGTACAATTCTCCAAACAAACCAAAACATAACTGTAATCGAACAAACCAAAAACCCAAATCCATGATTGTTCGTCTGCCCTCCTCCTTCCGACGACTGGAGCGCGACTGCTCCTCCTCCGCGACTGTGCGCAGACTGCTCTTCTCTTCCGACGACTGTGCTCGACTGCTTCTATGCTACTCCACTCGCTGCGTCGCTTCCCACCTCCTTGCTCGATGTTTCACTACCCTCTTCGCTGGTGGCTGTGCACCTGCTACTGCTTTCTTGCTCGCTATTGCTGTCGAATTGCAGTTGGTAGATAAACTACAACTGACGAATTACGCTACTGTTCGCGTCCTCTCTTCGTCCCTTTATGATCAACAACTGCAATGGGTAAGTTAGAGTTCGTTTTTCTCCTTTAATTTGATAAATTTTTAACTATAAATCTTTATTCAACCATATTTTTGACTCAATTTCACATCTCAATTTGAAACACCCAACAAATTTTCGTATAAATTACTGGTCGAATTTGTTGTTCCATTTTCTTATTACTTCATTTTTGTTACAATTACCTAATTTGGACCTAATACATGACTAATTTGTCAAATGTATATAATGTTGAAGTTAGGCATTTGGTTTTTGCAATTTTAAAATGTAAATTTTGCTATCTAATGCTTTAATTTATCACTGCTTTATGATAGTATTTCTTAATTTGTGCTCATTGTATGAATGCCTTTTTGTTTTTCAATTTTTGAATTTAGAAATTTAGTTTTATTAATTTTTGGATAATGAGTTGAGAAATGTTGAGTTGATTCAATGGTTATGTGAATATTTGCACAGGTTACAGAAAATGAGTTGATGTAACTCCCTCATTGAATGCACTGAGAATTTTGCTTTCCTTTAATTAAGTGTTCGGCGATGAAACTCCCACAACTACGATCTGCTTACTGTCCTCGGAGTCGAACCCGCTGCTCTGTTGCCCAATTAAGGCTGCTTCCAAGCCAAAGTAACAATTCAATTCAACAGGTAATATCCTTTGTTTGTTTGCATAATTTGCCAAGAATTAAAAGTTCCCTTGTTTATCTTTTCTTCTGGGTTATTATTAATTTATTGGTGTGATTTTGTAAGATGCACGTCTAGTGATTAGGTTTTGAATCTGTTAGTTGTCTAAGTTTTTTCATTTTTTTAATGGTTTTGACTTGGGGGGAGTTGGGGTATGAGTTAATAAATTTACCTTCCCACATATATAATCGAAAAATTGCATATACAAAGATTATTAGTTCCTTTGGCATAACTAATTTGTACTATAAGATAAATTTTGTAATAGATGGGGTAATTTTATATATATGCGATCTGTTAAACAAAGGTTGCTAAAATGATATTTCGCGAGTATTAAGATGTGGGACATCATATGGCTCTTTGCTCACATGATATCTGTGAACTTTTGGTTTTGTTGTTTTTAGCTAGTTGTATTGAAATTGTTGCAATTTTTCTGAAATTGATACATAATCTTATCATTCTCATGCCTTAATAATATCAAGATTTGAGGCTTGAGCCAAAGGTTTGTTGGTACTGCTCAATGCGTATGCTATGATTCCTCAACTTGCTTAGGTGATAAGGGCTAAGGCTATGTTTAGACTTGTAGTCATGCAAAAAAATAATATGTTCTTGGGTTGTTTTAAAAAAGTGATATTTTGATTGAATAATATTGTGGTTTATAAACAAATATCCGTCAAGAAGTATTCTACTGTACACAATAGATAGCATAATACATATAACAACAACGTGAACAAAAGTAAGTCAACAATTGCAACAATTAATGAGTGAGTTAGAGGCCTGAGTTTACACATGTAAGCAGCAACTAATTATATCGGAGTTGGCTCACAACGTATAAGAACTAATCATATTGTACAATTACATGTGATTATGTTCAACTACTTTAGAATAACTTTGGCCCTGTTATGTGCTGTGATCGCATAACACTCCCTTGTTCATTGAAAGATTTTAATTATATTTGTACAATAAAATATAACTTATCTCTATTATACTCTTTTGAAATGGTAACTCATCTTGCCATTGAAAAATTTTAATGTGAAAGGATCATGGTTCATTGGAATTTTATTTTTCTAAGAATGCGATGGCTTTAGTGATAGCTTAGGTAAGGAAATTTGTTGTGTGAAACCTAGGTATTCAGTCTAGTTGAGTATTTGTTTTTGCTATTCTTACAAGTGTGATTATATTATAATTTTCTTACAAATTTTATCGTTTTAATTTTGTTTTTAACATTGTAGCATTTTTCTTCGCACCATATTCGCAAGAGGAGATTGATGTTGTCGTGATATGTGACAACTACTTCATCAATAATTTGTTAGTTTCTATGTAGATTTTAGTAATTAATTTTAGTTAACTAATTATAATTCTAAATTTGCCGTATTTATATACTGAAATTGTTACGGATCCGGAAATCGAAATATGATATTTTGAATATTATTAGAATAATGAAATTATGTACGGAATCGAAATATATGGTATTTAGAATTTTTTATATTATTTAAATATTTTGATTTTATATATTGTACGCATCGCTATGAATTATTGAAAAAATAAATTGGACCATATGTTGTAACATTGGACATATAGCATATCTAACGTGTCCTCATTGTGCAGTGTTGGACACGCCAGCTTACCTAACGTGTCCCATCTTAGTTATATGGAATATTAGCCTACCTAACGCGCTCCCTTCTATGTAATGTGGACGCATTAGTATCTAACGTCCCTTCATATGTACGGTGACACTTAGGTTCCTAACGTGTCGCTTCTTATGTAACTTGGACACGTTAGGTACGTAACGTGTCCCTTTTATATATACGTTGGACACGTTAGCCTACCTAATGTGTCCCTCCTTATGTAAACATGGTCACGTAGGTTCCTATCGTTGTCCTTCTTATGTAATGTTTGACACATTAGCCACCTAACGTGTCCCTTCTTATTAATGTGGGGACATGTTAGGTTATCTATACGTGGTCCCCTCTTATATAACCTTGACACATAGCTAACCTAAGGTCATCTTAACTAAGGCTATCGTGTCCCTTCTTAGCATTGAGCCGACGCGTTACATACCTACGTGTCCCTTGGAAGGGATGCAATAGGTGGGTACCTATTGTGTCGGTGGCTACCGCGTCCCCTCGAATTAGTCATGATAGACCATTAGAGGGACACGAAGTGTTTTTGTAGTAGTGTAACTTTGAAAATTGCTCGTTTACATTTTAAAATCTATTCCTTGGAATACGTGAAAATTACCTTTGTTGCCAAAAAAAAACAGATGAAGTACATTTTTTGGCCTGGTCTTAAAAGTCGAACATAATATTCTAAATTTTGGACAACAATTTTTAGACCCGAATTCCAAGTTCGGTTTGGTTCGATCCAAGGATCCACTAACATGTCAAGGCAGGTCTGAACTCGTCCGACCACCCAGATCACATCTAAAATATAGTAACATATTCTTGAGGTGGTTGTATATTCTCCGTTTCAAATTAAATGCACGAACAAGGACTAGAAAAATTACGTTGGCTAAAAATGAACAATGAATAAATATTTTATGCCCCAATAAGCATACGCAATGCCTAAGAACGGGTCATGACAGAAATTCATGTTGATTAGATAAGAGAGTCAATCACATCGCTGACCTAATAAAATTTAATAGACGCACACTAATTAAACTAGATGACTTTGAATATCGTAGATTGTCTTTATCTAACATAGCGCTCAATTAATCTGCGAAATTTCAATGGAATTGGCCCACACCATTTCTTTTTTCACTTTTTCATATAACTTTATGTGAGATCCACATTTTATTCCATTTTAGATTTTGATTCCCTCTTTTCTTTCATGTGATTTGCTATATTCCCCCAAGATCGAGGCCATAAAGGCACATGCAGACATATGGCAAAGACACTATCAAATAATAGGCAAAATTAATATTCATATTATTTTTTGAGAAAACACAGTGTTATACTCGTATACTATTAGCATGGAAACGTGGGAAGTTTCGCAAAACAGAAAAGAAACGTCAATTGTTAAATCAAAGAATGGTGGTAACGTTAACAAAATTAAAAAATTATTATTTTTATAATAAAAGAAAAGAAAAACTCTAAAATTCTCTTGCCAACATATTAATGTATTTAAATTGTCATATAATGATACACAATTACCCATATAATTTAAAATGTACAACGATATTAAATAATATTTAAATAAAGCATCAAATAATTATTTTCTTTTCTTCTACATTGACACATTACACTGAGAATGTGAAATTGAACGAGAAAAAAATATAACTAACAATCAACAATTCAAAAATAAATAAAATCACATAAAAATAAACATCCTTCGTAAAAGTGATAATGAAATGAAAGATTATATGGAGGATCTCCCTTCTCAAACTGATGTAACCCTCACTTAACTTATTTTTAATCAATTGCCCCTGCTTTGCATCAAAAAAACAAAAAAAATGAAAGATTATAGGTATCTACGTTCAAATAAGTTAGTTAATTAAAGTTTTGCAATATGTTTGCTTTTAATAAACAAAAAAGATATGTGAGTTTGTAAGTTGTATAAAGTTTCTGAAACTCTATATTTAATTTGTAGCGATCGTAAAATTTCTGATATAGGAAATGTACTACGTAGAGTTTTTTATATAGGAAACATTTTCAATTTTTATTTTAAGTTTCAGAAACGTTTTCGGAGAGTTTTCGAAATTTTTTCGAGTTTTTGAGTTTCGGAAACATGAAAACTCTAAACCCTAAAGGTTTCCATGCTTCATAGGTTATATGTTCTCAAAATTTATGTTAGTCTTATGTTAGGTATGTTTCAGTGTTTCACTATGTCTCTTCTTGCTGCCCAACCTCCCGACTAATCAAACCTTCTCCGATCTGCTTACATGATATCGTTGACGACGATTTGGCCTAATTATAATATAATATAAACTAAATTTTTTTATGTGTAATAATATAAATTAAACTACATTTGTATATAGTAACTACTGATCGAACACCTACCTCACCAGCAATGAACTACCGCGTTTCATTTGAATTCAATAATCTTCTATTACATTGATGGCTGATCTGATATCAAGATCCGAAAGGTGCGTTGTACACGAGTGTCAACAACCGAGTTATCCATCGCTCGTGCTGCATACTGCAGGGCGTACGCAATGATTTGCCAGTGATTATGATGAAGCACACGAGTACCGCGAAATCAGGTGGATTATTATATGGGTTAGTTATTTGACAGCAAGATGTATATTTCAAGAACTAACAACAAATGTTTTAGTAACAAGAAAATATATTGTAAGGATTTGTAACTGACAGTCCATTTTGCTAGTGTGCACCAGAGGTGTCAACAGATCCTTTAGGCTCAATCGCATCCTTAATTACTTGTATATATTATTAAGCACGCCATTTTCATTGTTGACGGTAAGCTAATTACATGCTATATATCAAGCTAAGTGTTCGATCTGATAAAGATGGCGAAACAAAATCAAAGATGATATTCATCATATTCGTATGTATATATATATATATACATTATCGTGCTTAAATTGACTGACGAAAACAAACAAATACTTCATCCGTTCCAAAATATGTTAATTAGATATATAGTCCACAAAAAGGTTGTTTGGTTTGGATAGATCAGGTCGCTCAATAACATGTTTACCTTTTCTTTAAATTTGTTCAAAGATTTCTACGTATTAATTTTGTTTGGTATTTTCTCTTCCTACCCTTGGATCACCTTATTACATACAAGATATTGGTGATTTTGGCCTCATTTAAAGCTTATATATCGTAACTCATCATGAAATGTTTGGTTAATAATGTTTTTCGAAGACCTCAACAGCTAACGTGTTCGATTTTAATGTGGATATATACAATAACCATTTACATATATCTGATATCGATCAAGATCCGGAAGATGCGTGGTGCACGAGTGGCAATAACGAGTTATCTCTTCTGATCTGCCTAGACACGCACTGCTGGATGATGATCACGCAATCATTTTTCATCGATGCACACGAATGCCATATGTAGCTGGATTGTATTATAACTTATAAGCATCTCAATCAATAATTTGGATGACTTGGATTTTGAGTACGTCCTATTAAACTAGCATAAAAATAGTCAGTTTTTATTTGACAGTATGATACTTCAATGTGCACAGTTGTTTCTATGGCAGATATGATTGAAAAGCCCTGTTGCTAATGCAATGGAGATGACGAGTGAKCTTAATAACAGCAGAATTTTTTGTGTGTGTTTAGAGAGCGACATGGCRAGGGGTGAAAATCGACCCTAAGATATCCTGGAACCGGGAGAAATATTCCGAGTTTCTAATTATTATTTCATCCCTTAGCATACAGGCTGTCAGGCTAGTGTGTTTTTGTGCTCTTTAGGCTAGTTTTWCTAAGCTAGATTGTGAATCAAAAACTGTGAAAAAAGAGTAAAAAAGAATATGTATTCTTAAGAAACATAGATGAATGTGGAACAACATTCATTTACACATTTGATATCTAGCTCCGAAAGATACACGATCAGAACAGAATTAGTTGCGAAAGCTAGGCCGGTGATCATGGATCATCGCAAATGTTGTTGCGATGCAGCACCGAGTTATTTAAGTCTGATAGAGTATATATTATATTCCTAAGCCTCAACCATCAGCTTAAACTTTTGATTGAGATGGTCTGGTTAATTAACAAAGTTGTATTAGATCATAACGCGATAAGTAATAAAGATTCTAATGATATTGATCAATATTAAACAGAGAAGTTGCATACAGGATCCACGAACGTAGGCGAATGCTTTGCTGTAGGACATGAACAATTAATGTCAATGCTTATAACTTAAGAAGTTCAGTTGGTAGATGGAATCTTTACAGACTAATTAACACCAATTATTATGTTAATCATTAATCAAACAAGTCAAAGCTTGTCGTCAGTCATTACATCAAMCCATTTTAACAATCGCGGTAATAATCGAAATAATTCATCTATTCTTCCTACAGAATTAACTGTATATGTTTTTCATCTCAAAGAAATTTCATTTTTTGAATTTGAATTCTAAAAAAATGAATCGAAAGTATAATTTATGCCTATGGAAAGTATTATCGTAATGCTCTTAGCTCGTTCTGCCTTTTTTTTTGTTGTTGTTTTGCATTTTTCAAGTATTTGAAAACTGAAGAGATAAAATTAAAACTTGCAAATTGAAAGAGTTGACACAAAGTATAGATGAATTGGTATCGTATATTCATTAAATTTGTAGAAGTATCATTCACAGATCAAAATTTTGTAATCTAGCTAATATTTACTGACTAAATATATGTTTCTAGTTGCTAAGAATTGAGAAGAGTTGCCTCTAGTCTTAATCAGATGCCTGAAAAGGCTTTCCAAAATTCATCAATTTCTTGAACTTCAATCTGTAATTGGACTATTTGTGACATTTCAATGTTGATTTCTTTTCCAAAGCGGCATTAAGGCATCGAACTTGCTGATTGGTGTGGTTTCTTTCTCGACTTTGGAGTGAACCAATTTGGAAAAGACCAGCTAGTTTTTGTGATCCACTGATTGTGGACAACAAGGACTTGAAGATAGAAAAGTCATTGCTTGAACTTCTTAAGCATGCCCTCGGTGGCATTGGACTCGTTGGTTTGGTCGACTTCTTTGATGTCTTTCAAACACTTCTTGACAACCTTCTTGGCTGATTACGAGATTTCTGGTATGAGCGAACTCATTAGAGTTTCTCCTAGTGCGGATTGTATGTCTTGGAGTTGTTCCTTGGATTGTACCAAGACATCCTTTGATGCAGACAATGTCAAGAAGTCTTAGAGATCCATCCAAGACCTTCTCAACCCAGTTTTGGGATGAGGCGGTCTGGTTGAGTAGTTGAAGAAAACTCATCAACGCTCTTGTATAGATTCACAAGTCCGTAAGACTCTCGGTGACAGATGAAGTAGAGGCAGCTTGAGATGATTCAACCTGCACAATTGCTCATCTAGTTGAGAGGCAACTGGGTGAGAGTTTGAGGGAAACTGAAAGATCGAGTGTGTAAGAAGCCATTTTTTCTTTATTTTAAGAGTTGTTTATAAGGTGAAGAGCTATATACAAGTTTTGTTTGATAACTTTCAATCGTCCCTTCGCCCTATTTATACCAATGTAGTTGGAGACACAAGGATTTTTCATTAAGTGATATGTACCGCGATTCCGAATTTTTATATAAGGCTTCCTTGGTTTGTTCCGCAATGTCGCTCCTCATTCGACCTGCCAACGAATTGCTCATACACGATCAAAGTAATCAATCGTAGTTGTTGAGAAAGCAATGAAGAATCTTTTTGTTGGACAATAACGTATAACAATTAAATGATGTTGGCTTAATGTGTATTAAGCTATAATGTAACTCCTTATTAAAGCTGTTATATGTTTAAAAACAGTATATATACAACCAATATGTGTTCCCGCATCCTATATAACTCTAAGATGAGCCTCATGTGGTGAACATAACTACTATGCTCCTACGACATTTTCGCAACATGATCCAAAAACTACGGCATACACGAGTGGTAACGACGAGTACTTTACCTAGCATTGCGTCGTGTTAATATATATACATAGTCCGTACTCAGAAATTGCGAATGGCTCTAATTCCACCCTACCACCAGTACGTCCATGAACAGAGAACCGCATAGCATATGTACGATTTCATGAATAATGCCTTTCTTGGACTTCATATTCTCAAACACGTACGGCTGATTTACTGATGAAATGTCTAGTTAGCATCCAACCTTATCGGCTTCGCTCATTAATGAAGCTGTCAAGCTCCTGTCTGCATTCCCAATCTGCCTTAGTCGACGATGCGGATCGTAAGACAACTCTTATGGTTCAATAGTTCATTTAAATTATAAGAGATTAGGGTATTAGGCAATGTTGGACTTTGACAAATGATGATGACTGTGGGGAAAATTCCTAATCAAATCTATTGGATTTTCAAAAATTGGAAATCCAATAACATTTGGGTAAATATATGAAATATTTTGAGGTTCAGTTGACGTTTTGTCATTGCAAATTTGGTATATATATATGACCAAAGAGTCAAACACACTTCCTTTGCCCCATTTTAGTAGTATACTTAGCATTTCACATACACTTTTAGGGTTTGGAGTTTGTCGTCTTGGTTTTTAAGATTAATTAGTGGATGTGGGTACAGATACTCCATCCGTTCTTTTATAATGGCTCTAAGAAATCAGGTGGAGATCGATCGGATTGATAACAAGCATGAGTTGAGCCGAGCAGTAATACTTTGTTGATCTCGAGTTCAAATTGGAGCTACTTATCTAGGAACGAACTGGAATACCTAGTCACAACATAGGATTTACAATCTGTTGGATGCTGAACAATACAAGGGGGGGGGGGGGGGTGAATTATATTGAGGAACTTAAGTAACTTTTTGCGAATTAAAAGAACTATAATGAGACGCACGACAAAGAGAATTTTCCAAACACAGAAACCACAAGACAAACGCCAAGAGAGAAAACTGTGGCCTGATGCAACACAGGACTTCGTCTTATTAATAGGATGCAACACCTAATTACAATCTAAGACACTCGTTCTCAGTTCACAAGAGACTTCTTGAACCTCGTAACCAACCCCCTGTTGGTCCAACTCTCTAAAACCGTTTTCTATGAAATCCCACGGCTATGAATCTCTCTCACAACCCACGCTTCAATCAAACAGAAAGAAGCACTTACAACTCAATGTAACATCTAAATGCTTGGCGGTAATATGAAATAAGCTCTGATTGAATTCTTTGCTCAAGGTGCTTCTTTGTTAATCTCAACTGAGTATATTTATAATGTGATCATGAAATGCGTAGAAGGCAAGCAGTAAGTCACTCCACACTACTCCTCTTCTTTGTAGGAGTAACGCTGTAGGGACTTGACCAGCAAGCTCAATCACTCCACGATCTTAAATCAGATATACCGCTTTTTAGTCCTTAAAAATCTCAGTTAGTAGCACACGTTTTTTCATAACCAATTTTCCTATTTTAATGGATTTTCCTTTTATAAACAGATTTTTAATCAGAAAACATATTCAAAGATAAAACGTTTTAATTAAGGAAAGATATATATATAGTTTTAAGAAATATTCTAACAGAAAAAACATCTTTAATATTTTATGAAAAACTCTTTATACATAAATCATATTCCAATTTCTAGGCTTTATTAGACAAATATCTTTTCACAAAATAACGGATTAAGACTTTTCTATAGATAATCACAAACTTAATATTATTTTCCTTTTATCCTTTGAGCAATATTTCATATTTTATTAACCAAGCAGTACAATACATCTAGATCCCTAAATCTATTGTACTCAATGTCGATAATCTTTTCCAAGAATTCAACCTTCCTTGACTTTGAAACTTCTCCTTGAGTCTTCCATTGCTCCAATCAAGTCACAGGAACTCTTCCTTTTCCTAAGGATGTCCTTGCTCCATTAAGCTTCTTGAAACTTGGAACCTTCAAACACATCATAAACACACATATTAGATATTAACACATAGAGTTTTGCTTCTTGGTTTGGAGTGCCATTCATTCAAAATTAGGGTTCAACACAATCCAATGACATTTTGGATAATGAAAAAGAAAAGATAAATGGCAGTTCGTAATAAAATATTCTATTTATTTACTAAAATGCCATTGGATGACAATTTTTGTCAATCCATTGGATTGACTAGTCCTCGAACGAACTAATGCACTATTTACATGTAGGACTTTAACAATAACTACCAATGTATGACGCTCGAGGAGTATATATAAATATAGTTACGTGAGATTTTGTTTGGTATCAATATATGAGTACTATATTATAAATATTCAAGTGTAATAGTTTTAGAGTCATGCAATTATAGAATTAACAATACAAAATTTGCAATGAGAAGCTTATCACCGAATATCCTAGCTATTCATAGAAGAACAGGGAGTTGTACATTACGTGTTAATTGTCACCTACCTTCACAGTTCACACCAATAATATATCACGACTACTAATTAGCTAGTGTTAGTTTTATGTGGATTTAGTTAGATTTAATCGATAAATTAAAGTCTGCGAGTGGTGTTTCAAGGAAAAAATCAATTAATTATCAAATTTAAGTCAGTTTAAAATAACAAAATTAATCATTCAGTATGATCATATAAATATTTCGTGTGCTTAAAATAATTAATATTGAAGAGAATATATTATATTCTTATATTCTTGGGCTCCAACCATTCCAGAATATAATATATTCTCTATCAAATATTATTAGATTTTGTTATATATTCGAGTGAGCTTTACATTTCTACAACTGCACAGTCTAAAGAATAACTATGAATCTGGGGTAGTACTAACAGAGGATTGTAGATGATGCATTCATGTAAAAAAATTACAAATAGACAAGAAATTTTAATAAGATCACCTTCTTTGCATCATACTTCCGGAATAAGTTAATTATTTGATTATTATTATTTATTGAACTATATACAAAGTAATGATTTTGATTGTTAGACAAGTTGCCAACATGATCCAATTATGAAGGTGGTTAAGCAAATAAGCAATATAATGTCATATTATTATGTTGATGCCCTAATAATTATAATTATTTTCTAAGAGATTCTCGGAGACATGAAATCTTCATAGCTAACTTCTACGCGTTCAACTAACTAATCGTATATCGATTACTAGTATTAATTATATGATCAAAATTATATTTAACTAATAAAAACCCTAATTTGAAGGWTCAAGAACAATTATGTCACATGCTTATTATTTTCATTGTTTAATGATATAATAATTTTACCCACCCTTTAATTTGTTTTTTATCCACAGTAAAATTGAATCAAATGATAGCTTCAAGTGTTTTTATTATAGTCCTTCAAATGGATTAATTTTTTTGTTTAAATTTTATTTTAAATCGTGAATATGGATATAAGATTTGAAATTGTATAAACTCCGAAACTAAAAAATTTGAACACAAAGTATAGATGAATCGGTATCGTATATTCATTGAATTTGTATAAGTATCATTCACAGATCAAAATTTTCTACTCTACATATGTACTAACTAAATAATATGTTCTCTAGTTGCTAAGAACATTGAGAAGAGTTGCTCTGGTCTTAATCAGATGCCTGAAAAGACTTTCCAACACTTCATCGATTTCTTGAACTTCAGTCTGTAATTGGACTATTTGTGACATTTCAATGTTTGATTTCTTTTCCAAAGCGGAGTCAAGGGCATCGAACTTGCTGATGGGTGTGGTTTCCTTCTCAGCTTTGGAGTGAACCAATTTAGAGAAAGACCARCTAGTCTTTTGTGATCCGCTGATGGTGGACAACAAAGACTTGAAGACTGAAATAGTCATTGCTTGAACTTCTTTAAGCATGCTCTCGGTGGCGTTGGACTCGTTGGTTTGGTCGACTTCTTTGATGTCTTTCAAACACTTCTTGACCACCTTCTTGGCGGTTTTCCTTGACTTTTGGTATTGAGCGAACTCATTGGAGTTTCTCCTTAGTGCTGATTGCATATCTTGGAGTTGTTCCTTGGATTGTACCAAGACATCCTTTGATGCAGAGCAAATGTCAAGAAGTCTTAGAGATCCATCCAAGACCTTCTCAACCCAGTTTTGGGATGAGGTGGTCTGATTTTGAGGTAGTTGAAGAAACTCATCGACGCTCTTGTATAGACTTATAAGTCCGATAAGACTTTCGGTTACGGATGAAGTAGATGCAGTTTGAGATGATCTCAGCCTGCACAATTGCTCATCTACTTGAGAGGCAACTGGGTGTGAGTTTGAGGGGAAACTGAATGATCGAGTGTGGTAAGAAGCCATTTTAAGATGTTTATTTAGCTAGTTTGTTGATGAAAGGCAAAGAACTTTAATTATGTACAAGTTTTTGTTTGATGAATTCTCTTGGTTCTTGGCCTCTATTTATATGAAACTAAGAGAAGACAGAAGGCATCTTACATTAATTGAAAGGTAACGTGATTTCGATTTTAATATTAAGGTCTTACTTGGGTTTGGTCCACTTTGTCCCTCCTTATTCGACCTGCCAACGAATTGCTAAATACTTGATCAAAGTATCATCAAATCATAGAAAAATCTTTTGTTGGACAATAACCAGCACAGTAGTTAAATGATGTTGGCTTAATGTGTTCCCTGTATTGTGCAACTCTAATGAAAATCATGTGGTAAATTGAATTAAATATCCTTCAAAACTATTATAGATGCTGCTATAAGCCTAAAACAGTTTGGCAACATGATCCTAGAACTGCGGCAAACACGAGTGCGAACGACGTGTACTATCCTCTCTGGTATTATATATACAAAAACAGTAGTACTCCAGGAATTGCCAATCTGCTTCAATTCCACCACCTGCACGCCCACGAACAGCGAACAATATATCATATCGTACGTGCGTGTTCCAGGCGATAAGATAAGGCCTTCTTTGTGGCACCGGGCCTCATCTTCTCAATTGTACCGTACACCAATTATTACGGAGATATTTATATATATATGTATGTATGTATCAGTCATCATCTTATCTTATCGTGGTGAATGAAGTCTTCAAAGCTCCCGGTCTGAGAGGGGGCGCGAAGAGGAGCAAGTGCTGCCCAGTTTAAGAGTTTCACATACAGAATCATACATATTATTAGTCCTAAATGCGATTGGCTTCCATGGGAGAGAGTACACTTGTAGTTATCGAACGAAGTTAACAGTTGTACCTGGACTTGGCAGTTGTGTGCTATTCAGGTTTTGGGTGGCTGTTCATGGAGATAGACACAAGACAGGTTCAGTTAAGGTTTAAGTTTGATCGATGCGAATTGGTACATGATCAAAGTTTCAAGCAATCAATTCCAAGCACTTTGTTTTGTGTTTTTTTAGTTTTTAGGAGTATAGTTGAATCTACATAGAGCAGCGAATTAATATAATGATTTTGCTCTCATAAATTCCATACAAAGTCCATATATATGATATGAACGATTTGTGGTAATCCACATTGAAGAAGAGTGTATGTTCTCTTCAAATTTGTGCTATACTTAATTACTTATTGAACTCATATATTGATCTATTCTGAACTAATCTGAGCTTATTTACTATTATACTTATCTGATTTATCTTATTTTAGTAGTAATGAAAAAGTTGAAAGAACACTAGCTAGAGAGACAATGCCATGTATCTTTTCTATCGTTAGAAATGTTCAATAAGGTTCGTTGATAAAGGATATATATTATAGGATAATTATTACTGTTTTTTTTCATGAGGTTTTATTAGAGTTTGTGCTTCTTAATTTTGTACTGTGATTAGTGGATTGGATTTTGGTACAAATCAGAGGGACATCTAGAATAATTAAGAGTTTTCATAGAAATTAGAGGGGTTCAAGAAGAAACACCTGAAAAAATATTGAATTGAATTGGTGTGGTTTTGGAGTTGAATTAGTCATTCTTGTGGACTAAAAAATGAGATAATAAAAGGCTAACTGTTGGGACTAATGAATAGATGAGAGTACTATGGAAATTATCGTGTGGAATAGTTGATTTTTATAGGCCTGTATAGTCAATTTAGTTGGTATAAGTTCAGTTCAGTAGCACATAACGTTATTACGATTAGTGCATAGAATAAGTTTATGTGCAGTGCAAAAGTTTCAGTTTCATTAAATAAGTTTAATCCTGTAAGATTTATTAGATTTCAGTAAAATAAGTTCATTCAACAAATTTAGTCTGACTGAGAACATGAGCCTTGTTGAATTTCATTGAATTGCTGGTTGTCTATTTTCTGGGTTAATGTTTTCAAACTACTCAAACTCGAACGGTCAGTCGAAAAGGAGACGAGCTGATGAGTTAAAGACCAACACGAAAGAAAATAATATGCACATCTTCTTCTTATAAACATGAAAATTGATGTGTGTTGAGTACCTGTACATTAGTCCTTAATTATAGAATTCTTTTGTAATATTAATTTCATGTATGTAAAAATTGACCATGAAATTATATTATGAATTTGTTGAGCTAAATATAAAATGATCATAAGACAAGTTGCCAACATGATCCAATTATGAAGGTAGTCGCTAACTATTCTGGAGGAGATAATAATTCAGCATAATGATGCCCTAATCACACTTCAACTATAAGAATTTCTACTAGACAATTGGAATCATTACAGCCTAACAGCCACATAATACGCGTTCAACAAACAAATCAAACTATATATACTGCATATATTTTCATGTATTATTATATGATCAACTATCTTGTATTAGTTGTAATTGTTTATTAATATATGAAGAAGTTTATTATATTGTTTATTATTTCTGTAATTATTTGGTGAATTTCAGACTTTTGGASGCCATTGATGAGTTGATGAACTTGTATGAAAACTTGCAAAATATAAAAGATTTGAACACAAAGTATAGATGAATTGGTATCGTATATTCATTAAATTTGTATAACTATCATTCACAGATCRAAATTTTGTACTCTACATATATACTGTCTAAATAATGTTGTTCTTYAGTTGCTAAGAACATTGAGAAGAGTTGCTCTRRTCTTAATCARATGCCTGAAAAGGYTTTCCAACACTTCGTCGATTTCTTGTACTTCAGTCTGTAATTGGACTATTTGGGACATTTCGATGTTTGWTTTCTTTTCCAAAGCTGCATCTAAGGCATCAAACTTGCTRATGGGTGTGGTTTCCTTCTCGGCTTTGGAGTGRACCAATTTGGAGAAAGACCAGCTAGTCTTTTGTGATCCRCTGATGGTGGACAAYAAAGACTTGAAKACTGAAACWGTCATTGCTTGAACTTCTTTAAGCATGCTCTCGGTGGCATTGGACTCWYTGGTTTGGTCGACTTCTTTGATGTCTTTCAAACACTTCTTAACAACCTTCTTGGCTGCTTTCCTTGACTTTTGGTATTGAGCGAACTCATTGGAGTTTCTCCTTAGTGCTGATTGCATGTCTTGGAGTTGTTCCTTGGATTGCACCAAGATGTCCTTTGATGCGGTGCAAATGTCAAGAAGTCTTAGAGATCCATCCAAGACCTTCTCAACCCAATTTTGGGATGAGGTGGTCTGGTTTTGAGGTAGTTGAAGAAACTCATCAACGCTCTTGTATAGACTTACAAGTCCGGTAAGACTCTCGGTCACTGATGAAGTAGAGGCAGTTTGAGATGATCTCAACCTGCACAGTTGCTCATCAACTTGAGAGGCAACTGGGTGAGAGTTTGAGGGGAAGCTGAATGATCGAGTGTGGTAAGAAGCCATTTTAAGATGTTTATTAGTTTGTTGATGGAAGGCAAAGAACTGTATGTTTATGTACAAGTTTTGATTTGATGACTTCTCTTGATTCTTGACCTCTATTTATATGAAACTAAGAGAAGACAGAAGGCATCTTACATTAATTGAAAGGTAACGTGATTTCGATATTTATATCAAAGTCTTCCTCGGGTTTGTTCCACATTGTCTCTTCTCCTAGAACATGCCAACGATTTAATCAGTAGACGAGCAAAGTACTCAATCATATAATATATGATGCCCTTTGTAATAAGTAGAAGAAAGGATGATTCTCTTGGTTGGACAATAACCAATAAAATAGTAAAACGATGTTGGCTCATTGTATAGTAAGATCTGATCTCCTATTAAAAGTATTAATGGTATATAACTCTATACAGCTAATGTGTTTCCTGCATCCTTTAATTTTGATTACTCCAACAGCATCCTCCGTAGCAATTCGGCAACATGATCCTAACTGCGGTGTACCGAGTGGCTACGACTGCACGGAGTACTTATATTGTGGTGTTATATAACACTGCACGGAGTACTATCAAGATCAGAGATTGCCAGTTGCTTCCATTCCGCAACCTACTATCCATTCATGGGTGGAACTACGTATGTCACTAAGAACGGCATCCACATTCTATAAGATTAGTCGATGAGCTTCATTCGTATGTATACTACTGCTAAGAGTTTATTATTTCGATGGGAATTTACATCAAGCGGCTTCGAAGGTGCAAACTAACAAGCACAGAAAATAGTCAAAATACCCTCTTTTGAGTCTACCGTAAAATCGATCATATTAATCCAATATGAGGTGATGAGTTCAATGGAGTTTATGGCGTGACTTGGCGCCGCCAGGCGGCACTCGCTGTGGGTTTTAGGTTGTGTTGATGAAGGAAGAAGGCAGTGATGAAGGTGTACGGTTTAGATGCAAATGGATTTATGATCAAATATAAACCCCACTTTTTTTTTTTTTTTTTTTATTTTTGCAAAACCTCCCAAATGTTTTTAATTCCAAATGGATTATACACCTTTTGTTAACAATTTCTGTTAATGGAGGGATATTTCGTATTTGCTCATTTCTCCTCTATCTCCTTCTCCTCTCTCCTTCTTCCTCGTGCCTACTGCAACCCAGCGAAGCTCGACCCCCTTTCCTTCGTTGTCCTCCTCTCCCTTTAGATATCAAAAAGCCTATAGGTGACCAATGCTGCATACTTCAATTTTATAGTTTATGTTTACTAATGTCTGCTTAGAGCCTAAGACGGAATCAAAGATAGTTTACTATGTATGCTTAAGGTTTAGAAGGCTGTTAACTCAAAATTGTGGAAAAACCGCTTACCCTTCGTATATCAAAAAAGCATATATATAGTACAATACAAGGATATCTAAACTCCTAAAAATATATCATGCCATAAAACAACATCTATTATCTATATCTATTCATATTAACAAACCAACATCTATTACTCCCCCTCAAGTTGGAGCATAAATCACTGAATGCCCACTTGCGTAGAGAAAACAAACTGCTGAGCACCAGAGCCTTTGTTAGAATGTCGCCAGCTGATGTGTCGTCGAACATACGAGGTCGAAACATTACCCTTTAACAACTCATCCCGACAAAATGACAATCCACCTCAATATGTTTCGTACGATCATGAAACACCGGATTTTTGGCAATGTGAAGTGCGGACTGACTGTCACAAAAACTGCATAGGTTTAGAATGACCTATACCAAGAGAAACAAAAGTGCCTTCAACCACTTCAACTCACAAGTAGTGACTGCCATTCGAACGGTACTGCGGCCTCAGCCGAAGACGAGAAACAGTAGGTGTTCTTAGTCTTCCAAGAAACAGAGGAGAACCGCCTAGGAAAACAAGATAACCGGTCAAAGAACGACGAGTCATACTGATCACGCCCCCAATCACTATCACAAAAAGCGTGTTAAACGTAAATCCGTCATAGGTCGTAATAAATGCCTTCCCGGACACCCTTAATATAGCGGAGGACACGAAGAGCTGCATCCCAATGTGAAACCTGTGGATCACTCAAAAATTGTGCCAAACATGCACCAATAACTCAACTCGGCGCGAGTAACAGACAAAAAACCAACCGACAACCAACCGGCGTATTGATCCGGATAAGCAAACGGGTCACTAGAAGAAAGCAAGGCGATGATTCTGTTCCATCGGGTATCAATCGGTTGCAACCCAACATACCGCCTCTGTCAAAATATCCAAGGAGTACTTTCGTTGAGAAAGAAGATACCCTCCGGACTACGAGCAATCTCAATGCTAAAAATACTTAAGCATTCCCAAATCCTTCATGTAAAACATTGACAAAATATGTCTTAAATCTAACAATTGCATCGTGAGAAGATCTGCAATAATTAGATCGTCGACATAATAAGAACATGCAAGGAAACACTGCCCTGTATATAGCTAAATAAAGAGTAATCAGCATATGATTCTTAAATCCAAAGTGCCGTAAAGCAGTAGACAACTTTGAGAACCATTGTCTGTGGTGCCTGTTTCAAACCATAAAACTTCCTCAACCTGCAAACCTTACCAGGAGAAGGAGTACCATACCCGGAGGCATTCGCATATAAACCTCTTCATCCAATCACCATGAAGAAACGCATTGTGAACATCCATCTGATGCATTCCCAATTCAAAGAAACAGCCACAGCGAGAAAAAGACGCACCGTACCATCTTGGCACGGAAGCAAAAGTCTCATTATAATCAACACGCAACTTGACGATTGCCATGTATCAACCAACCGTGCCTTATCGCTCCACCTTTGCTTGTCAGTATACTTGATTTTATATACCCAACCACTACCAATCGCCTCTTACCAGGAGGAAGGTCAACAACAGTCCAATGACCATTACGCTCCAGGGCGTCAATTTCAGCTGCATCGCCTTACGCCAACCCTCAAATTTAATGGCTCTTTGAAAGAAGATGGTTCTCCCTTTGTAAGTCCATCAAAAACACCTGTTCTCATAGAAAAATTATTATATTGAAACATGAAAGCTATTGGAAAAGGTTTACCTGAAGAACGAGTTGAAGTGGGAGCAACAGTTTGATGGAGAAGGGTCTATATTCTTCGTAATAACATGTTGTGAGTAATCACATGCCAAGTAGGAGGACGCCGATACCATGTTAAACTCAAAGAAATTGTGGAGAAAACGCTTACCCTTCGTATTGATAAACAACAGATATATAGTACAATACAAGGATATCTAAAACTCCTAAAAATATATCATGCCATAAATACAACATCTATACTATATCTATCATATTAACAAACCAACATCCTTAGGTGCTATTTAATTACATTCTGATTCTAGCATTGTAACGGCAGCTCGACTGATACAAACTAGATGTAAACAATGCCCTCATTTCCCTATCTTAGCCTTCTGTCCCTTCACTCTCTTTATACTATGTTAGTACTCTCTGCTATAAGGACCATTCTTTTCATTCAAGTACAATCTCTTGCGATTTGGCTTATTATGCAACACAGTGAATAGGTCGAGTTTTAATGTGATAATGTCTTTGGTTTACATTGCTCTGAAGACATCGGCCTGCATTTCAATGGCATAATCTTAAAAAAAAACTTAAGTCAATATAGAATGGGATTAGCATTCTTAAGATTCATCTTATTACAATGAAGATATGAATGTTAATCACACGAGAGATTTTTTTTTTGTTTGACTGTTTCATTCTTTGCAACAGCCTCCGAGAAGAAATTGCTGCAGAGTATTGAAGTCCAGGGTGAACGGGACGATGCTTATAGACGTCGGTGTATGTAAAAAGGTGAGGTTATTATTGAAGTATAAAACCTTGTGAAATAGAAGGGGATAAAAAATATGATTAGAAGCATTTTGTTAGTCTTAAATTAGTTGATTTCTTCTTTTTCAGTTTTGCTTATTTTCATCTTTCTGTAGCTCATCTTAAAGAACATTTACCTTCTTTAAAAATCCTCGGATGCCACTCACTACCCTCATCATTAAACAAAGGTATATATCATATGGGTATTATATTGAAAGTTTATATGCAATTTTGATGGTCAAAGAATAGAGGAAGGAACAGAGTAAGAGAGAAGAAGGAAGAAGCTAAGAAAGGGTGAAAGTGGATGTCGTGGGAGGAGACAAGAGAAGGAAAAGAGGTGTATGAATATTCAAATTAACCTCCAATTAATAGAATTTTTAACGGAACCGCAAGAGGTGGGAATTTTAGAACAAAGGAGAAGTTTAAGGTGGGAATTTAAAAAAAAAAGGTGAGAATTTTAGAAAACATTGTAAACAAAAGTGGTATAATGCAAAAATCCTTTTCTCAAAACGACCCCTAAGTGCATTTCTGTTAAAATTTAACGGAGAGATTGACTGTGGGTTTATCGAGTCTTGTTTCACGATCGTTTTATTATCAAGAAAAATAAATGAAACTAAATGAATATTTATACCTGACAATAATAATAATCATATAACAAAAATAAGCTTAATTGATTATTTTTTTTTATATTTTTAAAAAAATTGCGTTTTGATTATTTTTTTTATGGGCTAATATATAGGGAATTTCTAACAATTATGGAATTGTTTTTAATAAACAATCCAATGACATTTTTATATGACACTCCGTAATTAAGTGCAACTTTAGAGGTCAAGTATATGCTTTTTAAATAACTCTTAAAGTTGCACTAATTTTGAAGTGACATATAAATGTCATTGGATTGTTTTATTTAAACAATCTCCAAAGATACTTTAGAATTTCCTCTAATATATGCTCACCTAGGTGCTAGCTCCAACAAAGAATAACCCCCACTTATTGATGATGCAAGTACTAAAAGATGAGTTTTTTGTGTTTTTTTTTTTGTTTGTTTAAATCCACAAGGGGTGGGGTCGTAAGGACGAGAATCGATCTTAACACATGAAATTAGAGAGAAGCTCTAACCAACTTAAGTGTTTCTGATCACTTTCTCATCACTAACAAACGAGTTTATTTATGCATGTATTCATTAAAAAAGGTGAATATATATAACTACACAAGAATTGGGTCAATATTAATAAATAAATATCATACAAGGTGCAAACATGATTAGTCCATGAAAGTGGATGGCTAAATAGAGAAGTAATGCATTAAAGAACATTTATGATATTCTCTAATTGACTTCAAAGCAACTTTCAATACTCTAGTAAACAAGTCGTATCTTTACGGCCAAGAGGTAACGCTTTCACCTTCAAATAATAATAATAACTTATGTATATTTTCAAGTATTATATGGTCAAAATTCAATTTGTTTTTTCATGTACAAAGTAGTAAAATTTTCCTTAATTCAAATCAAATTAACCTTATAAATTGATCCAAGAGGCCAATTAAAATATTTCTTTGTATGGGATTGTTTTATTAATTAATGACAATCAATTAGAAGTTTATTTTAATTTTGCAATGTTTGAGTTTCATGAACTAAATCCATATTTGAATTTATATTCAACGTCGATAAAAAATGTGTATACTTGGAAACTAAAAGATTTGAACTCAAAATATAGATGAATTGGTACCGTATATTCATTTAATTTGTATAAATATCATTCACATATAAAAAAATTTTGTACTCTATATATGTACTGACTAAATAATATATGTGTTCTAGTTGCTGAGAACATTGAGAAGGGTTGCTCTGGTCTTAATCAGATGYCTGAAAAGGCTTTCCAACACTTCGTCGAATTCTTGAACTTCAKTCTGTAATTGGACTATTTGTGACATTTCAATGTTTGATTTCTTTTCCAAAGCTACATCTAAGGCATCGAGTTTSCTATTGGGTGTGGTTTCCTTCTCGGCCTTGGATTGGACCAATTTGGAGAAAGACCAGCTAGTCTTTTGTGATCCGCTGATGGTGRACMACAAAGACTTAAGTACTGAAACTGTCATTGCTTGAACTTCTTTAAGCATGCTCTCTGTGGCATTGGACTCGTTGGTTTGGTCGAATTCTTTGATGTCTTTCAAACACTTCTTGACAACTTTCTTGGCTGCTTTCCTAGACTTTTGGTATTGAGCGAACTCATTGGAATTTCTCCTAAGTGCTGAATGTAAGTCTTGGAGTTGTTCCTTGGATTGTACCAAGACATCCATCGTCGTGGTGCAAATGTCAAGAAGTCTCAGAGACCCATCCAAGACCTTCTCAACCCAGTTTTGGGATGAGATGGTCTGGTTTTGAGGTAGTTGAAGAAACTCATCAACGCTCTTGTATAGACTTACAAGACCGGTAAGACTTTCTGTCACAGTTGAAGTAGAGGCGGATTGAGATGATCTCAACCTACACAATTGCTCTTCTACTTGATGGGCAACCGGGTGAGATTTTGCAGGGAAACTGAAAGACCGAGTGTGATAAGAAGCCATTTTTAGTTGTTTTGAATGTTTGTTTAAAGGCAAAGAACTTATTTATTTATGTACAAGTTTGAGTTTGATTACTTCTCCTCTTTCTTGGCCTCTCTATATATGAAACTAGGAGAAGACAGAAGGCATCTTACAATAAATTAGCGATAACACGATTTCCTTTGGTTGATTCCACATTGTCTATTCTCATACGACATGCCAACTATTTACGAGCAGACGATTCGCGCTCTTTGTACTGTAAATAAATAGAAGAGAGGATTATTTTTTTTGTAGGACAATAATCAAACACTGTAATTAAGTGATGTTTGCCGAATGTATAGTAATATAGTATGGCCTTAAATATTTTTTAAATGTATATATGTTATGCGTTAAGAACTCTGATAAAAAATCATGTGGTATGCTGAATTTTTAATACTACTACGATGTTCTGCTTCATCATTTTCGGAACATGATCCTGAAAAGGCGGTACGTACGAGTCGAAAGGATAAGTACGTACCTCTAGTTCTATATATAACTATTGTACAAAACCGATACGTATTTAAGAAATTGCCGATAGGTTCTATTCCCACCACCGGGCACGCCCAGGAGCAGCGAACCGTATATCGTTTCGTACATTATGTTACATGTAACAATACTATACTTGAACCTCATATTCTCAAATGCAACACCGTACAATGTACCGTATCTAAGGAAAATCTACAACCTAACACTTTATATTCGCTCCTACTTATTAAACTAATGAAGTCTTCAATTCTCCTACCTCCACAACTTTTATAATTACTTAATCAAATTAGCCTTATCACTTAATCAAATTAGCATTATTCGTTGCCTTTGATCTGATGTTAAGAAATGCACTGAATTGAATATTTTTTTTTTTAAAAAAAATAAATCAAATAGGACATGATGAATTATTGAATAGAAAGAACTTGAAATTAAGTCCAAATAAATAGGGGCTCGAAGAATGTTTGATGTGCAAGGATCATAGAGTTGAAGATAAGGTTTCTTTTGGTTCACTTCTCATGTATGTGCTCATGATATATATCTATTTTTATGAAAATTTTAATATGGTCCATTGACAATGGATTACCATATGCAATAATAGGAACTAATCATACAACAATAAGTGTCCAACTAATTAAAGTTAATAGTTGAGCTTGACATTTTGGCAAGCAACCTATTAATTAAAGAAATGTTTAATTTTTATTGATTTCGAATTTCTTTAATATTTCAATTATTTAATTTTTTTTTATAATTTCATAAATTAGAAATTTTCGAATTATATTTTGATAATTTATAAAGTTATTTTCTAAACATAATAAAACAAATTAATTACTCGGTAATTAAAATAAGGGAAAAGGAAGCTTCTCAAAAATTGCCTAAAAACATGATTGGTTCCCTATTATTAATTGTGGTAGTTCATTCTCATTGGACCATAGTCAAATCATCGCTATTTTTATTTATTTATTTATTTATTTACTTTTTGTCGTAAATGAATTTAGTATAATTGTCGTAAAGTGATAGATTAGATTATACGGAGTATATAGGAATTGAAGCTATATAAGCTATAGCTAAATTAAGCAACATGAATGTGCAGGTGAGAAGAGAACAGTTTTGCATATACATTCAAATTTTAACACCATAATAGGGCTAGTTTCCATGGTAAAATGGTAACGCCGCGATATCGATCATATATTGTATCTAAAAAATAATTTCACTCTAGAAAATGAAATCCGAGAATCCTTATTACAAGACAAACTACTGATAAATGTGTTCCTCATTTTTATTAATTACCTCGGTCCTTAAATTAGGGCTAAGCTAGCTAATTTTATGATTTGGAAGATTAAGTGGTGTGACATTCTTAATTTTATGATGAGACAAGCTTGAAACATGATCCAAATGGAAGGTAGTTTTTAGTATAATTTATACATAAAATCGAATAAGCCTACGCGTTCAAATAACATACGAACGATCCATAATAAAATAAATCACAGGCTCAAACGTTCGATGTTATATGATAGATGTTCCCAGTTCGTCTAACACGATCCGAGGCATCTGCTATGTACCACGCACGAACGGTAATACCACCAATCTTGAGTACGTTAATATTATCAAATCACTTGAATTGAAGGAATATGCACATAACATGTTTAAACAATTTGAAAAATAAGTAATTTTATTAGCATGATGCATTAGTGTAGGCAACTGTCTAAGGGCAGGAAACATATGGAATCTTAAGAGCTGTTGTATTAATGGAGTATTAGACAATTCCAATCATATTTAACTATTTTCTTCCATTTTTCTTTTCTTTATACACCATATATATTTAATTTTTTGTATCAGTCATGTAATTGTTTATTAATATATGAAGTTTATTATATTGTTTATTATTTATGTAATTATGTGGTGAATTGATTCAGACTTTTGAAGGCCATTGATGAGTTGATGAACTTGTATAAAAACTTGCAAGCAAAATTAAATATAAAAGAGTTGAACACAAAGTATAGATGAATTGGTACCGTATATTCATTAAATTTGTATCGCTATCATTCACAGATCAAAATTTTGTACTCTACATATATACTGTCTAAATAATGTTGTTCTAGTTGCTAAGAACATTGAGAAGAGTCGCTCTGGTCTTAATTAGATGCCTGAAAAGACTTTCCAACACTTCGTCGATTTCTTGTACTTCAGTCTGTAATTGGACTATTTGTGACATTTCGATGATTGATTTCTTTTCTAAAGCGACATCCAAGGCATCGAACTTGCTGATGGGTGTGGTTTCCTTCTCGGCTTTGGAGTGAACCAATTTGGAGAAAGACCAGCTAGTCTTATGTGATCCACTGATGGTGGACAACAAAGACTTGAAGACTGAAACTGTCATTGCTTGAACTTCTTGAAGCATGCTCTCGGTGGCATTGGACTCGTTGGTTTGATTGACTTCTTTGATGTCTTTCAAACACTTCTTGACAACCTTCTTGGCTGATTTACGGGATTTTTGGTATTGAGCGAGATCATTGGAGTTTCTCCTAAGTGCGGATTGCATGTCTTGGAGTTGTTCCTTCGATTGTACCAAGACATCTTTTGATGCGGTGCAAATGTCAAGAAGTCTTAGAGATCCATCCAAGACCTTCTCAACCCAGTTTTGGGATGAGGCGGTCTGATTTTGTGGTAGTTGAAGAAACTCGTCAACGCTCTTGTATAGATTTACAAGTCCGGTAAGACTTTCGGTAATAGATGAAGTAGAGGCCGATTGAGATGATCTCAACCTGCACAGTTGCTCATCTACTTGAGAGGCAACCGGGTGAGWTTTTGCTGGGAAACTGAAAGATCTAGTGTGGTAAGAAGCCATTTTTAGTTTGTTTTGAAAGTTTAATTTGTTGAAAGGCAAAGAACTGTATGTTTATGTACAAGTTTTGGTTTGATGACTTCTCCTCTTTCTTGAGCTCTATTTATATGAAACTAGTAGAAGACAAAAGGCATCTTTCAATTAATGAATGATAACGTGATTCTCAATTTTATATTAAGGTATTCCTTGAGTTTGTTCGACATGGTCTCTTCTTACACAACATGCCAACTATTTGATAAGAAGATGAGCATAGTATTCAATCATATAATATAATAAGTAGGAAGAAGAAGGAATTTTTTGTTGGACAATAATCAAGGACAGTAGTAAACTGATGTTGGTCTAATRWTRWTRWWKTATWWWWTWWT
>SNQN01000029.1:164103-206448 GCA_008642245.1 Bassia scoparia | reverse complement strand
ATCATTCATAAAAGTAATACAGATGACTAGATATATAAAATAAAATTAAAGGTTATAAGTCAACAATTTATTTACAAATATATTAGTTGAAGCTTTACAATTTGTTTGCTTTCAATGAACTAAATATGAGTGTGTTTGTAAGATATAATGTTTCCAAAACGCTACTTTTGTAGAGATCGTAGAGTTTCTAATATAGTAAACRTTGTTTTCGTAGAGTTTCCGATATAGGAAAYGTTTCCAGTTTTTATTTCAAGTTTCGAAAAMGTTTACGGAGAGTTTTTGAGGAGTTTCCAAGTTTATGAGTTTTAGAAATGTGGATACTCTAAATTCTAGAAGTTTTCGTGCTTCATAGAACTTTTGTGTGTATTTTGTAGGTATATCTTAGGGAATTGCTTCAACAAAGCTCACGGCCTAATACTTTTGACAAGTGGAAGTGATCTGACCGGATCACATACAAACATTAATAAAATATTTTTCCCTTCGAAAAAAATAATACTTATAAGAATAATAGTGGAAACATTAAATGAAAATAAACACTAATTATACCGATTGACATGTGATATATATTCACATGCATTCTATAATTTTAACTAGCTTGTGAAATCTATTTTTTATGCTTAACTGATGCCCAGGGACTATTGTTTTAAAAATAAATAAAAATTATATGCAATGCTCTATTAAAAAATATATTCCGAAAGTATATATTTATTAGTTGTGAACTACGTAAAAATCGATGGATAAACATAATGAGCAAAAGGGAACGGAGCAAGGTGTGAACTACGTACGGAATATATATCTATCAGTTGTTCATCTATTTATCGGCAAATTTGTCAATAATCACCTTTTATAAGGGGTGTTTTGTCACAAACTACATTTTCTAAGACTAATAAGTCCAAAATCACTATTTACGTTACCTTTATATGTTGACCACCACAAATCCCTCGTTTTCAGCATTGACTTAGCTTGCACTAAAACCCTTTTTTTCATTTTTTTTCGCCTGAATTCCCCCTTTTCCCTAAACCCCTTCTACACTTGAACCACCACCACTAATCAAACTTGCGTGAATCACAAGCCACTACCACCAATCCAATTGAATCCGAGTCACGAATCTGAACCRCAATCACGAGTTYGAATTGAACAACGAACCAATAATAACCATCATCACGAGTTCAAATTGAACCCTAAACCACTAATAACCTCCACCATTACAAGTTCGAATTGAACCATGAACAACTAATAACCCTTAAATTCAAAAATACAGTGAGAAGTTGTGTTTGTTAGTGGGTGAGGAAGATGCGTTATTGGTAGGCTGTAATTTGCGATGGTGATAGTGGGGGTGAAGGTGGCGGTGTAGTGACGGTGAAGGTGACCGTGTAGAGGAGAGAAAGGAGAATTAAGGCAAAAAAAAAAAAGGAAAAATGAAAAAAAAAGTTTTAGTGGGTCACGTGAATTGCAAGTGCAAGTTAATGTCGGAAATCAACGAATAGGTGATGGTCAACAATTAGTCTTACAGAAAAGATGGTTTTACACAACTATATATTCGGTTTTGGACTATTAGTCTTAGAAAAGATAGTTTGTGACAAAATACCCTTATAAAAGGTGGTTTTTTTTTTTATGCAAAGCAGGAGATTAGATTCATTCATTAATTAGTGGAGTCCAAAATGATCTCCTTAACATACAAGTCTTGCACTACAGGCAGCGGTTCATACAAAAGTACAATATCACCACATAAACTACAAAGGGTATTAGTTCTAGTCTCCTTCGCCATAGCATCAACAACCATGTTGAAATCTCGTGGAATGTGCTCAACTTTGAGATGTGGTACCTGTGTCCTCAACTCCCTGCAAGGTAAGACAATGTTGGAATGTAAATCTCTCGCAAAGTGTGGAGAATTTAGTCTAGTAACTGCTTGCAAGTTATCTGAACACAGCACAATATTTTGCCATTGGTGCTCGACAATTAGCTTAAGGCCTTCCCATAACGCCCATAATTCAGCATCCAGGGCAGAGTTTGCTACCCTCCGAGCAATAAATCCTAGAACCCAAAAGCCCTTATCATCCCTAACAACACCCGCAATCCCAGCCGGTGAATTGTTGCTTACAAAAGAAGCATTAGTGGTCAGCACGAGTGATGCAGCATGAGTGGGCTTCCATGTAATAGGCCTAGCAGGAGTACCAATGCCCCTGGTAGGAACAATATAGAAAAATTCCCGAGCAATCCTCAAGGCTTCTTTCCGAACCCATTCCACCTCAAAGGAGCAACTTTTAAACACCAAAGCGTTTCGACTTAACCAAATTGCCCATAAAATGCACGCAAAGAGAAGGCTCCAAGGTAAGAGGGTTGCATTTGTGGGATTAGAAGTAGTAAGGTTTTCTTTTAGCCATGGTTTGAAGGGGGTGAATGAAGGGTCCACACCAAATAGGTCCCACACATTACGAGAGAAAGTGCAGTCCCTAAGTATGTGAGTAGCATCCTCAATTGCATTAGAGCAACGAGGGCAAAGAGGAGATGTTATAATGTGTCTGGCAGCAAGGTTGGAGCAATGAGGAAGACGATCCAGCCACGTCTGCCACAAGAAGAATAGGAGTTTAGGAGGGATGCTAAGCCTCCACAGCCAAGTCAAACCGATATCCTCAGGGTATGGTTGGATTGCATCCATAGCACGTGTGAAATCAAACTTATTGTCCCTCGAAAAAGTTGAATAGAAGTAATCCTCCATGTGTGAAAGTAGGAAAGTAGGGAGGTTAAGGGCAATTTCCGGGGGTAACTGGATAGAAATTGCTCTTTGATCAAACACTCCATCTCGGAAAACATCCCTGACTTTGAACTCATTTTCACCTCGTATCAAGGGACCCTCAACAAGTCCTCTAATGGCCCCAAAATCTCCCCATGAGTCAAACCAGAAAGAAGTGGACTCCCCATTCCCTACACCACATCTTAGGTTTGCCACAAAGACATCCCAAACCTTTCCCATCGCCTGCCAAACATGTGACCCTCCCTTGAAGGACCTTAGCCCATTGGCTTTGCAATACTTCGATTTCAAGGTCTGGATCGCCAAGTTCTCCCCATGTTCTAGCCATCGCCACCAAATTTTTAAAAGCAAGGCTCTATTAAGGCCACGACAACACCGAAGACCCAAACCCCCAGTGGCTTTTGGAGTAGCTACAGTGTGCCAACCAACTAGATGTACTCCTTTCGAAGAGGCACCATCACCCCAAAGAAAATTTCCCATGATGGAGTTCATCTCCCTGAGGGCACTTTCAGGAAATTTCATGCACTGGAAATAATAGTTGGGAATTGTGTTGAGGGTTGCTTTTAGTAACACTAGCTTTCCAGCCTTAGACAATGTGCTTGCCTTCCAAGAGCTAAGTTTCTGCTTCATCTTTTGAATGACAAAAGCAACATCCCTCTTAGATGGCTTATGATCCAGTAGTGGGAAGCCCAAGTAGATTCCCAGGTTAGTAGTCTCATGTATTTGGAATATCTCACAGACTTCATTCTTCAAATTCGACTCAGCATTTTGTGAAAAAATTATGGAGCTTTTTGCCAAATTAATTAATTGCCCAGAGATGCTACAAAAATAATCCAGAATATTCTTGATAGTGTATGCATTTTCAGTATGGCATTCCCCAAATAACAGTATATCATCCGCAAAAAGAAGATGCGAAATTTCCAACTTGCCCCTACCAATAGTAACCGGCTTCCACCTCCCTTGTGAGCAAGCCTGATGGATCAATTGTGACAAAACCTCCATACAAATAATAAACAGATAAGGGGACAAGGGGTCCCCTTGCCGGATTCCACGGGATGGATTAAAATACTCCGATTGAACACCATTCACTAGGACAGAAGTGGTGACTGACGCCACACAGCTCATAATCATCTCAATAGAAGGCTCATCTAACCCATAGTTAAATAAACAACCCCGGATAAAACTCCACTCAAGTTTATCGTAGGCTTTTTCGAGGTCCAATTTCAATGCGAACCAACTCCTTCTTCCCTTTTTATGCTTAAAGGAGTGCATCACTTCCGTAGCTATCAGGACATTTGTATCAGTGCCTCGTCCCGGCAAGAAACTATTTTGATTTGGTGAAAGGCGGATGGGAAGTGAGTCTCGTAGCCTATTTGCAATAATCTTTGCAATAACCTTATAGCTCGTATTACATAAACTTATTGGCCTGAAACCCTTAACCGTTTCTGGATTTGCAATCTTCGGTATCAARGCAATAACTGTGTGATTGACATTGGCAGGCACAGATTTATCCTCGAAAATTCGTTGGGTTGAGTCCACAAACTCTTTCTCAATCAGGTTCCAGAATTGCTTATAGAAGAGCGCATGAAATCCATCAGGCCCGGGAGCCTTATATGATCCTAATTTCATGACCACATCCTTAATTTCACACAAATGGGGGACACTCGAAATATTCAGCAAATCCTCTTGCGCATGAAAAAGGGGGATGTCAACGTCCCAAGTAGCAACAGAGAGTGATGTAGTGAACAAATCTTCAAAGGCTTTCTTTATGTGATCCCGAATTTCTTGCTGATCATGTATGTCTTCCCCCACTGGGGATTTGAGGTAGAGAATTCTGTTTTTCCGGCGACGGAGCATCACTGTACGATGGAAAAAAGTGGTGTTTCGTTCCCCTTGAATTAGCCAATTTACCTTCGCCTTCATCATCCAAAAGAGTTCTTCCTCCTGCAGAATACCATTCAACTCGGAGACTAGAGACTCCTCCAAAGAAATCAAAGACGGCTGTGCTGGATTACGGCAAAGACTCCGCTGAATTCCCTCAATGCGTGCCAAAACTCTCGATTTCTTTTTCCATAAGTTTCCATACACMTCTTTGTTCCATTTGAGACATTCCTTAGAAAAGGAATGTATTTTTTCTTGAAAAGAATCATGGTTGGAGCTCCAAAAGTCACTGGTGAATGAGTGGAAATTTGGTTCGTTACACCACATCGGTTGAAATCTAAATAGGTTGGGTTTCTGATGAGATTTTTTTGTGAGATGTAAGAGTATTGGGCTGTGGTCCGAAGATAAACGGGCTAAGTGTTTGACAAAGCTATTGGGGAATAAAGCCAACCAGTCCACACTCCCAAAGGCCCTATCCAGCCTCTGCATCACAACACCATTYCTACACTTCTTAACCCATGTAAATTTAGGCCCCACAAACCCCAAGTCCTTAAGTCCACAACTAGTAAAACAATTCACAAAAGCTTGAATTCTAAAACGTTTAGGAGGTCGACCCCCCAAAACGTTCATCTCTTTCCCAAATATCATTGAAATCACCAATAGCTACCCATGGCAAGTCCATGAATGAGTTAAGATAGCAAAAATCATCCCACAATTCTTTCCGCAATTGAAAAGACACATTAGCATAAATTGCAGAAAGAAAAAATTTTTCAAGTGAGGAACTCACCTCTATGATACCATGAATACCCTGCCGGTTCACCTTGTCTGGTTCGAACGAGAGAGCATGAGAGTACCACATAACAATTATTCCACCTGACAAGCCCACTGGATCCACCACAAAGTGTTTGTCGAACGGGAGCTTAGCAAGGATAGCATGAGCATTTTCATTGCCCACTTGGGTTTCAGAGATGACCACTAGGATGGGAGAATGCTGCTGAATCAAGAGTTTCATATTAGTAAGAAACAGTGATCGCGCAATGCCTCGGGCATTCCAGTACAGAACATTCATGTTAGGCCTGATCGGTGGTGGCGGAGATACCCCTTCTCTCAAGCCGTCGGCCCTCCCTGGATACAGTGATTTCACACATTTTGTCTCCCAATCGTAGACTAGCAGGGTCGTTGGCCTCATCAAAAAACCGATTAGGTTTTCTCTCTCTTGTACTCCGACGGATCCCCAACTTGCTCGAAGTTCTATCTGTCTCTCCCACCGGGTCGTCGTGAAGATCCCCACAAAATTTGAACGCCCCATCACTTCGATTTCTTTTGTGAATAGGCTTAGCTTGAACCAGTTTCGTTCCTTCGGAAGAGGCACCGGAGGATCCAATAGGACAGTCAGGAATGGAGGAAGTTTGTCCGTAGACCCCATCTCCTCTAGTCTCCTCATTCCCCAGTTGAAAAGAACTTCCACTACCGGTGGCAGAGCCTCCAATCCTACCACCGAGGGGAGGTGGGCAGGAATAAGCTCTCCTTGAGTTGTCAAAGCCTTCAAGTTGATCCACTTGGCTGGAGTGAGGGCTGGCCATAGTATCATTTGTCGCATCACCTTCGGGTCCGGCATGACTGCATCCAAGTCCGTCAGGACCTCGTCGGAATCGAGTAGATAGTCGATGTTGTTTGGGTTGGGTTCCGAAATCCCCCTCCTCGGGTTCAGACACACCCTGAGAAAGTGGCTTTCCCGGAGAATCAAGGTTGGTGGTGAGTTGGGTAGGGGAGGGGATGGCGGTGGTGATAAGGGTGCAGTCATTTGGGACGATAACTGCCAAGGGTTGGGGTTCCTCGGGATCCTCAAAGTCTCTGGTCTCATCTTGGTCAATCGAGGAGTCATTTTGTAAAGCTTGGAATGGGTTTTTTGAAAAGAAGCTGAGTTGTGGTGAATGTTGAGATAAAAAAGTTGCCACTGATTTTGAAGGTATAAGAGTGAAAAAAGGTTCACGAGTTAAGGGTGCCTTTGAAATCACCAACTCCCTACCCTGTGTCGAAGCGTGATTGGTCACTATACTACTGCCATACTGCACTGCACCCTGCACTGATCCCAATTTCTTGTTTTCATTCGAAATTTGAAAATCCCCAAGCAGTTGGTCCTTTTTGCCCTTTTGTACGGATTGTGCAGGTGTTTTCCGTACGTACTTTTGCTGAACCTCTCTCCACTCACCACCAGCAGCCACCGTAGTTTTGGTGGGAACCGTAGGCTTCTCAACACGGCGTTTCGGACAGCGGACACAATCTGCTAAAACATGCCCATATATTTTGCAAAACTTGCAAAATTGCGAGGCATCTTGCGGAACAATCTGTTGTTTCACCTTGCCAATCCACACCACCTTTGGCATTTGTTTGTTGAGATCAACCTGGACACATAGCCTGGCAAAACGGGCTCGTTCCGTTGTCTCCGTACGAATATCAACCTTCATCAATTTCCCTAGCCGGTTTCCCACCTGCTCCAAAATCTCCTTATCATATAGCTCCAAAGGAAGCTCCGGTAAAGTAATCCAAAGAACGGCAGAGTCCACTGTAGCCTCCGACGGTTTAAACCCCGGCTCCCACATCTTCAAGTACAATGGGTATCCCGCCACTTTCCAAGGGCCATCAGTCAGCACCATAACAGAATCTTCCCCCGAAGTGAACTTTATAAGGAAGAACCCCCTACCTAAAAGCTTCAAATCCCAAGCCCCAACACTTCCAAACGTCTTCAGTAGACTCGTCTTTAAGAAGGGGTATGAAAAGCTCTTCCCAATAACCTTTCCAATCACCGAAAACTTCCATATGTCACACAGGGCTTTGCACTTCTTCTCCTCCAGAGGGATAAAGATCTCATTCGCAACCATGTCCGGTGGAGGAATAACAGACGCCGTAAGCGCAGCATGAGAGTCAAATAGCGAGCTGTTAGAGTGGTTGTGGGTTTGGAGGGCTGATTTAAAAGTGGTGTTTGGAGTGGTGGTGTTTGGAGTGGTGTTGTTCGGTGGTGGTGCCGAGTCAGGTGTGGTGATGGATGGTGTGGTGGTGGATGTTGGTGGTGGGTTAGGGGTGGTGGTGGAAAAGGAGTTGTTTGGTGGGGGTGGTGGGTCAGGTGGAGTTGGGGCTCTCTCTCTCTCCAGCGCTCTCTCTCTCTCTAACATGGTGTTTTAGGGTCGTTTTTATAAAAGGTGGTTAATGAAAATTTTGCCTCTATTTTTTTAGATGCAATGTCAGACCTTGAATGTTATATATCTATTATTATCTTATGTCTATCATGAACTTACGGAAAATCTTGGTTCATCTAGACATCTAGTGGATGTCCAAAAATTAGATATCTTATGACATTTTGATAAATAAAATAAAAAAAGATAAAATTGTAAATAAAATATTTCATATATTTGCCAAAATGTCATTAGATATTCCATTTTTGAACATCCACTAGATGAACTAGGCATACCTCTGATCTTACATAGGTGCAGCACGCGATCCAAAACTAACAAGGACACGATATTAGTTGGCTAATTAACCAAACTAATCATTCGAAAGTATTCGTATATTGAAGCAGATTGTGTAATCAAATATTTAATTTAATTTGTAAGCAAGTGCACACGGAATGCATGATCCATGAAGGTTGGCATTTGCTAGACTGTAGGAGGCAACGAAATACTGAAATATTCGCAGCACCCGTGTTCTTCTTATCAAATTTATCGAAATGTTGTAGACATTTRGAATCTTAACAGCTGCTGTATGAGTCCATCAAGAGACAGTACGTTCCCTAAGCATAGCTTGAAGCTTGATCATCTTCACATGGAGTTGCCTTCATTATCGCTCTTCATTATTGTTCAATCCTACGCATTCTTTAATTTATCCTTTTTTTTTATGCAAATAATTTATCCTTTAAGAACTCAACTATAATTTTTATATGTTCAATTTGCTAGCAATTACATATGTTCAAAACATGTCTTAAAAACATGTCTTAAAAACTATGTTCAATTTGCTAGCAATTACATATGCATGCATCAAATATTCTGATATTTTTAGATTGAATAATTTTATTTTGATTTGGAATTGTTCAAATTTAATGAACCWAACCGAATCCATATTTGAATTTAAAAACTTGCAATGTCAATAAAAAATGAGTATAATAAGAAACGAAAAGATTTGAACACAAAGTATAGATGAATTGGTATTGTATATTCATTGAATTTGTATAAGTATCATTCACAGATCAAAAAATTTTGTACTCTAGGTATGTACTAACTAAATGATGTATATGTTCTCTAGTTGCTAAGAATATTGAGGAGTGTTGCTCTGGTCTTAATCAGATGCCTGAAAAGGCTTTCCAACACTTCGYCGATTTCTTGTACTTCAGTCTGTAATTGGACTATTTGTGACATTTCGATAATTGATTTCTTTTCCAAAGCGGCATCCAAGGCATCGAACTTGCTGATGGATGTGGTTTCCTTCTCGGCTTTGGAGTGAACCAATTTGGAGAAAGACCAGCTAGTCTTTTGTGATCCGCTGATGGTGGACAACAAAGACTTGAATACCGAAACTGTCATTGCTTGAACTTCTTTAAGCATGCTCTCGGTGGCATTAATGGACTCGTTGGTTTGGTCGATTTCTTTGATGTCTTTCAAACACTTCTTGACAACCTTCTTGGCTGCTCTTCTGGACTTTTGGTATTGAGCGAACTCATTGGAGTTTCTCCTAAGTGCAGATTGCATGTCTTGGAGGTTTTCCTTGGACTGTACCAATACATCCTTTGATGAAGTGCAAATGTCAAGAAGTCTTACAGATCCATCCAAGACCTTCTCAACCCAGTTTTGGGATGAGGCGGTCTGGTTTTGTGGTAGTTGAAGAAACTCATCAACGCTCTTGTATAGATTTACAAGTCCGGTAAGACTTTCGGTCACTGATGAAGTAGAGGCAGTTTGAGATGATCTCAACCTACACAATTGCTCATCTACTTGAGAGGCAACTGGGTGAGAGTTTGAAGGGAAACTGAATGATCGAGTGTGGTAAGAAGCCATTATAAGATGTTTATTTAGTTTGTTGATGAAAGGCAAAGAACTGTATGTTTATGTACAAGTTTTGATTTGATGACTTCTCTTCCTTCTTGGCCTCTATTTATATGAAACTAGGAGAAGACAAAAGGCATCTTACAGTAAATGAGAGATAGCATGATTGCAATTTTTATATTAAGTTCTTCCTTGGGTTTGTTCCTCATTGTCTCTTCTGATTCAACATGCCAGCTGATTAATCAATACAAGATCAAAGTATAATCAATCACATTATATGCTTCGTATCGAATATTTAGAAGTTAGGATCGATCTTTTTGCTGTACAACTACCGATACAAAGAATTAAATGATGTTGGCTTAGTTTAGAGTAGTAGCTCCAATTTTATATATTTCCTGCGCTATAACTCAACTGCTAATTTGTCTCCTGCATTCGCYAATTCTAAAGGAAATCATGTGATAACAATACATTGCTGATTTGCTGCAAGATTTTCGCAGCACGATCCAAAAAGTACGGTATACACGAGTGGTGCACAATGAAGAGTACTTAACGCTTGTACCACTTACCGCACGCTCATGAACTGCACCCCACCATAAGTGTTCCTGTTTCGGCTAGGCAATGTTACTGTGTGTCGCGCACCCATAGCCTTACACCCATTATTCGACTCTGTTTATGAATATAATTAATCGAGAATAATAACTATGTACTCCGTATATCAATTAATTAAGTACGTACATGATAGACTAATGTAGCCAACCTTCATGTCGAGCTTGTCGCGTCGTTAGCATAGCACCTTGTGCTAATCTTCTGAATGCATCTTCAAARCTCGCAATCTGAGAGGAGGCACAGTGTGACAAAGAGCACCAAGCACTGTAAACTTGCTGCTGTATACTAGGCATTTCACTCAACTTCTATTATTTAAGCATAATAAACATCATGAGCAAACTCAAACTTAATGATACCGTACCATTTTTAAGTCATTTGCCATATTAGATTGTCGGATTGTCATCAATGAATATTATGGTAACTGTTTACAAATGAGTAGTATTGGAGATAATACATTAAAAAAAACCATAAGATTATTCCTCATATTATTAATACTTCTTGTGGTGAAGGATATATTAGGCTATTCTAGGCTTTGTAATTCTTGCTCATTTTCTTTTGTTAGACATAATGGCAACAAGGTTGCACATAAGCTAGCTAGTTTAATTAAATTGGTCTTATAACTATATGCGTGTTTGTTTATTTGGTTATTAGAAGAAGTGCTTGATGAGGTTTTCACGGATGTATTAGCTGATACTATTTAATAAAAAAAAATTTTCTCGTAAAAAAAAAGATTGATACTTCGTAATAGATTAAAGAATATACAAATGAGGGAGAAGAAACTTACAATATATTGGATATGATCTTAAACTCTTGCGATTTTTAGATGCCGAGATTTATTTTAAGAAAAAATATAATACTATATCAGTGAATACACTCGAAAAATCAATACAAAATCTACCTTATAATAATTGTCATAATGAACTCTCAATTTACTTTTTATGTATATTATGCTCTTATTTTTTTCATAAATTTCTTTCTTATACAGAGTACGGAGTATTAAATATCTGGGATGGAAGATGAAGATCTTTCAATTTAAAACAACCACATTTGATCCACACCAAACACCATTAGCTGGACCAATGGACCATGTTTTTTGGTGTACCACCCGATTCACTGTTCCAGTTCCCTCCCAATTGTTGCGGGGGATCAAATACGGATTCTTCCTACCAAGTGCAGTACAAAGGGAATAACCGGCCAACTTATGGGGTGGGATGGCAGTATAAAAGAATGAGTTTTTGGTGGGTTTTTTTTTTTGTTTGTTTAAATCCACAAGGGGGGTGGGGGTCGTCAAGACGAGAATCGATCTTAAGATCATACATGAAATTAGGAAGAGAAGCTCTAACCACTTAAGGGTGTTTTCTTGGATCATTTCTCATCACTAAACAAACGAGTTTATTTATGGCATGTTCATTAAAAAAAGGTGACATTATATTATCTACACAGAATTGCGGTCAAATATTAATAAATTAAATGATCATACAAGTGCAAACATGGATTAGTCATAAAGTGGATGGCTAAATAGCAGAAGTATGCATTAAGAACATTTATGATATCCCTAATTGGGACTTCAAAGCACTTCAATACTCTATAAAACAAGTCGTATCTTTACGGCCAAGAGGCTAAGCGCTTTTCCACGTTAATAATATAATAACTTATGTTATTTTCAATATATATGGTCCAAATTCAATTTGTTTTTTTTCATGTACAAGTAGTAAATTTTCCTTGATTCAAATCAAATTAACCTATGAATTGATCCAAGAGGTCATTAAAAATATTTCTTTGTATGGGATTGTTTTATTAATTAATGACATCAAATTAGAAGTTAATTTTAATTTTGTAATGTTTTGAGTTTCATGAACTCAAATCATAATTTGGAATTTTATTCAAGTTCGATAAAAAATTGGGTATATTGGAAACTAAATTAATAGATTTGAACTCAAAATATAGATGAATTGGTCTGTATATCATTTAATTTTGTTATAAAATATCATTACATATAAAAATTTTGTACTCTATATATGTACTATTGACAAATATATATGTGTTTAGTTGCTGAGAACATTGAGAAGGGTTGCTCTGGGTCTTAATCAGATGCCACTGAAAAAGCGCTTTCCAACACTTCGTCGAATTCTTGAACTTCATTCTGTAATTGACTATTTGTGAATTTTCAATGTTTGATTTCTTTCAAAGCTTACATCTAGGCATCGAGTTGATATTGGGTGTGGTTTCCTTCTCGCCTTGGATTGGACCAATTTGGAGACAAGACCAGCTAGTCTTTTGTCGATCCGCTGATGGTCGGAGTCAAAAGACTTTAAGTCTAACTGGGTCATTGCTTGAACTTCTTTAAGCATGCTCTCTGTGGCATCTGGACTCGTTGTTTGGTCGGTTCTTTGATGTTTTTAACACTTCTTGACAACTTTCTTGGCTGCTTTCCTAGACTTTTGGTATTGAGCGAACTCATTTGGGAATTTCTCCTAAGTGCTGAATGTAAGTCTTGGAGTTTTGTTCCTTGGATTGTACCAAGACATCATCGTCGTGGTGCAATGTCAAGAAGTCTCAGAGACCCATCCAAGACTTATCAACCCAGTTTTGGGATGAGATGGTCTGGTTTGAGGTAAGTTGAAGAAACTCAATCAAACGTGTTCTTGTATAGACTTACAAGACCGGTAAGACTTTCTGTCAAGTTGAAGTAGAGGCGGATTGAGATGATCTCAACCTACACAATTGCTCTTCTACTTGATTGGGCAACCGGGTGCAAGATTTTGCAGGGAAACTGAAAGACGAGTGTGAGAAGCCATTTTAGTTGTTTTTGAATGTTTGGTTAAAGGCAAAGAACTTTTATTTATGTACAAAAAGTTTGAGTTTTGATCCTTCTCCTCTTTCTTGGCCTCTCTATATATGAATAGGAGAAGACGAAGGCATCTTACAATAAATTAACGCGATAACTACGATTCCTTTGGTGATTCCACATTGTCTATTCTCATAGACATGCAACGTATTTACGAGCAGGACGATTCGCGCTCTTTGGTACTAGTAATAATAGAAGAGAGGATTATTTTTTTTGTAGGACAATAATCAAACACTGTAATAAGTATGTTTGCCGAATGTTAGTAATATAGTATGGCCTTAAATATTTTTTAAATGTATAATGTTATGCGTTAAGAATCTGATAAAAAATCATCTGTGGTATGCTGAATTTTTAATACTACTTACGATGTTCTGACTTCATCATTTTTCGAACATGGATCCTGAAAAGGCGGTACGTACATAGTTACGAACAGGGTAGCTATAGTACGTACCATAATCGTATTTCTGAAGTGGTAATCTTATTATATACAATGAAGACATATTGGTTAGACAGAGCACCCGGATACGTATTTAGAAATTGCGATGCTAGGGATATTCTATTCCACCTGGAGGCGCGATTGGGGGCGCATCCCAAATTTGCTGCAATGGAGCAGCGGAAGCGTACCGTATACTCGTATATTCGTACCTTTTCCCTGATGTCTCACATAGCTAACGAAATTTAGTTATATACTCTTGAACCTCAATATTCTCAAATGCACCAACCGGTACAATGGTACTGGTATCTAAGGAAGAAAGTAGCAATCCAGAAGACACCATGTTATATTCGCTGGGTGCCATTACTTGATTTAAACTTATAGGGCACTAACCAGATAATCTGCGGTCGTAGTGCCTACTATACACCATCTTTTTATAATTAGCTTGGTAATCAAATTCAGCCGCGATAGTCGCCTGATACAGCTCCCACATTAGGCACTTTCGTACATACACTCTGTTTCCGCCAATTCGTGACTACTGGACTGACTTACAGGTGTGGGTCTTGTGTACATCAAGTCGGGACAACTAAAACTCTGAAAACTATCACATATCATTTGATTGTTATTTGAGAAAAAATAAATCAAATTAGGGACAAAGGGCATGAATTTCCCACTCTGGAGACTGAGGAAGGGGAACTTCGAAATTAAACAAGATCCAGAAACATATATATAGTGGCGATTCGTATAGCCATGGTCTTGTGGTGAGTTGGAATCGGGACACTGTTAGGGAGTGTGATAAGGGATGAGGGTTCTATTGACTTTTGAAAGGGTCTCTTGCTATATACTTTCATTAGGTATCGTGGTGCTGATATTATTTGATAAGTAATATTTCTATTTTTTTAGGCTCGGTAAATAATGTCTATGTGATTAATATGCCCATTGGAACCTAAATGACGTTAATAGATAGGTCACTCGAATACATTTGAGGGTCACATCTTTCTGAGTTTCATCTAAACATAACTCGAATAGAGGTGCTACTCAAGTTATCATATTTGAATGCTCAGGTAGAACTAGTGAGGACCTTTAGAGGTGTGGAGGACAACTGACAACTCTGTGATTTAGATATGTGTAGTAGGGAAGAATATTGTTTAATTTAGGATTTCAGAGTTTATGGGCAATAATTCTGGTAACTATATTCAATTCATCTTAATGTTTTTTCTCCATTCACTATATGTTCGTTGCATTGTAATGTTCAGGGAGAAATTTTCCCGGGATTATATTATCTGGGATATTTTATAGAGTTTTTCTAACATGAAATAAAACAAAATAATTAAACTACTGGTAATTAAAATAAAGGGAAAGCAGGGAGCTTCTCAACAAAGTTGGGGCCTTTAAAAACGCATGGTTTTTACGTGGGAGTTGTCGTGCACCTAGTTATAAGATGGTGTAAACTTGTCGGGGGTATCATGTCTACTATCCATCTCAGTCCGATTGATGAGGAGATGGTCCGAAGATTTGCGAAATCATCGGGGGCTACATATCTCTACTCTTAGGCGTTATTGTGATTTTCATTTATTTCTTTTGGTCGTACTTTAGAATCGGCGAACTCTATAGGTGATTAAGTTGTATCGTTGTCGGTATAAAAGATAGATGTGTGGTAGTATGATTATTAATACTGGAGTAGCTAAGGGATATTGTGTAATGGGGCTGTTACCCTAAGCAGTATTATTGGTCTATATAGGCAACATGGGAGTTCTGTGCAGGAGGCCTTGTAGAGAGAACAGTATTATTTGTTTGGCAATATAATTACGCTTATCATATAGTTCAATAGTGTTTTTCCATACACCTTTATATGATTCAGAGCGCCTAATGTCTTCATTGGGGTAAGATCGGTTAAGATCTAACTTAGTTAATTTTGAGGACTATTATTACAACAAAGTAACTTTGTAGGTTCCGACTAATATTGTACTTTTCGATACACAATATGTAGTATCAATCACTCACTTAGGGAATATTTGAACGCATTCTCGAAGAAGTCCTTATTACAAGACATCATTTACGTGCATTAATAGGATCGTTTAGGTTTCTTCATGAGTTTGATTACATAATTGCTTTGTCGGGCCTCCTTAAGAATGTTTAGCGGCTAACGTCTAGCTGAACCTGACTTATGTGATGTGAGATTTGGAAGAGTCTAGTAGGTGTGTGACATTCTTTTATGAAGTCTGTTATAGAATTGAGGTACTAGACCTTAGAACGTCTTTGAAAAATGCTCCAAATGGGAGGTAGTTTTTAGGGGTATAACGATTATACATACTTAAATCGAGGCATCATCAGAGCTTATAACGCGGGTATAAAACTTTCACATAACATACGACTCAACCGATTCATAAATGGACAAAGAATCATAAGATCACATTGCGAGCCTCTATAGAGTATACTCGTTAGATGGTCTACAAATAATTTTGAAGACAATGTTCCAGCGAAGTTACATTCATCTGGCTCTATCGTGCATTCCCATGTCTAAACACTGTATTTCGGATGCGCACTTCTTCGCATGAAAAAAATGCCCCAAAAAAAGCAAAAAAAAAAGCAAAAAAAAATTCAAAAAAAAAAACCGGAAAAGGGAGAACGCGCTTTCAATTTCATATAGCACACTCATATCTACGCAAAGTAGAGTGACCATACGTGTGTATATTAGTGAATTCAAAGCATTTTGTCTGCTGCAGTCCATATAGGGGTTACCAATATAATGACAGAGACGAGCGATAAGATTACATAAGTAGGTTTATTTTCTAATTTTTCGAAAATCTATGGGAGAGTGAATAGTAGCGATCGGGGGTCACATATATATTAGGGATGATGGGGGCATTAGTGGTAGGGTCCAATGTCTAAGGGCAAGAGGCACAACTCATTATGGCATATCTGTTTTATAGGGAGGATGTTGGTCACCTAAGCCAATTCCAAACGCTGGAGGTATTCACGTCACAAATCTCTCCATCAATACATATCTTAAACGTATATATTTCGTGTCCACTTTTTTATATATTCTTACATACAACCCATAATAATATTAATATTTTTGTAATCAGAGATATCAAGTGTGCCATCACTTTCAGATTATGAATATAATACTCAAAAGTCTTGGGGCAACGTTTATTAGAGATATGTTGGGTTCTCATTATTTTAGAGTTGGTGAACTTGCTAAAGATGTAGGTGCAAGTGAGTTGGTATGTCAGCTGACTTTGTACGACTGTCGCGCCATTGAATGGAAGGTTGCCTTGGAATGACACAACTTGGGGTATAGCTAAAGAGTTTTGATCACAACAGGGACAGATATTCAAATAAATAAAAGACCAGATCAGGTTGACCACCACCAAAGGTTGGATGAATTGGGTAACCGGGTTATCCTTTCATTTTCCTAAAAGATAATCTCTGCTCTCTTGACCCGGCTATTTTCAATTCAACAGCTATCAAATTTTGTACTCTAAAATATATATCTACCAGACTGGATCTGATAACAGTCCGATTGTTAGAGCTATGATAGCCATACATTGAACGAAAGATGTAGTCAAACTCCGCGCTCACATCGTGGATGTTACCACTTAGGGAATTCTCCTGAATATAGGACAGGGAGTTCTCACACGCAACACTACATTGGGCTACGACGATTGTCGTGTGAGTTTGCTTCTACGCTTGTCTAATTGGTTACTTTTTGCTCATATGGATACACTTTTTCCGCATCTGTATCTATTGATTGGTAACTATATCATTTTTTGCTCTCAAAGTGGTGCTGGACATTCTTTCGAAAGCTCATTCGGAGGAAACTGGTAGTTGGAACTGTGTGGTGTGGGGTTTCCGCTGATCTCCATCATCGGCCTTGTTGGCAGTGAACCAATTTGGGAGATAAGACCAGCTGAATCTTATGTGAAGCTCACACATAGAATGAGTGGGGAAACTTCAGCCTAACAGGGACTTGAAGAACATGACAATCCTTACTGCTCATGTAGAGCGTCTTGAACAATTCATTCTGAAAAAAGGATGCGCTCCGAGAGGGAGGATTAAGGGTGTTTGGAGCTAACTCTACGGGTCTTGATCGGGGTAGATGGTTAGGGAATTGAGGTTTGTTTCGCACTTCTGATGGTCTTTCAAACACTTTCTTTGGGACAACCCTTCTTTGGCTTGATTTACGGGCTATGTTTTTGGTTATTCTGGGCTTCGACGTATATTGGAGTTTCTGATGAATCGCTAGAAAGATGCGGGTTTATGAGGATCGTCTTGTCGAGTTTTCTTGATTTTGTGACCACATCGAACATCTTTTTGGATGCCGGTGCAAATGTCAATGAAGTCTTAGAGATCCATCCAAGGACCTTTCTCACCAGCCACAAGATTTTTGGGGATGAGGCGGGCTACTGGAAATTTGTGATAGTGTAAGTTCTGATCAAGTAGAATACTGTACACGCTCGTGTCGCTTATATACCAATTAGACTCTTGCAAACGCGATAGTCGGTAAGCTACGAACATTTTGGAGTAGATTGGGACTGAAGGGGTAGTCGATGCTTGGCCTTGATTTGCAGAGATTCTGCAATGATCCTCTTATACCAGTGGCGGTACTGCATAGCTTTTTTGCTAGGGTCCGAGTTCGGAGATGTCACTTTCTACTTGGAGAGGATACGGGTGGTGTGGAAGTCTTATTTTTCTTTTTGTCTACGGCATATTCGTGGAAGTCTATGGATTCTTCAGATGGTGGTTTATAGTAAGACGCGTTTTAGGATATTATGTATAGTTTTCTCTGCATAATGTGTCCATCATATGTAATATGGTTGAAAAAGTTGATTCATTGGGTAACTTGGTAATGTTTAGTAAAAAGTGTAACTTTTATCATATATCTCATCCTTCTAGCTATGCGGGCTTTCTGGTAATGATCTTCTTCGATCGTTCTTTTCTGATGGAGTTCTATTTTTTAAATTGGAAAGTAGTGAACTAAAGTTTTAGAAAAGACATAACATAGGACAAATGGTTGTTTTGATAATAGAGAGGCCTGAATTGATTAATCTCATATGGGCTATTCTTCACCAAATTTATCATAACTCGATCTTCTCCACTCTCCTGATTGATAGCTTCATTTTTGGCTTGTTCGACAAATGTCGGTACCATACATTTCACTGATAAATCATCTATGGACAATCGCCTTATAGATGATCTCGATGTAAAGCCGCTAGGTAGATCCTCTATAGGGTATTCAATCTATACATAAATACCTTAAAATTACAGTTTCATGTGTCAAGGCACACAGAGGAATTTTCTTGTATGGATACCTAACCTGCTCATAGTTGAATCCAGAGACAGTAGATACACGGTAAGACTGGATGTTAGGAGGTAAGTAACATTGATATGGTGCATAATAAAAAAAAATAGAAATAGAAAGTAAAAATATGAACAATATAATATGATAAACGAAGTGTAAGAAACTTAGTTACTCTCCAAAATGTTATAAAACTTTTGTCCTTTTTGATGTAGGATGTCATAAGATTGCTATGAATGAATTCTATCAAAATCAATACTGCTTCATATAATGCAAAGAGCCGGCTAATTAACTCAAATAATAAAGTGCTGACCTTGGCATTCATCAGTATCTATAAGAAAGACAACCTGCGAAGTCAGTCGGGGCGTTAGGGTTCACGCATATCGTAGTATTCAATGGTAGGTCCTTTTTCACACGAACTACTCACTCGTAGATTTGAGACACATGACAGCCTCCACATTGGCAACCACCCATTTTTGGCAAGCAAATAGAGATCCCCTTCGGTCAACACGATGGGCGGCTAATTGTTCACAAAGCTCGGATCATCAAAGAACAATACCGGAAGTACAACGGTCTGTAACTTTCAAAAAATCGTATCTAATGTAGCGGGAGACCTATATATTATCCTCTCGAATAGGTACACTGAATTCGGTAAGCAATAAAGTCAAAGTAATAATGTCGTTCAGCTTCAGAGCACCCAACTTCCAGGTTTTGGGATTTCTGGGTTATAGCAGTCCTCTAATGAAGCACCCAAAGTTCCACGGTATGTTGAGAAATAGCGGGACACCCGCGGCTAATATATATATTATTGACTCATGAGGCTTGACCTCAATCATTCATTGCTTAGCCTTAACCACGATCATATATATACCACAATCTATTATACTTTAGTCACAATTTTAGCCTTGCAGTCTTGGGAATACTCTTTCGATCCTATCTTCTTGGGATGAGTATTGATTAGTGGATACCTCTTAGTTGGGATCAATTATCATCCCGGTTATAAGAGCCCTTTACATCTCATGGCTACTCTTTAATCTTGAAGCGCTCGGGAATCACTCTTAAGGGTGCTAGGCAGATCAAGACACGAATACATGCAATTTCGATTTGCCTCCATTGGGGATCGCAATATTAAGACCAATTGAAAAATAGGAGACCAAGGACTAAAAGTAACAAGAATCGTAACAAAATAGAGAGTAGAGAAATATAGTTTTTAATTTAGCCTTGGAAATGATTATTAATACTATTTTTCTTGTTCTTACATTTACTTCTGTGGACCTGACATTCTATTAGGGCAGTTACATACAACAGTTTGTACGGGGGTTGGATATATCCACTTAAGGATTAATTGTCACAAACGGAAATAAGTTAATTTCTCTATTAATGGAAAGATACAAGGGCGATATGGTATGGCAATTCAACATTTTAAAATAAATACATAATGAATGGGTTGGATCAATTCAAAATCACTAAAATCCCCTGAATTCCATCACATTGGTCGTTTAAGCTCTATAGTAAAATGTTATATCACTTATAAACTGGGACCGGTAATACCGACAATTGCAAAAAGGATTTAAGACATATAAACAACGCACTGATCCAAAAAATTCACTAGACTCTAACTTTAGTGAGCCCTTTCAAAAAGCATATCTGGACACACACTGAAAATGTGACCGAACTCTTTTAGTTTAATAATAATGATAACTAGAACTACCTACTGAAAACCTTGATCAAAAGTGGGATCGATTATCCCAAGGCACTCAGCGCATACAATTACACTAATGGCTCGTGAGGGGTCAGTTGATCTACTTTGAATACTAAACATTAAACGCAATGCATAATGCTACTGTCGTTAGAGATCATAGAGCATATTTGAGCCATTGTAATTCTCACATATATTACCCATAACAAAGCGCACTAATCACTATGCAAACCAAGCGTTGGTGTGGGATCACCTTAGCAATCACTCAATAATAGCACAGTACAAATGCTCAGTTCTCGCTTGAATGAGGGGGTTTCTAGAGTAACGATCTCGGAATATTGTTATCCAGACGCTCTAATCCCGGAAACATCTATGTTCTTAACATTTAGCTATTCAGGATCCTATTTCTCTGTGGTCATTCTGGTGCCATTATGCATTAAGCCACAAACTAAGGACAAAACAGGATGGGCATTACACATAGCTTAGAAATACTATAAATCTTCAATAGGTTAAATACAAGTAACTCTAAATCCAGATAGCTTTCATGAGCATGGATTCGAATTGGAAGAAGTAGCTAATCATCATGACATAATTAATGTCAACTTATATGCACGGTTCAATACAACATTTTATATATGAACCAATGGTATGATAGGTATGACGGAAGCATTTTCATAGAAAATCAATATGACTGGGTCCATCGCTGCAAGCGGGAGTACTAAAGCATGTACTGAGAGAGGCGCGCAGGGGGACTTCATTCTATTGTGAACGGGTTGCAAGTAGGGCCTAAGCCTCCGGGGTCTTATTGTGGATTAAGGTCATATTTATTAGACTCACTTTCAATCATTATTTAACTATTGCTTTTACTCCATTTTTTCTTCGCTGTATTGTTGGTAATATTATTTATTGGTCTGTATACGACAAGACATTAACTCACTGTTGGTTACGAATATCATCTTCTCTTCTGGAGGGAGTGTGATTATGTGACATTTTACATCGATACCACTCAGACGTCATAGATAATTCCGCAATAATCAATTGAAGGACACGCACCATAATCTTTTCGCCTGGGTTCTTTTTAATAATCTGTGAAATATTAGACTTTCTAACTACAATTCTTTAATTATAGGCATCTGGATATTGGGCCTGGTTCTTGCGAGGTACCAAGAAATATTCATCGCAAGGTGGGTTCGCACATTGGGGTCAGACTATCTTAAGGGTTAGTATTGTGAATATACAGTATGGAAATTCTTTCATACAAAAGGATTCGGAGCCTCGCGGGAAAAATTAAAAGAGGGTATGGTATCAACAAATACGACACACTTACTGGTTCTGGGTAGTTTGGGTAATTTTGCGGGTCACTCGCTTCATAATTTCGTATAAGGGTACATCTACGAAAATTTCTGTCATAAAATATTTTTTTGCTGAGAGTCTCTCTATGGTATATTTTACTCCTCTGCCTAGAAATTCCGCATACCAGACTATATCTATTTTTACTGGTTAGTGGTGTTCTCTATAGGGCGAATATAGGAATGCACTTTCGAGGCAAGAGAAGTCCAGCGCTAGATACATTTTACGCATCAGGGCACATCATTGGTCCTCGGTTGGTAATAGTACTTGGATTATTCCCTATGCCTATCGACTTCCCAAGCTTCGTTTCGAAATGTTCTCTGAATCTTCGCAGCTCAGAGGTAATTACGCACTATTTGTCAGACATTTCAGTATGGTTTCTTTGATTGTTTCGTTTCTCTCGAGAGACGGAGGATATTTCCTCGGGAGGCGGCCAAATACGGATAATCTTGCATCACTCGGGATGCACGAGGTTGTGGTTTCTCTCCTCTCTCGGCTGGTGGTGGTGTGATGGAATTCTTCCATAATACTTTCGCGCAGAAAAGTATACCAGAGAATTCCAATACAGTATATGAGCAAATTGGCTGTATCCGGGCCTGTAAATGGTAGCTCAGTACGACACAAAAGGAACTCTTCGCAAGGGAAATATTAGAGGAACGCACAGTCATGTCGGCTTGAACTTCTTGTATAACGACTATGAGCTCATCCATCGGTGGCCAGTGTAAATAGGACTGTTGGTTTGAGCTACGACCGTTGCTCTTGTTGGTATGTCTCTGACAACAACACATATATATAGAGGCACCGTTCCAACTTTAGGGTGATGGTTGTACCGGGATACTGTTTTGTATGAGTTTCGAACCTCTATTCGTAACTCTCAATCATCGCTACGATGACTCTTGACTTCGTCTTGCGAGACTGTTGTTCGCATTCTCAGATAGACTCCAGTCAAAGTGGGGTTGGCTTTTTCTTTTGTTAGACGGGGGCAGGGGGTTTTTCCCCCTTTGGGGGGGAAAAAAAATTTGGGTTTTTTTTTAACAAATGTGTAACTCCCCCCAAAAAGTGGAAAGATAAAAACACACAATGATCGCATTATAGCAATGCAGGTGCCAAATGTCAAGAAGGTCTTAGACAGATGGATTCCGATGATCACCATTGGTGACTTTTAAAATGTACTCAGAACCGCCCCACTTATGTGCGGGGATGGAGGGCGGGGTTCTGGGAAAACTTTGGGGATGGGGATAGATAGCTCGATGGAAATATAGAATGAAACGTTCCATATAGCATATGGAATGACTTCTAGTGTCAGGGTATAGGATTTACACGGGTCTCCGGAAAGTATAGTAGTTTCAGGGGTGACAGACTGAAAAGAATAGGAGTAGTGTTCTCCAGTCGTTGTATTGTAATTGACCCTAGTAATCTGCACAATTATGTCCTCATTTCATTTGGGATTTATTCTTCGTTTCGGTACACATTTACGGATTGCGCTGTAGTATTCTCTTGACTTTTGGGTGGATATGAGTGGAATCAGAGGAAAGGGAGTTAGTGTGTTATTAGATTATATAGTTCCGATTTTAAATATCTGATATTATTGTTTTTTCTCGATAAGGTGTTAATTTTGTTTATACAAGGATTAATTTAAGGAAACTAAAATTTTCTAGATAAATAGTACCAACAAAAGTAGTATATTGGATCATATTAGAGAAAGAATTTAATCTTCTTTCTGCAAAAAGACCTCTATTTATAATAATAATATAACCCTAAGAGAAGAAAAGATCAACGGAAGTGTATGTAATTACATTGAATTTCTCTAGAAAGGTAAACGTGGAATTTCGGGATTTTATATTAAGAACGGTTTCCTCCTTTGAGGGCTTTGCCTATCTAATTTTGGTCTGTTATATAAAAAAGTGGGGCAGCTCGTAATATGGATTCAGAATAGATGAGCAAAATCTACGAGTAAGATTTAACAGTCGCAATCTATAAGATAATAAAATTAAAGGTTTGTGGAGGGGATAAAAGGAAAATTGGTTTAGCAAGCTTATAATATGCTTAAATTGCTGGTGCATAAAGCTCACTATAATATGCAGTATATTTCTGTTTCCTAGGCATTCTCTAATGGGAAAGTCTCAGTTACTCTTGAGGCGGGTGGTATTATTCTGCATTATCTGACTTACAGATTTTTTGGTCAACTGATCCCTGAAATTTGGGAGCGCGGTTATAGATATAGACGGCGTCGCAGAATACAATCTGTGAGTCACCCCTTTTTCTCGAGACAGTCCTAAGTTGTCGAACAAGATATGCTATGCCCTCTAAATAACGCGGTACGCTCATTTTCTGCTTAGCAAAAACTTGTCGGGAAAGTTCGCGTTTTCGACTCCAAGCCACAGATACACCATACTCTCTCAGATTCTCTCACTGTACATCACTCACTCCACGCTTCAGGCTACTCTTCGCCCGGGACAAACGATGAAAACACCCATTAGTACGTCAGTATTCTTTAATTAGTGCCGTCACTTATTTTGAACTGCAAATCCTCATGTTTAGACCTGTACGTGGGTTACGTACGAGTTACGGATAGCCTCAACTCCATAATTGAGATATTTAAATTTTCTCTTTCGATCTCCTTAATGAAGGTTCATACATGCGAAGATGATTTCGCCTCACATCAACAACTAAATAATACCTTTTACATCATTTGCCTTCTCATTTCACTGAGAGATTAGAATTTGTTTTTATGGTTTTGGCGCACATCATTTAGTGTAACGTTAGTAGTTTCACTCTCATAATATATAATATATAGTGATGAATGATGAATTTTATCCAGATTGCTCAACAACTTTTTTCATACTAGTTGGTTATCGATTGTTGCATTCGTGATAATAAGAATTGTACTGGTTATGCTTAAAATCTTAACATTGTCATTGCAATTTATTATTTATTTTTGATTATTTTTCTCGGTCAAGGTAGTTAAACTGCAATTATTCTTTGAGTTCCATTACTCTGAACTACCATTTGTTAGCTTATTTCTAATTTCGTGTAGTTCTAAGTATGACATTCACATTTAGTTGTTTATATCCGTGGGTCACATTATTTTCGGACAGTCTCGCGTCAAGCTCATTGAATTACGCAGTGTCCAGTGTCATCCTTAGTAACAACCCTAAGTTAACTGTTATGGGTTAGCTCTTTAGATTTTAGCTGGAAATTGGCACAGAAATTCGAAATACAAAATCTTAATAGTGTCTTTTTTTTATGTATTAATTCTAACTAGGAGGTCATGGTGTTTAAGGGATATTGGCAGTGAAGTCAGGAATATGACGTAGTATTGATGTATATGACATATTGGTTGACATCGTCACATATATAATGTTTTTTTACGCATATAATATATATATAAAAGGTAATAATTTTGCCCACATTTTTAGTTAAATATTTGACAACTGTTTAATTAAATCTTACCTCTCTAATGATTTATACGTAACTCGCCAAGTGATATTCATGTTAAATTATTGGTGCTAATAGAAGTGCTTTTTCTACAAAAATTAAGCTACTACATTTCAACTTTCTCTCTGCTAACTGTTACTGAATGTGAAGAGTTCCTTACTAATATAGGCCAACTAATACAGAGACGCCAGTACCATTTGGACTATAACACAACAAGTGACTCATAACTCACACTCACATATTAATTAGTAGAAGGTCACGTTAGATATTTTACCTGTGAAAGACAGCCAAGTATATGATATATGAACGCACAGAGCTCATGTCGTCCACTGTATAAATATTCACCGAGTTATCTAGGTGCACCAACGTAATCTTCCGCGCTAATCCAACACAAGTCAAACTAATGGTCTCAGAATCACACAATAAGAGCAGCACTCCCAGGCTCAAACGTTCGACCACCTTGTTGACCCTAAGCCTAAAGTGCTCATCTCAGTCCTTACCTTCACGCTTCTATCATGATCCTTACGGGGTTCGCTAATGGCAACCACACCGAAATCGGTACTGACGAACCGAGCCCTGCCACCACGGCTCACCCCACATGCACCACTCCACAATCTGCCTAACTTACGAGATCTCAACTATTAACAACGAAAAACCTGCATTCTGAAACCTATCGACAGGGTAAATGGTATTGCGCACCGAACAACAACATATTCACTTATAGGGATATATACAGTCCATTAGCTGAGTGTGGTAATGACATACCTCGGGTTACACTTAACTGTGTCAGGATTGACATTAACATAGACTATAAAATCACTTAATAAGTATGCACTCTGCATATATCGAGCACAACCCCAAACGCAACATTCAGTATTTTCAAGACAAATAAACCACTGTATTGGGCCGCAGGAAAGTGTTGGGGGAGACGGAAAGCGAAACAATGGAAATTCTTAAGGAGCCTTTGTAACTTAATGTTTAGACAACATGTCAAACTACTATAGCATACTAACAGACCGACCTCAAATTATTCTCGTTCCTTAGACTCACATAAGAGACTCTCTTTCTCAGATTAATTTATATGATAAACCATTCATTAAATAAGCAAGCGCGAGTCATCGTCTCGCTTGTCGGGAGGACGAGGTACGAGCATGAGTTAATGTCGGGTAGATAATGGTTGACAGTCAGAAAGGTGAATGCTGAAGCTCGGAGATCATAGTATAAGGACACAGTCGGTGGTTTGTGCTATGATGTAAATCTGTAAGTAAGGGGTTGTTTTGGATGGTGTTCTCGCACACCTCGGCACAATTTCTCGCGTAACAAAACGGGATTGGAGCGACGAGGAATAAGTAGGATGGTGATTGATAGCAGAATATGAGTTGATAGAATGAAAAGGACTGATGAATTGGTATGGCATAGTGTCGAACACATATAAATTGAATGGAAGTAAGTATACACATGAACGCGACACATCGAGATGAAGAAACGTTGGTGTGGTTAGTGCTGCTAAATATGTAAACTGGACGATCAGAAGTAGATAGTGGTGCGAAGACTCGCGCGGTTGAGTTGTGCGCGGTGTGTGTAGAAGACGGTGATTGAGATGGAAGAGGTGGTCATGCTTGGAGGGTTATCACAAGGGTGGAGTAGGAGATGGCGACGTTGGGAGAGAAAGAGTAGTTTTCCATGAGCATGAGAGATTGTCGGGATCTGGAGTGATGTCTTTGGAAAAGTCGATTACAGGGTTGATGGTATTTATGGAATGCGCATAGATGATTTGTGGGAATTAAGTCAATGGAAGAATGATGGAAATAAGATTGATACGTATAACAGGCATTGAAATTTGAGCATGAGTTCTGGGTGATCGCTTAAGACCTTCTTTGGGTTAAGGTGGTTTGATGGTGTTTTGTAAATGTGTTCTGAGAGCTATTGTGTATGGTAGTGGACATCATCAAGTATTTTTTGGGTATGAAGCACATGGGCTGAATCCTTGTTTGTGATCCATGATGGTGGTCAACAGAATGTAGATCTCTCTATGGATGGAATACGGCTAAGTCTATAGATATACAAGGTCATTTAGGCTATGAACTCCTTTAAGGCTGGGGCCCGATTATTACTCATATGGTATGTATTTGACTTTACTGGGTTACGGGTTAGGTTTCGAATATTCTTCTTGTTGAATGTATTTTACAAATTCACTTCTCTTGACAACCGCATCTTAGGCATTAATCATTATTATCACCTAGACTTTTTGGTATAATTTAGTCACGATTCAATTATGGGTACTTTCTTCTAAGATTGAAGGAGTTGCTAATTGTACTTTTATAGATATTATTGATATAAGTTGTTCTTTGACATTACTATATAATGACATCTTATAGATAGTTGTCAGGTGGCTCAAAATTAGTCTAAGAAGCCTTTAGATGAATAGCATCTCAAGATTTCTCACCTACAGTATTGTGAGATAACTCAGTCGATCTGTAATTTATTAGTGGGAGTTATGATAGAACTTCACATCAACAGCGTCTTTTATGTTAAATTGTTTACAAGACCGAGTAGAAGTAACTTTCGGTCACAGATGAGGTAGTAAGTGAGAAACTGCTTGAAGCAATTCTGTGAAAATCTTAATACTGAAACACTTGATTAGCAGATACATTTAGTTTTGATTTACACGATATATAATCTAACTCGGGACTGAGTTATTTTTCTTGTAGTGGAATTTGGACATGAATGTTGGGGTATTGTGTGGTTATGAAGCCTAGTATAGTTTTATATGCGTGTTAGTACATTTGTACATACAATTTAAAGAGGTGATTAGGGTTTTTAGTATAGACGCAGATATAGATTTATTATAGAGAAGGTACGTTTTAGTTATTGGTAAGTAGCTTATTAATCTTTCATCCGGGTTATATATTCAAACTAGGAAGGAGGAGCAGAAGGCATCTTTCGCATTCGCTATCGAACGACGTAACTAAAGCTGACCGGGTGAAGCTAGTGCCTTGTCAATTCTTAATGTTTAAAGGCGGGTCTCGGGTTTGGGTTTTGGGGTTCAACCTTTGGTCGGCCTTACTTCACTGGCATTGTTAGCCCACTGTAGACGAAATATTTGAATACATGGCCACATCAGTCGCTATTTAGAATGGCTGTACTCAAACTGTCTACATTGTACAAGCTACGGAGCTAAGTATCGCGACATTCTAGTGACGAACAATTGTGTCAGAGTGTGTGGTCTAGTTTGGATGATGTACGTTAAGTTCAGACTGTCTAGTGCATATCTCACTTGTCTATACAATAATTGTTGAATGTTCATAGCATTCTTAGATCGTGAGTCAATCTGTCTGATTGTTCCTGATTCATACTATACTTGACCAGTCTAAATCATGGGTGGAAACCGAATTGGTCTGTCTAGTATTATCTCAAAAAATTATGCGCGGTGGCTGAACAAATAGGTCGTTTGTCAGACTAGATACACAAAATGATGGTAATAGTCATCATACTCTATCATGCCAACGGAGGTGGGTCTACGCAGCAAGGGGTCCCAGAAGCACGGTACTTTAATCTCTTCGCGGGTAGGCAGCACGACTGCCTGTGGCCTTAATCTCAAATGCATAGAATGCTCACGAATGAAGCTTGTGCTCGCCCTGAACTTGTTCGCGTCAGGTACATGACATGGGGCGACTGATTGAGGGGGATGGCTCTTGGCACTGTTGTCCGACTGGTGCTTTTCGCTTGGCACGTAAAGCTTCCACTCTAGTTAGCGTTGGGCAAGAATCAGAATACTCAATTAGCTAGGTAATTACTGCTGACGGGATGGTAGTACGGGGTGCATTATCTAGGGTGATTAAATAAAGGGCATGGGGTCCATTAGAAAATGCAAGAGGGCACGTGGGGGAAATGAATTAGTAGTCGCGATGTCCTTAAGAGTTGTCAAAAGGTGGGTTATGTTATGCATATAAATGCGCCATCAATTTTTTTAGTTATTGTGAAGGGATGCGTAATGTGAATATGTGGGTAAAATTCGTTCTAAAGATGGGAGGGCCTTGCAGTTTATGAGATTGCACAGGTATTTTATGTAGTGTGTTCACCAAATCAAATATTGGTGTAGGTTTTCATAGGGCACTCTATACATAAAATCTGTTAATCATGTCTATGATACTAATAATAAACTACATTCAGCACTAATAGACCTCTAAGCCTACAGAGTTCAGCAGTAGTCTTTACAAAATACATTCATACTATACTATTGGGTTAATTGTGTAACCTCACCTTTACCCATTAATTAATGTAATATCTCGTTCTAGATTGTGTCCTTAGCTTTCTATCTTAAGTATTAGTTTATTGTATACATATACTATATATAATCCTACTATTTTACCGGTTGCTATTATATTAGCTAGAATTTGTTCTTAGTGTCACGCTTTGTTATTTGTTAAATAAGACTAGCTTTTGGGTGGGGATTTTTTAACTCTAAACAGTGTGTATTTTTAATATATCATTATTTGCATTGGGTAGGTGCGAAACCATTGGCATTTAATTACAACTCTTGGATGTCGAAGCAATTGTTATTTTTTTCTTAATAGAAAGCAAACAAGGCGACCTCAGTTTTTAGGTCGCGATGACGTGCGAGCTAATAATTGATTATTGTAAGTTGTCAAGAAGAGTGTTTCAGATGGCAATTTGCACTATACTTAAACTCATACATTGAGGTATAGGTAATACCTTCTTAGGCTTTAGTCTGTATTATCAAAAAATATATATGTTATTCTCTTCCGGTTTATTATTGAGGAACGTCCTCCACACTTTTGTCTTATTATTTGTTGTAGATAAAACTCTTGAAGGCACATTGAGAAAATTTGAATTTGGGGATGCTGAGATCGGAGAGTGGTATTTGGATAATGTGTAACTTAGAATGTTTTGACTGATTGCGTTCAAGATGGATGTGTCATATAGAGAGAGATGGGAAATATACAATGGTATTGTAATAGAGCATCACAGTGTCGGGGAGTAGAGAATATGGTCCTTAAATGAAGTATGGTCTGGCATGAATGACGCGAGTTATGGGGATTGCGGGCCTCAACAAAAAGAGAGGTTGATTTATCGAAATCGTAGGCAGAGATAATGGAATATGTTTATCATGGTGTAGACTCCACACCCAAACAAGAAAGGCGAAATAGTAAGGGTTAATTGGGAGGGGTCAGACGATGGGGCCATTGTTGGGCATGTTGCTCTACTAAGACGAAATTACCGTTCGGGCGTTCGTGTTGTTTAAATAACAAGCGGCGGGCTGTTCGTCGTAAAAAAGGATGGAGGGGAGCAATTTGGGGTTTCAAACTCGGAAGCGTTGTGTGCTAGACAATTACTACACACTCTTTGGAATCGCGGGAGAGTGGTTTCATACAGAAGGAAAAAAACCACGGATTCTTCAGGGGTCAACTAAGGCCACCCACATTATTGGGATAAGGATAGCCTAGATAGGTGTTGGGCTGGGTGGCCTCATTTAGACTGAGGACGACACAATGACACAAACGTAGAGGCTCCACCACACAGCAAGATTTAGCCATTGTAAATTATTCTCACAAACTTAATAGAAGGGTCTCACGGGAAATCTTAAGGCGAGTGCCTAACCGCCCAATAGCGGTCGGGTAGAGAGGCACAACGAATCACGGGCCATCTACGTGACAGCACGATACTTTGTATCTCCACTTATTTAGGACAAACATCAGAGCTTATCTTAGAATTGCGATCACGTTGGTTCAGGGAGTCTTTAGCTAACGCAAAATAAGGATACATCAAAGTGAGCTCGAAAATATATCTCTTTTAGTAGCAAATTCGGTATGTTTCTACAATGAAGTTGTTTCACGACCCTTTTTCAATTGATATACTCATAGGATTGAGCTTATACAAGTGAGTGGCTGAACTCTTGAAGTATGTATCAAGTTTGATTCTAATTCAATACTACTCCAGGGGAGTAAAAATAGATGATTCTACCACTTTAAAGTCGTGGATGCGAATAAAACTATTCTTTTTCTTACCCTTTTCTCATCTCAAATTTGGTGTAAGACAAAGCACTTAAACAGACCTCATTCATCTAACCTTCACAATCTTTTAAGGCAATCAGTCTTACGCTTTTATTACTTCCTATTTTGCATTCACTTTTTTACAGTGCAACCAAACATGACAAATTATAAGTTTAGTTTAGAAATTATGGTCATTTATCCATGATGTGGATTAAATATCTATGACAATTTCATGGAAATCACTTTACATTGAAAATGTTTTACAACACATAAGAAAGCATCACCAAAATACGTGAGGCTGGATTAAGGTGGATATAATACAACGAATCATATAATGCAGCTACTTATGCAAATATATTTTTTGGTTAAGACAAATCTTATGAACTTCATCTAGCAGATCATAGGTGCTAAGATGTCTTTTCACATCGGGCAAGAGATTCATTCTTCTGTCAATAACCTACTGCCTATAGCCGTGGCTATGGGTGGCTCTTTGGTGTTTAAGATAGTTCACAGACGCACGAGAAAAGTGTATGGGAGGTTTTTTCAACGGAGAGGGTTTCAGAAACGGAAGAAAACGTCATTGTGAATAAATCAAGAAAAACGGGGGAATTGAAACGTTAAATAAAAGAAAATAAATTTAATTTTTTAAGAGAAATAAAAAGGATAAATGACAAGAAAAAATCTAAAATAATTTTTGCTCTTTTAAGCCGCTAGACGACACGAAATATACTCTCTATGATATATGTCTCCATAGTGAATATTGGGCTCTTTAAGACATCAATAATAGACTAAAATAACCGGTGTGATTCATATAGTGTTTTAGTATTGTTACATATAGATAATATATCATAATACTCTATATACTTTATATGAGATACCACGAAAAATATTTTTCTCTCCTATCAATCAAGCGCTATAGTTTCCGAGGCAACATCACATTTATGGATTGATTGGAATAACTCACTAAGTCATGGTGAAGAATTAAAGAGACGAAAAGAGCAATACTATTGTAAAATAAAAAGACCTTAGGGATCATTCACATCATTGTTCATCCTAAGTAAATACAGGGATTGAGTACTAGGATATTAAGATATTTATCATATGAGTATCAAAAAATTAAAAGCGTTAAAGGTCACCAATTTTATTTTACAAATATAGGGAGTATAGATTAGAAGATGTGGAAAGGATAACAATTCTTTAGATTCTGCCTCTTTTCATATTTGGAGAAGCTATAAAACTCTGAGTGTTTTTCGATCTCAAGAGAGTATACTCATAGAGTTGCTATAACTTGGGCTATAATTCTATTTATGTGTTTCGGTAATAGGTATGCGCGGTAACAGATGGTCTCTTTCTTATACTTATAGGAATAAGACGGGTCTTCGGATTTTAGCTTTCATTATGGGGTTATGAGAGTCCTCTCGGATACATAAGAGTCAACAGTCCAAGTATGGTTTTAGACCATAATGGATCTAATTCACTTTTAATTGGCTTCTTTCCAAAAAGTGCATCTAATAGCTTATTTGCCGAAAATCCGTCAATCATAAAGAGGTTTTTTATTTGGAGGTCTTCGGACCCATAAGTTCTTAAAGGGAAGAGGAATGTACATTGGGAGGTACAGTTTTTTCCAAGGTTCTCAAATGAGGGATGTTTTATGTCGAAAACTAGAGTGGTATACTAAACCTTTCTTTCTGTAGTGAAGGGTTTCGTCTTTCAATTGACCAAGGAATCTCTAAGAGTAGATAGGGATGTGTACGTGTGACAAATAGGTAGGTAAGTTCACTACTCTCTAGGGGAATTGGGCTTTTCATACATATAGAGCTACTTCTACCTAGGTTCAAACAGGAGGCCTCTCTATCATAATACTTTCTGACATGGTCTGCGTAACTTATTGATTGGACCGGGAATCACAATACAAAACATTAATAATAATTTTATCGCTTCGAAAAAAAATATACTTATAAGAATACTTTGTAGTGTGAAAGGGACATTAAAGTTGGAGATAAGAAAACTCACTGAGATATCATAAGGAAAAGAAAAGCTAGACACCAAACTTCACTAGGCATATGGGACAAGTGGAGATAATACTTGATATCTATTCACACACTTATAGGGACATTCTATAGATATTGGGTAATTAAAAATTTTTATTTTACTATGGGCTTATGGTGGATCTAGTTCTTATTTTTTATAATTATGGCTATAGTAAATTTTGAATATGTTAAACTCTTCCCAGTTTCTATACAGGGACTATTTTGGTTTTTTCTAAAACAATTTTATTATAAAGAATTAATTACTTCATTGTTCTTCGCTTTCACTTTATAACAATATATATTTATAATTACGGAAAGTATAATTACTTTTCCTTATTTTGTTTTGGTCGTTGGAAGTATGGTTAAAACAATCGTTATATTAGGATATTATAAACTCACAAGAGGCACTATATTTAAGTTGTTGGTATGTGATCTTAATTAGGATCTGTATCTTTACACTCGTCATTGGTGAATTTATTACTATCTCTATAATTAAGTTTCTTGTTCAGTCCGATTATTTTTTATTGGCAAATTTTTGTTCACTCAATTAACCACCTTTATAAGGGGTGTTTTTGGTCACAAACTTACATTTTCTAAGACTAAATAGTCAAAATCACTTTTACGTTACTTTATTACTCTTGATTTTTTAAAATGTTGATTTTAAATTCTATACTTTTGTCATATTTGTTTTTTCTCACATATAGTCACCGTTCGGGATCTCTTACAGCTCTATTTGGTTAACTTTATAGTGAAATTCGGCCCAATTGCTTAAAATATATCTCTTTTTCTTATATTTATTTTCATTTGTTTTATGAAGTTTTCGTTATTCTAGAGAAGATTATTTCTCTTATCCGTATCTTTTCCTCGTAGATGCACATATCACTCTGACTAACTATAATAAGAGAAACTCCACAATGCTTACTAATTCGGCAAACTTGAGACTGTTGAATTATCGTAGTCACTACGGAGGGCCCGAGTCCAATCAGAATTGGAACGTTCCGGGCAATGTAACGTAGCTACATGAACCGCGGCCAGGGCAAGTTCAGTTTTAGGATAGATTTAGTTTACGACATATGTGGAATAGGTTACACCCCAGTTGCGATAGACCATATAACAGTTTTATATATACAGATTACAATTTATATATTTGATAACCCTGATATATCTCTATTTAATTATACTACGATTTACTTCAAATTACATTCACGCTTGTCGAATTTTAAGGGAATACTTCCTAGGGATACAAACTTAATTATGAAAACCCATTTATAGTCATAAATAGCAATATAGCGGGGAGAAGTTTGTGGGTTTTTGTTAAGTTGGGCAAATGGATGGTGTAGAATCGTCAGATTTATTGGGGTTAAGATTGTTGTTTAATTGAGTGACTGCTGTTTTTATTTCAATTTGGATTAAAAAAAAGTTGGATGAAAATTTGTTATTTTTCTCACCGGGTATACATTCATTAGGCGGTATGGGTTATGGTGGGGGTTCGTTGGAACTGGGTTGCGATGAGATGATAGTATGTTCTCATCGTCTCGAAATCTATGCAATGGTGCTCGATCTAGGATAGAGAGTGAATAGAGAAAAGCGGGAGCAAATAAATATTAAAGGGCAAGATAGAGCAAGTAGAGTATAAAAAATGGAAGAAAAGCAGTTGTTGAGTCTAGGTTGGATTCACGGTTGTAGTGTTGTCTTTATGTAGACAACGATGGGTTAAAATGATCAGGTGTAACAATTAACAGTAAACGAATTGAGCCCATGTTGAATTGGGGGCTCACACAATTAGTCTATCACACGGAAAAGGAGAGAGAGAGATATATATACGGGTTATATGGGGACTATCTGTTAAAGATAGCTATGAAGAAAGGAGATTAGATTTTATCTGCGCTCGTGGAAAAATAATTACACTCAAAATAGATTAGACTTATATTAGAAGGGTGGGTTAATGGAAATCAGTTGGCACGCCACTTACGTAATTCTCTAGTTTGTAGATGGGCAAATGGTCAGGCATGAACATCAGAATGGAATGTTATAGATTGTAATCATTTTTATTAGTGATGTATGTGTAGTAACTCAATAGCAGGAAGGCGTGTGTAAGGGGTAATAATCTATGGTGATAGTCTAGACCCTTTAAGTAGTTGGGTTTTGCAAAATAGTATTATGAACATATCTTATGAACCATATACATGTTGGAATAAATAATACAAAGATACTAATAATTGAGAATATAAAAAAAGAATAAAGTTGAGTGGGTTAATAAATGATTTCTATAGTTGGAAGCCAAGACTGAAGAGTCATATTTAGGAATAGATATTGCCATTTTTTACGCATAACACAGAAGAGTTAAACTATAGTTGACATTGTGCTGATCATTTACATAGGATGGCATAACCTGGAGCTTGTTCTCGGATATACAAACAAGGGACCGATTTAGTTGGGGCTAAAATCTAAGACCTCGAAAATTTATAATTATTGAAGAGATATAGTCATATAGTTACGAACTGGTACAGGAATAGATCGTGGTATACAGAGCTGTTAAAATATTTTTACATTTAACTGGTGAAGACTAAGGTTGCACTCGAATACCTATGAGAATACCATGAAGGTTAGGGAAATTTGGGCAGACCGGGTCGCGCAAGGTCGGAAAATTAACTTCTTGAATTATATGCACTTCTGTCAACCTAGGTTACACATGCTCGCGGTATAATGGTATGTATACATTATATCAATTTTCCATCGGAAATGTTTTGTAGATGGTACATTTGTAGAATCTAAGAACAGTTTGCTCGAAGGTAATGCATGGTCGATCCATCAGAGGGACAGTAAGTGAATACGAAGCTGTTAGACTACGACAAAATTGAAGTACTGGCCTCTGAAAGCTTGGGATATAGTTGCACTAGGAGTTTTCTTCAATTTATCTGCTCTTAACGTCATATTATTTGGTATCATTATCTATGGCAATATCTGTATATAAGATAGTATAATAGTCTCTTAATCCTTTTTATTTAGATTACTTGTCAGGAATTAACATTTGTATCAATTAGTTTGACAGGAAAATTGCACTATTAAATTTTTTTTATATGGTTCAAGTTGTGGTCTTAAGCATATGTTATCATAATGGGGGTTCAGTTTAAACATGTTTAAAGAACTGATCTGTCTTATATAAAACTATGGGGTTATTGATTTTGGTTTGAAGCAGACATTATAGCATGTTAATTGCATGAGACATTTTTAATATGTGTAACATGGATATCTTTAGAATGTTGAGGGATAATTGAATGTAAGTAGATTCTGGATGTAGGGGTTCATAATTAGGGTTCAATATGTTCTACATTAGAATTCAAGAGCGAAAGCACTGACAGTGATCTGTCTGAAGGTTTGAAAAGAACAGCCTGTTGGGCTAATGTCACTAATTGGACTTTAGCTGCGAAAGATATTTGAGGAAAATAAGAGTTTTTTCTAAAAATAGGTATAAAAGATTTTTGGGAAGGACTAAATATTTGGAAAAAGTAATGGGGATTGTATATTGCATGGCTCATTGTGAATATATTTTAGAATGTTGAGAAATTGGATAATTTTTGGGTATTAAGGTACATTCGCACAGAATCAATAAAAATTTTTGGGGTACTCTAGTATGTAACTAACTAAATGATTGTAATTTTCTGTTGTATGAAGAAACCTTGAATTGAAGTTAGAGGGAGTGGTTTCGCTCTGTCTGTGTTTCTTGAAATTATATTACGCTTAGGATAATGCTGAAAAGATTTCACCAAACATCGCCGGGTTCTTGCTACTTCAGTAAGTGCTAAATATGGAGTCATAATTATAGCTTGGGTATACCTGTAGACGAATAATTGCTTCATCTTCTTTTTGCCTCCCAAGCGGCATCTTGCTCAGAGAGGCATCGGGAACTTTGTTGATGGATGGTAATAGGTGTTATACACTTATCGCATTTCTATGTGGGAAACTCTCTCATTGTGGAGTTGGATATAGTCCACATTATATGTAAGAGAAAGGGACCGAAGCTAGTACTTATATTGGTGTCCGCTGATTCGGTAGGACTACATCTATACAACAATTAATGATATTGTACACTGAACATAGATAACTTTCGCTCCATTAGAGGCTCTAGAGAAAAAGTAGTCTTTATAGAAATTAGGGTTCTCTCTGGGTAGGAGAGACAATAATGACACATCGGTATGGCAGCACTATATGGGCTTCTCTGAATTCTTTGAATTGGATGCTCTAATACAGAAACGACCTATTAGCTCGATCTTGACACTTTAACTGTGGCTTTGCCTCTCCTCTCCTTGGATTACCTTTTTTGTAGGTATATCTTTGTAAGAATGTCGAACTAAGAAGCACGAACGTATGGGAGTTTTTGCCACCTAATGTGCATGGGTAAAATGTGTCGGGCTAGAGGTTAATATGAGGGTTTTTTGCATGTTGGACTGGTTGAGATGCTCCGATATTTGTGACGGTACAATCACCATTTGATGAACACGTGTCAATGGGTACTATAGGGAAGTCTCATACCAAGGAAGTTTGCGCAACTTTAAGCAAGAGATCCGTTTGTAGCTTCACGACGCTGCCAGGCCTGTTTCTAGGGGATGAGAGCTGTGGTTGCCAGTGGTGTTTTGGTGGGTAGTTTGGAGGGAAGCGAATCTAGATACGGGCCTTCTTGGGTATAGATTTGGTCAAGTTGGTGAACAGCCGGAGTATGAGAGAAACAGCAGAGTGAACTTTGTCGGGTCATACTGCTGAGTTTTAGGATTTTTGGCAATCGGGGTTTGGAGATGAAATGTCAATCCTAGATTATAATTAAAAAAAGGATGGTATCATAGATTAACTTGAGGAGGGCGGCAACATGGGCGGGTAGCTACGAAGGTTTGGAGATTGGAAACTACGGGTTGACGTCGATCATAAATGGGGTAAGTAAATTCGTCCGATTAGGATTCTATGTATGTTTTTGATCGTTTTAGGGTGTTGTTTTGAGCACTCATATAGAAATTCGCGGTGTCAAAGGAAGATCGTAATGGTTTATGGTACAGTTTACTTATGGGACTTCTTGAAGTCGGACTCTTCACTTTCACTTGATTTCTCGGCTCATTATACTTTAAAGTATGACACTAGCTAATGAGAGGACAAAAGAGGACAATCTAATTAGAGTCATATATGAAGAGGATAGCCTAATGAAGTATGGGACTGGGTACAATTTCTCTTTATTATCTCACCCCCAACGCCTCTTTGTGTTACCTTGGGCTTGTTCTCATTGGTCTCTTTGGAATCCAACATGGGCCAGCTGATTAACAATCTGGAACCTTTAAGCGGAGTTCTAGCACTCAAAATAGTATACTACATTTCAAGTCACATATCATGATTGGCGATGTCAGGGTATACAGGCAACTATAATATTTTAGGTGATGAAAGAATGTGAAATCAGGGATCTTTTGATATTCTAGGTATGTGACTAGATCTATCTACGGATTAAATAACGAAGGAATTGTTAATAGGTATGATGGTAAGGCAATAAGGTTTAGGTGGACAGCTAAAGGCCCTCCCACTTATTTTAATAAAATAATTTCTTGGCGGGCTTAAAGCATCAAACTGAGGGATAATTTGTCTCCCTGGGGCATTCGGGCCAATTCTAAAAGGAATCATGTGATAACAATACTTGCTTGTTTGCTGCAGATTTTAGCAGCACGATCCAAAAAGTACGAGGTAAATACACGAGTGGTGCACAATGAAGAGTACTTAAACGGCTTGTACACTTACCGCACCTCATGGGAAGCTGCAAGCACACCATAAGTGATTTGTCACTGTTCGGGAGCTGGCAATGGTATGCTAGGTGTGTGAGCAGACGACGATCGCCTTGTACAACCATGAGTAGTTTACGGAACTCTGGTATTTATGAATAATAATAATGCAGGAGACTACTGACTATGTGACTACCCGGTATATGGAATTATTAGTACTGTAATGAGAGAAGGACGTAAAGGTAGGCCAACGTATCGAATGTCGGGTTAGTCTTGTTGACAGCGCTATAGGTTAGGCATAGCACCGTTAGAATAACTAATAGTCTTTGGAAAGAAAGGAATTAAGGCACTTGAATAACTCTGTTTAAATTTGGTCTACTTTTGATAAGGTCTGCTGGCGAAGTATGTGGCAAAGGATGAGGAAGATATGGGCACAAGGTAGGGTGACAAATGAGGGGCACCAGAAGCAAACGTGGATAATAACTGTGGGCTGCTGTAATGGACTGTGGGAGAATTGACATTTCCACTCAAAGCTTTACGATGTATTTAAGCAATAATGAAGTACACATTGGAAGCGAAGACTATGACAAATACTTAATAGGGGATAACCAAGGGTATAAAGGGGATTTATTTTAATGGTCTATATTGGCTCATTTAGCATTTTCTGGGTATTGGGATCCACTGATTAATATATATAGTGAGGGACTTAGTTTAACCAATAGTACTTGTATAGTGGGAAAGGATAATAAATTGAAAGGGTATGTATCCTTATTTGGATAATTCTTGTCTCATTATAATTCGTTTTTGTAGGTATGCTATGTATGGCGACATAGCGGGGCTGTGCACAAAACTAGCTAGGTTAATTAAATGGGTCTTAATAAACTATATGGCGTGTTTATTTGGTAATATTAGAATTAGTGTTTGGGGATGTAGTGTTCCTCTTCATGGTATGTATTGCTAGATACACTCTGATAATAAAGTTTTTTTTCCTCGTAAATAAAAGATTGGTATAATTCGCTAATTGATAATTGTGGAATATAAATCAATATGGAGAGGGGAGAGAGAAAACTTACATTTATATTGGGTATATTGAATTTCTTCAATTCGTTTTAGATGGGCGGAAATTTTTAGAATCGCTAATTTTTAGGTATTAGGGAGATTTTTTACTTTTTTAAGAAAAAAATTAATTGGTGTTTTATTCAGTAATATAGATACCATCTGGAAAAAAATCAATTACAATATCTACCTTATACATACATCTGTCATTAATTAAAACGAACAAAAAGTATTTAACTTTTGTTATGGGCTAATAAGTTAATGGGATTAATATGATTGAAGATGTTATCAGCACATAAATATTGATTGTTATTATACAGGAGTCAAGAGGGTGTAGGATAATTAAAATGATCGACATGGGCATGTGGTAAATATTGAGATCTTTCATTTATTAAAAGCCAAATCACAACTATAATCACATTGATCCACATTGGATAGGGTACCAAAACACCTATTAGCTGGGATCAAATTAGGAGGACATGAATAGGGTTTTTTATAGTGTGGTGGTATTGAGGAGCAACCACGTGTACTCACTGGTTCCTTGTTCTCTCTCTGAATCTGTTCGCGGGGGGTCAAATCGAAATGTATAATTCATGTTCTAACCCAGAAGGAATGCAAAAGTAAGATCATTTTGCGACAATGGCTATTTAATTTGCTAAACAATTCAATGGGGTACTAACAGTGAATGGGACATGGGTAAATCAATAACAGACTTAAGCAACATTAAAATAGGGTACATGTTTTCAATATATATGTTTGGGGGGCTTCAAAGCATTTTAGACTTTGGGCCTAACTGATCTATACGAAAGAGGCCACCCTGGCAGACATAAGACTTTCAAATGAGCCAGTGTCCTCTACTTGGCCAAACACCCAAAGGGAGGACCCAAATACATAAGACAATGGTACAAGGTTTAGTGGCAAATTCTTATTTGGTCCGGGGCAAATGTTCATTTCCGAAAACTAGAATGTTCTATCTCAACATGTAAAATATGTTCAATTTTCAAATGTAAATTGTCATATCTGAAAATGAACACTTATATTTTCGAAATGAAACATTGGCCTGGGACCACATGGTCCTGGGACCATAATAGACCTATTGCAAATTAAGTAGCCTCCTTCTAGTAATGACAAAGGCTCCAAGACGGGTCAATGGTCATCCTCACGGTGAGGAAAATTACAATTTTACAAGACTAACGAGGTTTCGCTTCAAAATTATAAGGTATATTGAGAACAAATACGTTTAGCCTATGAAGGGGTTGTTCAAGGTCTTGAATTTTCAAGTGTGAGATTATTCCAACACTCCCCACAATTCAATGTGGGACAACACTATAACTCACGGGTGTAGGTGTTCACGAGTTCAACGGATTGACATATTCTCAATTGAGGCTCTTTGTTGCTTTTCGCCTTATAGTGCATTGCAGGGTTGGTTTGCATATTAGAATTCATGGATGGACAAAAGCTTAGGTCAGGTAATCAGGCTTGACCATTTCCTTCCCATGCATGCATATGACATATTGACACCCCCAAAAGTTTTTTTTTATAATTTGGTGCCTTTATCTTGGGTGGATGATATCCCACAAATCTGACAAAATGCACCCACAAATCTATAATAATAGACGTGACAACAATTCACAAACATTTCGAAGATCGTTGTATTAATACATCGTTATTGTCTCTTCATCATGTAATAGAAAGCAATAATGAATGATATTCAATAATCGATACAGATATATATACTGAATTTTTTTCGTTATGGAGGAAGTAACAAAAAACATTTTCAAAATCGATGTATCAAAGATCGTCGCCTTTTCATTAGCATACCAGAAGATCAATAATGAATGATATTCGATATAGTTCAGTTAGTTTATTTTGTTATAGAGATAGTACTTTACATGAGCAAACAACAAAAGGTATTGTATGCATCACGTGTACAATAAACTTATGTTGCATCAAACGTTAGTGACTTTTTATATCAATATAGTGACCTTTTATATCAATATAGTAACTCATTTCACTTTACATTAATATAATCATAAAAATAAGGGTCACTATATTGATAAAAAAAGGTTATAATATTAAAACCAAGGGTCACTATAATCTGATGCACAATAAATTTATTGTGCATCCGATTTACTAATTATTTGTCGACG
>SNQN01000029.1:143180-164078 GCA_008642245.1 Bassia scoparia | reverse complement strand
TAGTACTTTACATGAGCAACAAACGCTTCCAAAATCGATGCACTAATAGATGGCTGTGTCTTCATTATTATGCAACGGAGAAGTTCGATAATTTGGTATAGATATAACTTATCCTAGATAATAAGATAATTTGGTATAGATATAACTTATCTTAGCTAATTCAATAATTCATACGAGCGTAATTGAAACCATGAGTATTATTGAATCGCAAAAGTTTCAAATATGTGCCAATCCTGAAGGTAGCTAGTAGCTACACATAGAAGCAATGCGCTGTARAATAGTCTAGTTGCATTAATTTTCAGAAATTCTGGTTGACAAATCRAAATTATACAGTCTAACACGTTAATATATCTTCAAGTGGACTCACTATGTCTCACGTATATTAGCTGTTAGTATATGAAAAATTCAAATTATTCAAGCAGTAGGATATTTTGAAGTAGTATCCAATATTATTATAATGGGATCAAATAAAGCTTGTAAAAAAGCTCATATAATCATTGATGAGAACACAAGAAGATGATGAAAATTGCAAAWATATGTTTTCATCATCTGTGTAAAAGCATTGTCATGTACAATTAGAGGCTAGTTAGATATATGTACGTAAATCGACCGTATTCCTAGTTGCTAAGGATGTTGAGAATGGTTGCTCTGGTCTTAATCAGATGCTTGAACAACGAGTCTAATGCCTCGTCGATTGATTCGATTTCAGACTGCAGTTTCAACATCAGGCTCCTCATGTCCTCTACACTAATAATGTTGCTCTTTTGGTGGATGAACGACTCGAGAGTTGCATCAACAACGTCGAAATCGTTGATTGCTGCAATGGCTTCTTTGCTGTTACCACCCTGGTGCATTATGAGCTTGCTGACCAAGGACCATTTGCTCTTCTGTGAGTCCAACTTTGAGCCCTCGATGTGGGTCAGTATGGACTTGAAGATGTCGAGTGTGATCGTGTTGACGTTACTCAACATGCTCTCTATGGCATTGTCCTTGTAAGTCTCYTCGGTTTCCTTGATGYTTTTCAAGGACTTCTTGATCAACTTCTTGGCACTCTTTCGGGTTGTCAAGTATTGGGCGACTTCCTTTGTAATGTTTAGCTCACCGCAACACCTTCTCTTTAGGACCGATTGTATGACTTGTAGGCACTCCTTGGACTGCACCAAGACATCCCTCGACGTGCTGCAAAGGTCTAGCAGCCTTAGAGACGATTTYAAGACCTCCTCGGTCCATTTCGAGTTTAGATTCCTCGATATGGCTTGCTGGTTCAGAGGCAATTGGAGCARCTGATCAACGCTGCAGTATAAATCTTTAAGGCTCACAAGTGTTTGGTTTAGTGATAYTGATGAAGTAGTGCTGGATTGCGAAATGGAAGACCTCAATCTCGATAATTGCTGATCAAATTTCGCCACGATTGGGTGAACTTTGATTGCTGAGAAACTRAAGGAACGAGTGCTGTAAGAAGCCATTTTGTATTTTTAGTTAAAGAAAAGGTTGAAGATGTGAAGTTATTTAGTTGAATGACCTGATGAGTTAGCTCTAGCATCCATGTCTATATATACCAAGGTAAGAAGAGGCGAAAACGACGAAATTGTGAGATATATGATGCCATTTAACATGAATTTTCTAATAAGAATATCCATGAAATATGCATAGTTATGTCTCTTTCCACCAGCTTTGACAGTAAGTAATAAGACGAGTTATGTAATAAGAGTTTTTTTTTTTTTGCATTATGAGGAGACTATTTAGGAAAAATGCAATGCTGTACTGTTGCATTGTCCCCTGTTATGTCCTGTGTCGACTGTCATGAGAAGCTGCTATTCGCGAAATCACGAGTGATCGACACGATATTGGTGATTATGGGTACAAATTCATGAATCTAAATGTAGCAGCAAGATTATTAATGATTTAGTTGCAACTTAAGTGAAATTTTATACCCAACGCTGACAAAAGCTGGACACGACACGAAAAATACGACACAAATACGACATGAAAAAGCGAGTTGGTTTCGAAATTTTCGACACGAAAAGTTAAATGGGTTGACACAAATACGACCTGAAATTATACAGTAACCCAATAAGTATGATTTCTTATCATCTTTCAATCATGGAGTAACGTCTCCTCCTACCGGCCTCACCAGCTAAATTAAACACGAGCTAGAAGCCGATAAATGCTCCAGATGGTTGATCAACTTGAAATAGTTTGCATTATATTATGAACTCAAGCATTTAATGGTGTGCATATATTTTGTTCTTTGTATGAATATATTGTCATGGTATGATTATGCGACTGTTACAGCACACGAATGGATACGACATACACCGGTTAGGCTTGAATATCTTAGCTATTTAATGGTTAGCATAATATCTTAAACAAATCGAATAAGATTAATTAGAAGGAACGAAATCTGAGCGCCATGAAAGGAAGCAAAACYGAATTGATGAGCACATGTKCAYTGATATTGCATCATCATCCAAGAATGTTGACAGGAGTCTGATTGTATTGAAAACCTGTAATATCTTGCATATACTCTTCGTATCGAATCCAAAAATGTTCTTTACGGCTATCAATTCAACATGCTTTCAACACATAATCTTACACGGATCGTTTTTTGTTAATCAGATCAACAATATTGTTCTTGTCGATGAAGTTTTATTGCAGAATAGTTCGCCGTTTTATTCGCAGGTCAAGATTTTGTACATGTATATACTGAGTGTTATGCCCAATTTCCCTAAGAGGTCAAATACAACTTCAAGAGCATCGCCAGTTTTAGGTAGCCTAGTAGTGTCAGCTTCCAGGTTACGGGTACCTCCCACCTGTCAACAAGAGACAAAGTCAAAGTGTGGTTCCTAAGTTCAAGGAGTCCAAGTCAGAAGTCAATAGTACATGTCGTTATAACTGCTTCCTATATTCCAACAATCAGTTACAACATCATGCCCATATTTCTAGGAAACTGCGCCAGGTTCACCCCACGAACCTTGTTTCTAGCTGCATGAAGCTGAGGACGTGAGTTTAGGGCTGAAATTACATACACGACTCCCTTAGACCAGTCAAAGAAGCAGAGCACGTTCAAACACGTTGTCCTAGAAGTGGGTCCGAGATTCCAGCTTTAACTCCCTTAATATTCGGAAGAAATTACAGCTACCCTCAGCTATAAATAGAGACATTCTGCTCACGAAATTACAGACAGTCGTTCCTCTCCCTGTCCTAAGTGTTTCCTATGATTTTCATAGCATAATTCTAAGTCACTATCAATCGATTGAACCTGTAATCAAACGGGCATTTTTGCCAAATATAGTGGATTGGTGGATTCAAAGCCACCCGCGGTTTTTACCCTTATTCCCGGGGTTTTCCGCGTCACCATCTTTGGTGTTCTTCCCTCTCTTTCCCTCTTTTCATTTCGCATTTTACTTTATTTCATTATATCTAACGCACCTAGTCTAGCTATAGTCGTACCAGCTTAAGTCTCACATAGTGTGCAGATTTTTGCATAAACACTGAGTATGGATATTAAGAAGAGTTGCTCGAGTCTTAATCAGATGCCTAAATAGGCATTCGATGAGCGCTGCTTCGATTTCTAGGACTTATGTTTGTAATTGGACTAGATAATTGTCACACTAATTGAAAGGTAACATGATTCCATTTTTAAATTAAGGACTTCTTTCAGTTTGAGTTCCACATTGTCTCTTCTCGTTCAACATCTGAAGTTCTGAACTGAGTAATCAATTCGTGATCTGTCAAAGCTTTGAATAAGCATGCAAAATCAGCTTAATCACACCATTGCAACAGTGAGAAAGTAACACAGCAACCGAGAGAGAGAGAGAGAGAGAGAGAGAGAGAGAGAGAGAATTTAGAGTGAGAAAAATAAGATGAAGAAAAGTTTGTTATGTGTGTATTGAAGAAGAATTATAGAATATTGGCTTATATACAACATGCCAAAAATACCTAGTATTAACAATAGGACAAAATCTGTTATAACAAACTATTTAACAAATATCTAAAGAGATAAATATCTGCTGAGAAGCAGCTAGAAGATTCTAGAAGAAGGAGGAGGAGCTTTGTTGTGAGCATGGTAGTGAGACTTGCTGAGCACAGTGGAAGCATGATAGTCAACACCCCCCTCAAACTAGGGGTGGGAAACAGCCCGAGTTTGCTCAAGAGCCTATTTTTGCTGCTGTGAAGGAAGCACCTTTGTCATGACATCTGCCAGCTGATATTTAGTAGGAATATAGGTCAATTGCAATAAACCTTCCATGATTTTATCTCGAGTAAAATGGCAATCTACCTCTATGTGTTTGGTGCGTTCATGAAAAATAGGGTTTTTAGCTATCTGAATAGCACTTAAGTTGTCACAATGTAGGACAATTGGCTTGAGTGATGGAACCTGTAATTCTTGTAAGAGTCTAACAATCCAGACTACTTCACTTGCAGCTGAAGACATAGCTCGATATTCTACTTCACTAGAAGATTTTGAGACTGTACTTTGTTTCTTAGATTTCCAATTAATAGGAGAAGAGCAAAGCATCATGACATAGCAAGTTACTGATCTTCTAGTGTTAGGATAGGAAGCCCAATCTGAATCACTGTATGCTTGTAAAACCAACTGATCTGCCCCATGCATTAAAATCCCTTGACCTGAAGTGGATGCAATATAATTCAAAGTATGCTCTAGTGCTGCAAAATGGGTGTCTCTGGGATCTTGAAGGAATTGGCTCAATGTTTGGACTGTATAAGCCAGATCAGGCCTTGTGTTGGTTAAGAAATTTAGCTTACCAACCAAGGTTCTACAGATTGTGGGATCTGAAATAAGAACCCCTTCATTCTGATGTAGTTTTAGATTCTGAGGCAATGGATTGACTGCTGGTTTGAAATCAGTTGATACCACTTGAAGACAATAATTCTTGAGTGAATTTTTTCTGAGTCAGAGTAATCCCATTATTGACATAACCAACTTCAATGCCAAGGAAGAAATGAAGTTGGCCAAGATCTTTGATAGTGAATACCTTGTGTAGATGATCTTTTAGCTTTGAAATACAAGTAGTATCATTCCCAGTTAGGATGATATCATCCACATACACAGCCATTATAGTGATTGAAACACCATGAATTTTGACAAAAAGACTGTAATCATTTTTGGATTGTGCAAACCCTTGAGAAAGTAATTCAGTAACAAGCTTGGCAAACCATTGCCTTGAAGCTTGTTTAAGCCCATATAAAGATTTCTTCAGAAGGCAGACTTTCCCTTGTTCAATAGGTAGCCCTTCAGGAGGTTTCATGTAGACTTCTTGATGTAAATCCCCATGCAAGAAAGCATTGTTCACATCTAATTGAAATAAATCTCATTTCTTTGATGCAGCTAAAGCTACGATGCACCTAATGGTAGCCATTTTTACCACAGGGGAGAAAGTCTCTTCATAGTCAATGCCAGGTTTTTGAGTGAAACCTCGAGCCACTAATCTGGCTTTGTACCTCTCAATAGAGCCATCTGCCCTTTGCTTAACCTTGTAAATCCATTTACAACTAATGGCCTTTTTTCCTTTAGGCAAATCAGTGAGAACCCAAGTTTGATTATCTTGTAAGGCTTGCAACTCACTTTGCATTGCTTGGACCCACTCTTGTTTAGTAACAGCAGCTGCATAAGTTTGAGGCTCATGGTAATCTGATAAGGAAGCTATGAAACATTTATGGGAATTTGGGATGCTGTCATATGGGATAATGTTGCACCAATTTTGCTGAGCTGCTGAACAAACATAGTTTGACAAATAGGCAGCGCAGGGGCATGCCTTGTTCTAGTAGATTGTCTGATCTGTGGTGCAGGATCTGAAGGTGCAACCATGGTAGATGAGCCTTGAGAAGTATTTGATTCAATTGAAGGAGAAGGAGACTGAGAATCGAGTGAATTATGTGGTGGTGACAGATTGGCAGAATCCAAAGTGTTAGAAGGAAAAGAGGGTAGGATCACATCATCTGTGTTAGAAGCATCAATTGTGGTGATGGGAAGAAAGAAAGGGAAGAAAGGAGAATTGTGTGGATTTATTTTGGTTTTGTAATGGTATGGGAAATGCTTTTCATAAAAAATGACATCCCTGGATACAATGGTTCTTTTGGTAACAAGATTATAAACTCTGTAAGCCTTTTGAAGATTGGGGTACCCAATAAAGATGCATGGATCTGCCTTGGCATCAAATTTATATTTATGTGGACTAGTCCTTGTGACAAAACACAAACATCCAAAAGCTCTCATGTGACTAGTATTAGGTTTACTTTGAAACAACTTTTCATATGGTGATACTAAACCCAAAGTCTGCAAAAGCAGCCTATTTATGATGTAGACAGCAGTGAGAACACAATCCCCCCAAAAAGAAATGGGAAGATTGGACTGAAAAAGAAGTGCTCTGGCAGTTTCAATAAGGTGTTTGTGTTTGCGTTCAACCACACCATTTTGTTGTGGTGTGTGGGAGCAGGATGTGTATTGTATAATACCCTTGGACAAAAGGAAAGACTTGAAAGGACCTTTGCAAATTCCAAAGCATTATCATTCCTCACAGATTTAATAGTGGAATGAAATTGAGTGAGCACATAAGAATGAAAGGACTGAAATAATTGCACAATATCACTCTTATGTTTCATTAAGAAAATCCAGGTTGTCCTGGTAAAATCATCAACAATAGTGAAAAACAAGTTACAACCATTGTGTGTTGAAAATCTATATGGGCCCCATACATCTAAATGTAACAGCTCAAAGGGTGCTACACTTTTAATTATGCTATGAGTAAAAGGAAGTCTATTTTGCTTTGCAGCAGGGCAAATTTTACAGAAGCACTTATTCAGACAATCAGAAAACATTAAGGGTGGGAAATACATGCTTTATTACAGTATAAGGTGCATGTCCTAAACGCAAATGCCAAAGCTTAGCAAAATCTAGGTTGGAAATAGCAGTATGACAAGAAGCTGACTTAGGAAAAAGACTTGTGGCTTGAGAAAGAGGAGACTTGACTGGAATCTGGCAGTAATACAACCCTTTCTTGAGACTACCAAGCTGAATTGGCCTGCTCAGAGAAGGGCCCTGAATATGACATGAGCCAGAAGTAAATGAAATAGAACAATTCAAGTCCTTACAAAGTTTTGTGACAGAAATTAAATGGAAGTGAAAATCAGGTACATGCAAGTCATTAGTCAGTTTAATGTTGTTGTTTAATTGCACAGTCCCTTTATGCATGACTTTGATAGCAGAACCATCAGGAATGGTTATGTGATTATGTCATTTTTAACAAGCTCATAATCAGAGAATAGACTTATATCAAAAGTCATATGGTTGGTTGCACACTATCCGCAATCCACAAAACATTAGTTGATGAAAAGAGGCAATACTCACTAGCTAAGAAACAAGCATTATGTGTTTCTTCATTGAGTGCAGTAAAAGTAGTTGCTTGTTGCTGAGAAAGAAGAGAAAGAAGCTGGTTGTACTGTTCTGTGGTGAAAGAAGGGGCATCTGACAGTGTAGTCATGTAATCATCTGTATCAGTGGATTCATACTGAGCTGATGCTGCAACCTTCTTGCCCTTCCAGCTAGATTGAGTTGTATTAGAGCCTTTAGGAGGATAACCATGCAATTTGAAGCATTTCTCTTTGGTGTGTCTTGGTTTCTTGCAATAGTTGCAGAAAACATTAGTCCTTCGATTATCCTTGAGATGAGGTGGCCTATAAGGCTGTGATCCAGTGGAAGGTCTAGAATTATTCTGAGAGAAATTGTTGGCATACATAGCCTGAGTATCATGAGGAGACACATCTGTAAAGGATTTGAGTTGTTCCTTCTGCATTAACATCCTGTAAGCATGGCTTATATCAGGTAGGGGATGCTGCATCAGAAGATTAGATCGAACTTGCTTGAAGCTTGGATTCAATTTCATCAAGAATAGGGTGAGCCTTTGCTCATTTTGCAGCTTAACCATCTTGTGAGTCAACCTGCAAGTACAGCCATCACATACACAAACAGGTAATGGTTGATTAGCATCCTGCTCATCCCAGAGGATTTTCATTTTAATGTAGAATTCCGATACAGTTTCATTTCCTTGCTCAGTATCAGCCAATTGTTGGAAAATAGAGTAGATCTGAGTGCCTAAAGTCTGTCCAAATTTCTCTTGCAAATTTCTCCATATTTCTTCAGCTGTGGAGAAATGCAATACGCTTCTTGCTATGGTCGAATCAAGAACTGTCATGAACCATGTGAGCAAGGTATTATTGACACGATTCCAAGCAGAATAGGTAGAAGCAGTAGAAGCAAGTTTGGCAATAGTGCCATCAACAAAGCCTAATTTGTTCTTAGCAGAAAGGCTTATCATTACTGAGCGTTTCCAATCATTAAACTGAGTTCCATTGAAAGGAGTTGGAACCAGTACATAGCTAATATCACTAGGATGTAGATAATATGGAGAATTAGGATCAGAAGCTGGATCAATAGTGTCTCGAGCATTTTCATTTCCATTAGAAGTAGTCATTGAAGAAAAGTATGTATAATACTGAATGTGAGATGTATTTAGAGGACAGAAGCAACGCAATTACAAAAGAAAAAGAAATATCACGTTGCTGAATCGAATTAATTGAAAAAGGAAATCACATGAGCACAAAAAATTGTTCTAATCGCAAGTAGCAAGCAAGAAAAAGGACAAGAACAACAATTCGAAAGCAAACGAAAGAGAAGCAATCATGAATCAATTAGAAATAACAAGAAAAATCAAGATCAAAACAGAAAAGAGGAAACTAAAGTGATCGAATCTAAATTCAAGAACAAAAATTATGAAAATAGAAGCAACTAAAACTCAGAGAGTAGAGAATACTTGCGATTATTGCGAGAAAGCAGAGGCAATTGCAGAAGAAGAACACTCAAGGAATTCCTGAGCAAAAATTGCAACGAAGCTCGAAAATCGATCAAGCAAGATATCAAACACGTAGAATGCAATAAACTGGATCAATGTTTCAGCTCTGATACCATGTCATAGCTTTGAATAAGCATGCAAGATCAGCTTAATCACATCATTGCAACAGTGAGAAAGTAACACAGCAACCGAGAGAGAGAGAGAGAGAGAGAGAGAGAGAGAGAAAGAATTTAGAGAGAAAAATATGATGAAGAAAAGTTTGTTATGTGTGTATTGAAGAAGAATTACAGAGTATGGGCTTATATACAACATGCCAAAAATACCTAGTATTAACAACGGGACAAAATTTGTTATAACAAACTATAACAAACTATTTAACAAATATCTAAAGAGATAAATATCTGCTGAGAAGCAGCTAGAAGATTCTAGAAGAAGGAGGAGGAGCTTTGTTGTGAGCATGGTAGTGAGACTTGCTGAGCACAGTGGAAGCATGATAGTCAACATGATCAAACTTTAAAGTATATGATCATGATCAATTCATGATCAAAGTAATTAAGTAATCCTTGTAAAAAAAACAAGTAATTAAGTAATCACCTAAACAAGGGTGGTTACATGATGCTGGCTGTTTAACTTCATTTTAAAAGTATGTCATGTGTTTATTATAAGAGTACATACTTATGGTCTATTCTTTTGAGCTTAAATTTATAGTACTTTGATTCAATCCATCCCACTTCAGTTCAGTTCAGTTCAGTTCAATCCACTTTAAATCAGGTGACTTTGCTTTTGTTCAATTCAATTAAGTTATCCGGGTATTGAGGGTATCACTTCAACTTAATTTAACTTAACTGAACTTAATTCAGTCGACTTCAACCAATTTCATTTAAGTTCAATTAAATTCGGCTGGAAAGAAGAAGGCCTTATAGCTAACATGTTTCCTGAAGTATTTGTTAACTCTAACGAAAATCATGTGGTAAAACACGTAAATTGATATTTTCATACTCCAAAAATATTTTGCTACACCATATGTATGTCCATACCTTAAACATGATCCAAGAATTGCTCCAAATATGTAGACGAGTGGCAACGATGACAAGTACGTACACATCTTTCGTGTAATTGTGTTAAAATAGCACATTCATGCCTGGAAATTGCAATTCACCATACGTGTTCTTGTATGTTTCATACTAGTATTTTCTTGCACGTTATTCGTGTTTAATTTTTTTTTAAAAAAAAAATTGTCAATTTTCATTTTAAATTGAGACTCATCTTTGCTCTTTGATGTCTTATAAATTATTTTTATTATATCAACCTATCTTTTAATTGTTGCAACTTGCAAGATATTCTTAATTTGTTGACTAATATAGCTTGCACGAGTGACATTGAAATTGTGAATCACACAAGTTTCAAGCATGAGCTAGTTGGATCCTCCGGAACCACAATAATCCTTAATTTGAATTGTGTATATACTTGTTCGACCTTAATTTACTTACATCGGACGCACAATAATTTATTGTGCACCAAACATATAGTGACCCTTTTAGATTATATAGCGACCAATTTTTCACTTTACATCAATATAGTGATAAATAATGAGAAGCGGATTTGAAGCAGTGACTCCAACTCCACCTTTGATCCTTGAAGTCAGGGGTTCGAATCCTCATATTCCCCATTGTGCACCCGATGCACCTAATACTTTGTCTACTTAAATTATATTCTTTTCACAAGCTTTTTATAATTTGACCATTAATAAATCTTATAATTCTTATTGTGTACTGTATTTAAGAAAAAGAACTAAGATTTTTGATAAATTTGTCAAAATGTGATAACTTTGAATCTAATTAAAAAAAGAAAATCGCATGTAAAAAGGGACCGAAGGAGTACAAAGGTAGCTACAATTCTACAAATAGAAGCCATGCAATGGAGGAGTACTCAACCGCTGAAATATACGAAGCACTGCCGTCCTGGCCGTTTACGAGGTCCGGTGCGAAATCTTAAACGGGGCCCTATTTTCCGAAACAAAATGATGTTGCATTTTACAAATAATACTACGACTAGGGCTGTTAACGAGCCGAGCCGAGACCGAGCCTTGCAAGGCTCGGCTCGAGCTCGTGAGCCTGGGCTCGAGGCTCGGCTCGAGCTCGAAGCTCGTCGAGCCTCAAATTTTGAGCTCGGCTCGAGCTCGTTAGCTCGAAATGGGAGCTCGGCTCGAGGCTCGGGCTCGGGCTCGGGCTCGGGCTCGGGCTCGAGGCTCGAACTCATTTAAAGGCTCGGTTAAGGGCTCGATTAAAAGCTTGTTTAACAAATTTTCAATGACTCTAACTTCTAAATTTTTTAATTTTCAAGTTTCAACTTACAATTTTCAACAAACTATTCTACTAAATCCAAGTAAATATCAAACATAAAGCCAAATTTCATACTCTTGCAAATATTTCATCACACACTTACAAAGTCTAAAACAATTTAAACCAAATAAGATTAACACACAAGTAATCTTTGTTTATGGGTTGGGATTGGGCTTTAATTAGTTAATGTGAAGGTTTTTTTTTTTAAAAAAAATAATAATTTTAATACAATTAAAGTGTAAAAAAAATATATAAAATGATTATATTATTTATAATAAATAAATTATTCGAGCCGGCTCGCGAGCTTTCGAGTCGAGCCTATCATAGCTCGTGTATCGGCTCGTTTATTCACGAGCCGAGCCCCATCGAGCCGAGCTTTGACCGAGCCGAGCTCGAGCAGCTCGCGAGCAGGCTCTGCTCATTAACAGCCCTATAACTACGACAATGTTTATATTTCATATTAAAAAATTTCACTAAAATTATGAATTACCCCTCCGTAACATAAAAATTGCAAAAATAGACTTTTCACATATTTTTAAGGAAAAGATTTAACAATATAAATGAGAAAATTATTCAAAATAATTTTTAAAAAATGAAAATACGATGATAAGATTATTTAATTATTTTAAAACTATTTTAAGTATTTGCTCCTTTTACTATGATAATAACTCTGTACTTAAAATGCATAAAAAGTCAATTATTGCAATTTTTATGTTAAGAGGGAGTACATGCTATTGGAAATATTAAGAATTATTTTGGAAAATTTGTTAGATATGACTCATACAAGTATTGATTAGGAAATAAAACAAATATTTGATAGGAAAGAATTATAGAAATAAAATAATTATCCCTTCAAGAAAAAGGAAGAAAAATAATTAAGAGAGAAAAAAAGGAAGAGAGAGAGGTGGAATATTTTAAAAAGGAAGAAAGTAACTAGTACTAGTACTTAATTCGAGATGTAATGATCAGTTGGATTTTTTTAATTATATTTTAAAAATAGGTAGTACACTAGTACATTAAAAGGAAGCACACAAGCAAGAAAACAGCTTTTAAGCAGTAATAGAAAGCATACGTACTAGCAGTAATAAAGAACTAAATTAGTTTTTTTTTTAAGATGTGGGCCCCAAAAAAAGGGGCCTTGTGCGGTCGCCCATGCAGCACTTGCTATGGGCCGGGCCTGATACGAAGTACAACAATATATTTCTATTATATAAGCCAAGGGGAAGTAATGGTGTCCCATAGGAAATATCTTTTTTGCCCTTTAGTAAATATAAAATTGACTCATTTAAAAATCTCTTAATTAATTCACTTTTTACTTTAAAATTTCAAATAAAGAAAGGTTTTAAATTTACCAAATAAAATACTACTGTTTAAAAGTTAAAGCATTCATGGTAAAAAAATAGGGTAATTCCATCTCGTACCATTGTGTTTTTGACAATTTCATTCCGTACCATCGTTTTTATTTTATTCCAAGAAATATCATTGAGTTTATGTATTTTCCATTTAATACCATTGAAGTGTGATGTTTTTGAAAAATATGAAGAATTTTGGAGTTACCCACACTATATTATTCATTATTTATCGACTAGAAGCCTCTCAAACAAGTACCTATTGATGAATTCTTTGAGTTGCAACTCCAAAATACTTTACATTTGTCAAACATAATACACTTTAATGGTATCAAATAGAAATATTATAAACTTAGTGGTATTTTTTGGAATAAAAATAAAACGATGGTACGAAATGGAATAGTAAAAAACTCAATGGTACCAGATTGAATTTCCCAAAATAAATAAATTATGATTGAAAAAAACACAATATTTAAAAAAAGTTACAATTCAAAAAGCGTCAAATTCAAATATAGATTAACAATTTTTTCTCCTTAATTTTAAGCACGTATAGGGTGCACTTAAATATTAATTTATATATTATATGATGCTCACTAAACTTGATCGATGTCTTTCAACTATGGAACTAAGACTTTGATTGGTTGATGATATACGATTGCATTCATTTAACTATTTTTTTTTATCGCGATGACTTTGTTGGTTGACAATTGGAAACTAGACAGGCTAATTAGCAAATTCAATTTCTTCCTTCAATATTTGTCAATTTCTTATATACTCCTTTCAAAATGGACTCGTTATTTTGTCAATTAATTAGCTTAAACGACTATTATATTCAATTCATATGTGTGAGAAATTCAAATATTTTAATAAGTTAGATATTTTGGACCCAAGTAATGATTAATTAACCAATTCAATAATTAATTTTCTCTTTTGGCTTTCAAGTGACATCTAATAATTGGATTCAAGGCTAGAACAAAAAAACTCAAACAATCATGGAAAAAAACACAATTATATAATGAAAATTCAAAAATATATTTTCATTTGTCCATTTTAAGCATTGTCATGTACAATTACTCAATTAATTATATATACGTACAAAAACATAGCTTAGTACTTAATTAATTAATTACTAAGAATGTTGAGAATAGTTGCTCTAGTCTTAATGAGATGSTTAAACAACGAGTCTAATGCTTGATCAAAAGATTGAATATCAGACTGCAATTTCATCATCTGGTTCCTCATATCCTCTGCACCATTCTTGCTCTTAACCCGAATAAGCGATTCGAGCGTGGCATCAACACCATCAAAATCGTTATAGTTGGCTACCGGGGTTGCTTCTCTGTGAGTACCTTGGTTCATGAGCTTGGTCACCATAGACCATTTGCTGGTTCTTGGCGACTCCAGCTTTGATCCGCCAATGTAGGACAACACGGACTTAAAAATGTCTAGTGTCGTCGTGTTGACATTGCTTAGCATGCTCTCAATGGAGTTCCCCTTCTTAGCCTGCTCGCTTTCCTTGATGTTTTTCAAGGACTTCTTGATCARCTTCTTGGCCCTCTTTCGGGTGGTCAAGTACTGAGCGACTTCCTTAGTGATGTTAAGTTCGCCACAACTCCTCCTCTTTAGGACCGATTGTATGACTTGCAGGCATTCTTTCGATTGCACTAGGACATCCCTCGACGTGCTACATATGTCTAGAAGCCTCAGAGACGCTCTTAGAACCTCTTCGGTCCATTTTGAGTTTAGATTTTTCGATATGGCTTGTTGGTTGAGTGGCAATTGAAGCAACTCGTCAACACTGCAATACAAATCCTTAAGGTTTACTAATGATTTGCTTAARGAAGATGAAGAAGTAGTGCTAGTATTTTGAGAAWACCTCAAACTCGATAATTGCTCATCGAATTGCTCAACAGTCGGATGAACATTAATGGAAGAAAAACTCAAAGACCGAGTATGATGAGGAGCCATAGTTTAGGATTATTCTTATTTCGTCGAATTGAAGCAAATTGAAGGTTGAAGTATGAAGATGGAAGCTRWGTGTTAGTTTGRTTACTTACYTCTTGCATCAAAGTCTATTTATATATATCATCTTAATTAATAATAGGAATAAAAGTGCCTTTGTAATTAATTAATAAAGTGCCTTGATATTATTTTAGTAATAATGTTATGGTTTAATTCAAATGTGACAGTAAATTATAACATAAATACATGATTGAAGATGCTAGTTTTACGGAGCATTAACTATGTAAGATTTTTTCTTTCTATAAAGTAGATTATGCTTGTAAGTTGTAAGATGCAGTATGATATGTTGCTGTCTTATGTATGTCCTGTGTTTCGCCTCCTAAGAAACTGCAGTACACGAGTCGAATTGACACAGATATTCATAACATCGCGAACAAATTCACTTCATCATTCATCAACATGTGTAATTTTTATAGATTCATTGTTATTTGAGCAAAATCCATAAAGTTTGATTTCATTTTTTATACCATGGGCTTAGCTAGCATGGGTTCGCCTTCATATTGTCTCCGATAATTGCTGTAAATTATTGATCCACCGAAAAATATATCCTCCGCTTCATTACAGATTCAGATTAACTTTCGATGTAATCTTATGTTTACCTGTATATCATCTACTACACACGAGCTGAAAATAAACTGATATAAATTCAAATTTCATTGATGSTTAGCATAAAATCTAGACAAATCGAACAAGATTAAAATGGATTGTATACAGAACTCATTGACATGATAAAAAGTTGTGAGACAATCTTTGAGAACATGTCCACTCAGTTGATGATGATCTTCTGCACAATAATATCAAGCACGCTAATGTACTGTTATCGAACTTCTAAAGGTTCGATCTGCAGAAAAATATCTTATATGCTATGAAACGATTCAACGAATATCTTCACTGGGAGTCATGTAGATTATGATATCGAACTTCATTATTGTTAGACATTTTTCAGGCATTGAAGATCTGTATGAAGTTGCAAACAAAACTGTAAATAATTTGAACACAAGTTTGAGTAAGTTGTAGTATATTCATTTGTATGATTTCATATTCACCGGTCAAAAATTCTGTACATATATACGAAGTATGATATTCTATTCTAGCAACTAAGTATGTTAAGAAGAGTTGCTCTGGTCTTAACCAGATGCCTGAATAGGCATTCGAGAACTGCTTCGATTTCTACGACTTCAGTCTGTAATTGGACTATTTGTGACATTTCAATGTTGGATTTCTTTTCCAAAGMRGCATCTAAGGCATCAAACTTGCTGATGGATGCTGRTTTCTTCTCAGATTTTTGGCCGACCAATTTTGAGAAAGACCAGCTAGTCTTTTGTGATCCGYTGATGGTGGACAACAAAGACTTGAAGATGGTGACTGTCATTGCTTGAACATCTTTAAGCATGCTCTCGGTGGCATTGGTCTCGTTGGTTTGGTCAACRACTTCAATGTCTTTTAGGCACTTCTTGATCAACTTCTTGGCTGCTTTGCGGGACTTTTGGTATTGAGCGAACTCATTGGAGTTTCTCCTAAGTGCGGATTGCATGTCCTGGAGGTTTTCCTTGGACTGTACCAATACATCCTTTGATGTGCTGCAAATGTCAAGAAGTCTTAGRGATGCATCCAAGAACTTCTCAACCCAGTTTTGGGATGCGGTGGTCTGATTTTGTGGYAGTTGAAGGAACCCATCAACACACTTGTATAAATCTACAAGACCRGTAAGACTTTCRGTCACTGATGAAGTAGAGGCAGYTTGAGATGAGCTCAATCTGCACARCTGTTGYTCTAATTGATCGGCGACTGGGTGAGAGTTTGAGGGGAAACTGAATGATCGAGTGTGGTAAGAAGCCATTTTAAGATGTTTTGAAAGTTTGTTACAAGGCAAAGAACTTATGTACAAGTTTTTGTTTGATGACTTCTCTTCTTTCTTGACCTCTATTTATATGAAAACTAGTAGAAGACAGAAGGCATCTTACACTAAATGGGCTGTACCATGAGTCATGACTTCAATTTTATATTAAGGTCTCTATTAATTAAGTCTGTTCATATTGTCGCTTGTTACGCAACAATCGATCTGCGATCACGAGATTCAATCATATAWTTTATATACTTCAAATCAAATGAAGSAAAGAGAAGCAAAGGGATCTTTTGACAACAACTCATGCAACAATTTACATAAATGCTGGCTTAAATTATAGACAATAGTAGTTAGCTCTGATAATGTATGCTGTTTGTTTCGAGCTACAATACAGCTAGTATGTTTCCTGCATCTCCTAACTCTAATGAAATTCATGTGGGAAACTCAGTATTAATAGCCTCACAGTATTCTGCTTATTGCTGTAACATGATCCAAAAAAGGCGGTATACACGGGTGGAAATGCCGGAGGACTGTACTCATTTTTGCTGTGTTTAAGTTAAGTTACCAGAGACCTTCTTGGCATTTTCTGAAGTCATCTGCAGATTGATTTGCAAACGCCTTTATAAGGTGTGAGGTCTAGATTTTTCGATATGATGTAGGAGAGATATACTAGTTGSGAGCATGATCTTATGGTAGATATATAAACATGGAGGTCTTACTCCTTGGTGATACCACGACGGTGGTGCGTGTTTGGGCTCGCTGGTGTTTTCATATAGGCTAATTAAGCACAGGTAGGAGCTGAGGACAGCTAATATAGTTGTATGTCAAGCGTTTGCATTGCCCTACTGAACTACTCAAGAGTTGTTCTCTAATAAAGTTRWCGAATACARTTGAGGGCGACCAAGGCTACTGAACTAACTGCACTYATAAAACAACWGTTAGCTAGCTTGGAAATGTAAAATGGTACATGGTGAGATGCTCTGTATCAAGAAGCACAATTTGTGATGAGCTTGTGATGCAGTGATTAATACGTACAGTTATTGTGCAAGAAGAGAGTTATTACATGAATTTTGTATAGTTGATGGAGTGAGGTGAAGCATCAGGCAGGCATTTCAGTGAGCATTGCCGCGAAATTTATTGCCTGAGATAAGTTATAAGTACTCTAGAATCGATCACAGCCACTCGCCCACTCGTGTATAAACATTTTTTGGATTAAACAAGTTAAAATATTGAAAATTAATAGATGAACACATGATTTTCATTAGAAGAATGAAGGAATACAGCAATACAGGAAACACAATAACTGTATTGGTGTTAAAACACACAACATACTCTGAAACGAGTTACTATAATTTAAGCCAACTGCTGCATTGGTTGTCATTGAACAAAAGATCAATCTTTCTTCTCCTTCATTGATATGGAGTATATTATATGATTGAATATCTTGATCATCGATCGATTTACTCGTTGGCAAAATGGGGTGGTAAGCGACATTGAGGAACCATTCCAACAAAGGCCTTAATATAAAAATCGATATCACGTTGCCTCTCATTCAACTAAGATTCCTTCTGTCTTCCCTTAGTCTCGTATATATACAGCCATCGAAGGAGTAGAAGTCATCAAATCGAAAACTTGTACATAAAGTTCTTTGCCTTTTAACAAACATAAAAAAACCTCTCTAAAATGGCTTCTTACCACACTCGATCTTCCAGTTGCCCCTCAAACGCTCACCCAGTTGCTGAGCAATTAAACGAACARTTGTGCAGATTGAGATCATCTCAAGCTKCTTCTACTTCATCCTTCAGCAACAAACTTAMCGGACTTAATGATTTATACAARTGTGTTGAAGAGTTTCTTCAACTGCCTCGGAATCAGAAAAACGTATCCCAAAGTGGGGTTRACGCGGTCTTGGATGGATCTCTAAGGCTTCTTGACATTTGTAGCACAGTGAGAGATGTCTTGGTACAATCCAAGGAATCCCTTCAAGACGTACAATCAGTGCTAAGAAGAAGATGCAGCGGTGAACTTAACATGACTGTTGAGTTCGCTGAATACCTTAAATCCCGGAAAACAGCAAAGAAGATGATCAAAAGGTGCTTGAAAGACATCAAGGTTCTTGACAACACTAACGAAGTCAATGCCACCGAGAGCATGGTGAAGGATGTTCAAGCGATAACAGTCGATACATTCAAGTCTTTGTTGTCCTACATCGGTGGATCACAAAAAAGTAGCTGGTCTTTCACAAAATTAGTCGGCCAAAAGGAATCAACTGCATCCATCAGTACATTCGAAGCTGTAGATGCTACTCTGGAATTAGCTTGCCAGAAAAAGAAATCAAATGTTGATATGTCACAGATAGTCAAATTAGAGTCTGAAGTTCATGACATTGATGAAGTTTTGGAGTGCTTATTTAGGCATCTCGTTAAAACCAGAGCAACTCTTCTCAATGTTCTTAGCAACTAGAACTAATTAATTAGTTTCTTGTACAAAATATTGATATGTGAATATACAAATGAATATACAATATACCTTCTCCTATATATCCTCTTATTTTTAAATACTTTCTCGAAAAATTATTATTGCTCGTCCAATCTTATGCAATTTCATAATATCGGAAAAAACATACAGAGTGAAATTTTCAACAATTTCAGATCAGTTACTGCGAAAAATCATTGCACAATCAGAAAAAATAGTAATTTGAGAATTTTAACTGAGTTATATAACAATTGTTAGCCTGTTTTTGAATTTTAATATCTAAAATAAAACAAGAAATTGGCACGATATGGTTCGATCGAAGATGATGAGCTGAATCACACCATGTGAGCAGTGAGTATGACTGTCAAATATTCGACTTGTCTTCGGGAAGATAATGCAGGAAACTCGATAGAAGAAGGGATCATGCACAATATTAATATGGTCTCCTACTGTCAAGCTACTTAACTACTTTCTATGGTTTTATATTCACTACAAATCAGATGTTTAATTATCTTGTTAGCTCACCAACWGTATTCATGTGCATGAATTAATACTTGTATAATCTATCTGTAGTTATCAAAACTGCGTCATTTCGACTCGTGCACAGCAAATGCCAAGGCTTATATGATGGATATACACACAGGGAACATACTCAATAAATTAAACTAAGMGCATTCGTGTTATGATTTGCTGGCTAAGCTATCTCAAGACACTACGTATACGATTCTTTTGTCTATCAATAACCGATAAACTAATTAGCATCATTCGTGTTATAATCTGCTGGCCATGAAATCCCACACATATGAAGCAAAACCCATGAAATCCCTTAATAGATAGAATAATGAATTCAAGACATCTCACACACTACGTATATGATTTGTTCTTTCTCTTCTTACTCTAGTATATGTAGAGACTCAAGATCTAATACTTAAGCTAAGTCACAATACCGAGATTTGCATCTTCAACTGATCCAACAAATTCAGAAAATAATCATAAAGAAAAAAAAAAAGAGAGAGGATCATCATTCATTCATGTTTCTATAATCAAAATGATGTTATCTCTTCTAACAATTTTTTTTTTTTTTTTTCTGAAAAATGGGGTGAATTTCTCGGATCAAGGTGTGTTGTAGAGAAATTTAACCACATTGAGTTCATTTAATGATGACATACTTTAACTGTTAGGGACTATAATTACTTAGATTAAGATGATAGAAGCACTATACTATATTTAGAGGCTCTAAGGAGGGGGTGCGAAAATTTTGAGCCATGAAAATCGATTTACATTTAAGTGAATGAATAAGCTAAATGATCAAATCAATCTAGTTTAGGTTGTATGTATCATGTATGCATTATTGTTTTATTTTAGTTCGAGTTACGCTAGGCTAGCTAGGGTTATATTCCATAATTCGAGTTAGCCAGTTTGCTCCAAGCAAGCTCGCTAGTGTAGTTTATTTTTGTTCTAGAGTAAAAAACAATACTTACATTGTATTTTTGGGCAGTGATTATTTCATACTTAGACCTTCACATATCTTATTAGAGCTAAAGACATATCTTACATTATATGGTGTCTTCCTGCCAGCTATACCATCATATGATAATTAACACGAACGACGCTCTGATAATCGATAATATCAGAATGAYATACGCTGTTCCCTGTATGTCCACCATAATCCTAAGCAATTACTACGCACGAATGCAWTTGACAGAATTTTCCATGCATGCATTGCTGCAACAACTCTTATGCACATGAACATTAATAAGATGATTAAAAGAATCAGTTCGAAGTGAATATAATACTGGATACTTACCTACAAGATCCATCAAAGTAGGCAATTGCTCAACAGTAGGAGACCGTTGTTATAATAGCAAGCTAAGCATCATCTATCTCTTCTTCTATCGACTTTCCACAATTATCGTCCTGAAGACAAGTYGAATGTTGACAAGCTGTGTTCACATGGTGTATTTCCTGTCATCATCCATCGTCGAACTAAG